>JARWKJ010000004.1:4381294-4398794 GCA_029959095.1 Rhinichthys osculus
TCATAATTATAAGACTTACCAGATTATGATTATTTTCCCCTTGTGGTGGACATGGGCAAAAGGGATAAAAATAAAAAAACATGCATTTGAATTATTGCACATTATTACGTGTCTACATCATCAGGCCACAGCAGACTCCTGCAGAATGATGGGAAATCGAGTATTTCTGGATCTGATTTCAGTGAACGAGATCCACAAAGCCGCTGTTGAGCCACAGGACGTGATGTGCATGAGAGACTATATGCAGGTGGAGGAAAAACACCCTTAAGACTCTTTCACAACTCCATTTCTGCGAAGTGGTCGTGCTTTTGTGTTCATCCTTTCCTCCCATCAGTATTCCAGCCATCTGGATGAGCTTCCGGCACGTCTCGGTGGCAGAGAGAACGGCTGGCGGTTCCTGTCTCTGAAGGTGCTGTCCCGGGATGTTTCTCTCAGGCGGGGTGTGAAGAGTGGAGCGAGAGGGTTTTGTGCAGGCAGACTCAGACCTGGGTTTGCCGGACAGGAGCTCTCACACAGGTACAGTACACCACCGCTCAAGAGTTTAGGATCGGTATGATTTTTAATGTTCTTAAAAGAAGTCTCTTCTGCTCACCAAGGCTGCATTTATTTGATTAAAAAACAAACAAATTGTGAAATATTATGACAATTTAAAATAACTGTTTTCTATTTTAATATATTTTAAAATGTAATTTATTCCTGTGATCAAAGCTGTATTTTCAGCATCATTACTCCAGTCTTCAGTGTCACATGATCCTTCAGAAATCACTCTATGATGATTTGATGCTCAAAAAACATTCATTATTATTATCAATGTTGAAAAAAGTTTTTTTTTTTTTTTCAGGATTCTTTGATGAATTTAAAGTTAAAAAAAGACATTGTTTATTTGAAATAGAATCTTTTGTAACATTATAAATGTTTTTACTGTCACTTTTGATCAATTTAATTCATCCTTGATGAATAAAAGTATTGATTTCATTTGTTTCTTTCCCCCAAAAAGTAAAATAAAAATTCGTACTGACCCCAAACTTTTGAATGGTAGAGTTTAATGTTACAAAAGCTTTCTATTTCAGATAAATGCTGTTCTTTCAAACTTTCTATTCATCAAAGAATCCTGAAATAAAAATGTAAATAAGTAAATAATGTTTTCAACATTGATAATAATCATGAATGTTTCTTGAGCTTCAAATCATCATATTAGATTGAGTTCTGAAGGATCATGTGACACTGAAGACTGGAGTAATGATGCTGACAATTCAGCTTTGATCACAGGAATAAATTACACTTTACTGTATATTCACATAGAAAACTATGGAAACTTGTTTCTGCCACAGAATGAAAAATAAAAAAGTAATTGCGACTTTTTATCTCACAATTCTGACTTTATTTCTCAAAATTGCGTGTTATAAAGTCAGAATTGATTAATATAAAGTCGCAATTGCAGGTTATAAAGTCATAATTGATTGATATAAAGTCGCCATTGCGTGTTATAGTCAGAATTGCGTCTTATAGTCAGAATTGATTGATATAAAGTCGCAATTGCGTGTTATAAAGTCAGAATTGTGAGATACAAACTATTCTGAGGGGAAAAAAAGTCTTTTTTTCCTTAGAATTGGCCTGATAACTCAATATATCTCACAATTCTGAGATGTAAACTCACAATTGTGAGATAAAAAGTCTCAATTCTGTCTTTTTTCTCGCGACTTTATATCTCGCAATTGCGACTTTATTTCTCACAATTCTGACTTCATATCTCGCAATTGTGAGATAAAAAGTCGCTAATATTATTATTTTTTATTCAGTGGCGGAAACAAGCTTCCATACCAAACAAACCAAATGTCATGTTTAAAGAGCAATATTTTTAACATTATTTTGATGTGTCCAGAGGTTTTCTGGCTTCGACACGACACTCCGCTCGCGCTCAGAACACTGCGGATCGCAAGAGACGCCTCTACGGCCTGACCGAGACTCACAGAGTAAGATATCATTTCTGCATTTGTCTAAACGTATAAGGTTCCCCATCACTTTCAATGCCAACAAATGTACACTGAAATAATAGAAACAATTTTCAGTCAGAAATCGCAAGTAAATTTCACAATGAATTACTCAGCGAATAACACAATGACAAAAACAACATTTATTTCTACAGCACGTTTACAGGTGAAACTCGAAAAATTTGAATATCGTGCGAAAGTTCATTAATTTCAGTAATTCAACTTAAAAGGTGAAACTAATATATTATGTAGAGTCATTACATAAAAAGTGAGATATTTCAAGCCTTTATTTGTTATAATTTTGATGATTATGGTTTACAGCTTATGAAAACCCCAAATTTAAAATTAGAATATTTAGGTTTTCATATCTGTAAGCCATAATCATCAAAACTATAACAAATAAAGGCTTGAAATATCTCACTTTGCATGTAATGAGTCTATATAATATAGTAGTTTCACCTTTTAAGTTGAATTACTGAAATAAATGAACTTTTGCACGATATTCAAATTTTTCGAGTTTCACCTGTAAAATGCTTAACACTCCCAAAACTGCACCAGTGTTGGGTTTAATGCATTACAAAGTTATTAATTACTGCAATTTAATTACCTTTTGCCTTGAAAAAGTAAAATAAAGGATTACTCGTAATTTTTCAGTAATTTAATTACAGTTGCTTCAGATATAATTGCATTACATACTGTATCCATTACCATGCTAAACACTCGGAGAGTTGTCATGACACGAAATGAGAGGATTTTTGTGTTTTCTGTGGGACCAAACCTGAGTTACTCTCGTTTCCAGGTGTTACATGAACATATGGACCGCATTAATAACCATGACTTGAAGAAACAGAACGGGACAACTGAGAAATGGGGCATCAAGATAGTTCTACCGTTAGTTGAGACCGAAGACTATGGCGTAAACTCATCGGAGTCTGAATGGGAGGAAGAGGCTGAGAAACTGTGCAACTGGTCAAAGCAACTGGATATAGAGGCTGTCCAGACACCGGAGCTCATTTAGACGGACTTAGTAGACTTTACACTAGTAGATGCCTTGATTTAAGTATACACTACAAACTATTAGTGCATTATTCTGAGGATTTGAATTGGCAATTGCAATGCTCATTTATTATTAATTATGAGAACTTGGTATAGGCTATTTGCAGTTCTGGGTTAATGGCTTCATTTGACATGATAACACTTGTATTTGAACATTTGGGCTCTTTTGTTTGATTTCACCTTGCATACTTCATGCATATTCACCCTCGAAACACATCCATCCCAGAAACAGATGGAGACGCCGTACTACACATGTACTACAGTAAATATTGTGTAATTCTCATGAGAAATACACCACATTAAGTAACAAACCAAGCATGCCTGATCAGACAATTACTAATTATATTTAAACTACTAGTCCTATATTTAAAACAAGACCTAATTTTTCACTAAATATGTGTTGAAAACTAAAAAACAACATTTTGATTAAGGGTTAGAGAAAGGAACGATGAAACACCAGGGATATTTCATAATAAACGGCCTGTTTTTCAGTTGTGATATTGATGAATTAACTTTAATTTTATCTTAATATTTGATCTAACATTTTAACTTAACTAAACTCCTGAGACCCAGAAAAAAAGTTTTTTGAATTTAGTATTTTTTCATGCATCACATTGTGTAGACTAAGAAACAAACGGAAGAAAATAAAACATTTTTGAAAAAATATATTGTATTCATATGTTGTGCAATGTTCACTGTAGTGGACACCAGGAAAAACAACGAGATTTTTACTTTGATTTTTAATTGGGAACAATCAATTTTTACGTTTCAGGATTATTATTTTTTTTTAACCAAGCTTTGAAGAAAGATGATTCTCAACTATGTTATGAAAGATATAATGGAATGAATTGATATACCATTTTACTTATTTACTTTGACTGCAATATGTGTGTAAAATGGCCATGAATGGGTACCGTTCAATACAATATACTCTGTATATAATCTGCATATTAATGTATTCTTGGGGCAACTTGTAATGAAAAAATAAGTGTAATAATGGGAGTAATATTTAGCAACATTTTCATAATAATATCTAATATTTTATAGGAATATTGATATACAATTTTCACTTTCACTATTGTTGTGTCTCCCAAAATGATTTAAGTCCTAATGTCTTCTACAGTGGACATGTATGATATCAATGCCCTGTTTTGTAACAGAAAGTCATATTGTTTAGAAACCTCATAACATTTTCATGAGATGTTGATTGATGACGAACAATTAGAACATTTGTCAGATTTAAATTATAATTACAAAATATTATAATATTTCAATAAGAGTGCTACATTTGATTACTGAATTAATAGCAGTCATTTTTAAAGACCAAGTAGGAGTTATTATGTTGAAATTTCCCAACTTTTGGGGTCTCTGAAGAATGTGCTCTAAAACTGGAGACTTCCTGGGTCCCAGTGGGCATGGAAACGCAATGCATGGGATGACCCAACCAGTGGGCACTTTTAATGGACAAACAATGGAAACATACATCTTTAAAATGAATTCGTCAGTTTACAACACGCTTATGCACTTTGCATGGGGAAATTGTCCCTGTTAGCTTCGCGTTCGCTGGGTAAACGGTTGTTCATCGGCCTTCCGCGTTTTCCTGCGACTCTGCGCAGTGACGTGTCGCGTTGACGGCGGGTCGCGCGCTGTGGAGAAGCTGCGGGCTGAAGCGTATGTGGAGCTCCGCCCTCCATGCGCACTCCGCGGCCCGCCCAACGCCCGCTAACTCCCGATCCAACCCTGCCCGAGTCTGGGGGAATCCGACGGCCTTGCCTGCCCGGGGAAAATCTGGAGGCCGCCCCGTGCGTTGATCTATGGTAAGCGCGCATGTACCGGTGAATCAGACCGCGCGAGTTTTATCCCGCAAGCTCGTTGCACGCGCACGCTGGATTTATGCACTGAAATCGCACGTTTTTGTTGCATTATGTTGCTGGAGACGCGAGGCCTCGGATTGGCCGCCGGGCCCCGGGCCGCACTCAGGCCTTGTTCACTGGGGGAGGGTTATTGTTTATAAATGCTCTTGCATGCACGCACAGGCGCGCGACACTAAACGCCCCTTTGTTTCAAAGCTGAGAGCGCGTGCTCGCTTATGTGTAATATGTATGCGTGGGAATTAAACGCGCGGTGTATTATGGCTCAAAATGGCGGGGTTTTGTTTTCAGTGGAAGGGGAAAAATTATGGCCACAACAAGGCGCCATGTTTATGTCCGGTTTCAGGTGCTGAAATACGAGGAAGCCTTCGCTGCTTTTCTCCGCGCGCGGGGGGTGGAAAGCTTCGGCGCGCGCTGCTAACGTTACTTTTTTTTTTTTTTTTTTTACAGTCTATGGCTGGTACACATATTCTTCTCAAATTGCATGAAGCTTCATGTGTTTCCTCTCATGCATAAAGCTTTTAATGCATTTTGCGTTGTATTTATGATGCATTGCATTATTTTATATAACACACCTAATCCACAACCGTTTATTGGTGCTCATATGTGTGTTGCATTAATTTTTCAGTCACTCATCTTGTCGCAGTCATTTGCAAATTTAAGGGACGTGCATGTCCGTCAATAACCTGCTCATATTTATTAGTCATATTCGTAAGTCTACCTGTTTCTCTGCCTCCATATTTATCTGTTTGCATGCATGTCTCTCTCTCTCTGTGTGTGTGTGTCTATTCAAGTGTACATCCATTTCAAACCTATTGTATGTTTACAATATGACAACTAGTTCTTGAAGCCTTTCACATTGTTATGATCCCCTTGTCAAGAAAGCAATGCTATGTAGGCTTCATTCTGTATTTACTGATTTCTGTAAATATAGCTGGTCATTGTGTGTTTGGTAATAAATGATTAATTGTATGTGTTGTTTGTTGTGTCAGTTGTGCCGTGGCCAATGAAGAATAAAGACGATGGATGAGGAGGTGACTAGGCTTGCTCTCCGCTCCCAGGAGCCCAAGATTATACTGCATGGCTCAGGTAATAAACACACACATATATATATATAGACATCTGTCCTTTCTAAGGTTATGATAGCGTAATGCTAATGTTCTATCATTCTCATTCGAGAGATACTTTGTTCACAGAAGAGAAAGATTAAGTTTAAATTTGTATGAAAACACTTTGTAAATTTTTTTTTTGATGTACACTTGCATATCAATGGCATTTGTTACATGATTATGATGGCATAAATAAGAAAAATCGAGAATTTTGTATAGTTATTAACTATAATTATAATAAAAAATATTTTTCATGTAATTAAATAAAAATGATATATTTATTGTTAAAGATATACAATTATAAATGTACTTTTATTTTTGTAATATTTATATAATATATATTTAATTATTTAAAATTAAAAACATCAAATGGCACAACTCCCAACAAAAATACATTTTAATAAATAGTATTAAATGAATCTATAGTTTTTTATAATATATCATCATAATTAATATATATTATGTATATATAAATGTATATTATAAATATACATTTATATGTATTACATAATTACATATTATATATGTAGAAAAGCGTTATAAAATTGGAAATATATATTTTATGATAATATTATTATGATAATAATATTGTTTATTATTATTATTACAAAAATCTATGTTATGTTGTTATTGTCATCTAATGGTTTTATTGTTCAATTTAAGTAAAATATGATAAATCAAAAATATATTTTTATAATATATAATTAGAAATATATTTATGCTTATAATGTATTACATTTGTTATATATATATATATATTAACAGTTTTATGTCTGCTTTTTGACAACAATTAAAACATAATATACATTATTGTAGTAATAATAATATAATAAATATTATTATTCATTATTAAATATATAATATTTATATTTATTTTATAAAAGTGTGTGTGTATATATACTGTATATATATATATATGTATGTATGTGTGTTGATTTACTTCTTTATTTTATTTGGAAATTTAGTAACCAGTGGTTAACCATTTCAGGTGGTCATTATGAATTGTGGTTTAGTGATCAAACTTTGACTCTGCTAGCAGTAGTTCTGGCAGGCACTAAGCGTGTGTGTGTGTGTGTTGCAGGCGAGGGAGGTGCTGGAGACGAGGAGTATGTGGTGGAGCTGCAGGAGACAGTGCTGGTGTCTGAGGTGGAGGGGGAGGGGGGGTCGGTTCAGGGCTTCTCCTCCGATGAGCTCGTCATCCAGGACGCCGTCGAGGACGTGGTTGCCGAGTATGTGCACTGCGATGACGACGAGGGCGTTGCCGTGGAGACCTGTGTGATGTCACTGGAGGAGGAGGAGGAGGAGGAGGATGGTGTTGCCATGGCAGAGATGACTGAGGATGTGTTGGTGGCGGAGGGGAGAGAGCAGGACGGCCTGGACCCCGAACACGACTCGGACAGCTGTGGAGACTACCTGATGATCTCCTGTAATTCACTCTCTTTCTTTCATTCATTCTTTCGTTCGTTCGTTCATTCGTTCATTCACAACACGACTCGGACAGCTGTGGAGACTACCTGATGATCTCCTGTAATTCACTCTCTTTCTTTCTTTCTTTCTTTCTTTCTTTCTTTCTTTCTTTCTTTCTTTCTTTCTTTCTTTCTTTCTTTCTTTAATCCGTTCATTCATAACACGACTCTGACAGCTGTGGAGACTACCTGATGATCTCCTGTAATTCGCTCTCTTTCTTTCATTCATTTTTTCTTTCTTTCGTTCGTTCGTTCGTTCGTTCGTTCATTCGTTCATTCGTTCATTCGTTCATTCACAACACGACTCGGACAGCTGTGGAGACTACCTGATGATCTCCTGTAATTCACTTTCTTTCTTTCTTTCTTTCTTTCTTTCTTTCTTTCTTTCTTTCTTTCTTTCTTTCTTTCTTTCTTTCTTTCTTTCTTTCTTTAATCCGTCGATTCATAACACGACTCTGACAGCTGTGGAGACTACCTGATGATCTCCTGTAATTCACTCTCTTTCTTACATTCATTCATTCATTCATTCGTTCATTCATTTTGTTGGTTAATTCGTTCACTCACCTAGTTGCCAGTTTATTTGTCGTTATTCATTTATTCCAATCAGTTTTTTGTTAATTCCTTCTATTATTTGTTTCTAATTAATTTATTCTAGTTCATTCACTCATTCAGTGTCCAGTTTATTTGTCGTTGTTTGTTTATTCAATCAGTTCTTTTGTTCATTCATTCATTCATTTGTTTCTAATTTATTCTATTGGTTAACTAGTTAATTTGCTCATTTGTTCATTCACTCGCTTAGTTGGTAGTCTATATGTTATTGTTCATTTATTCAGTCAGTTTTTTGTTCGTTCATTCATTTTATTTGTTCATTTGTGTCTAATTCATTTATTTCATTGGTTAACTAGTTCATTTGATCATTTATTCGTTCATTCACTAAGATGCCAGTTTAGTTGTTGTTGTTCATTTATTTATTCAATCAGTTTTTTTGTTTGTTCATTCATTTATTCATTTGTTTCTATCTAATTAATTTATTCTATTGGTTAACTAGCTCATTCGCTTGCTGTTCATTTCAGTCAGTTGTTTGTTTGTTTGTTTGTTTGTTTGTTTGTTTGTTTCTATCAGATCTTTTTGGACTCATTTCCCTTCATTCGTTTTTCTGTCATAAAACTAATGATCTGTTCATAATGTTGGTCTTTCTTCCTTCCTGCAGTGGACGACGCTGGTAAGATGGTGTCGGGAGACGGAGAGGAGGTGACGGTAGAGGGGGCGATAGATGACCAGGAGGTGGAGAAAGATGAGGACGGACAGGAAGTCATTAAAGTTTACATCTTTAAAGCAGACTCGGGAGAAGACGACCTTGGTGAGTCAAGTGTCTACAAGAGATTGAGCCAGTGTTACTTTTGTATTATTTATATACTTATTGGCTAATATTTTGAATTGGCATTTATTTTTATTTTTTAAATGTCCTTTTATTATTATTATTATTATTATATATATATATATATTTTAATTTTCAGTTTTACTTTTCCATTTTTATTCTTTTTAAAACCATATTAAAAAGTTTTAGTTATTTTATGTGCTTTTGTCATTTTTATTAGTTTTTAGTTTTTCCATATATTTCCATTTTAGCTTTAATTGTTTAGTCATTTTAGTACTTTATTGTCAAGTCACTTTTATTTATACCTTTATTGTTGACAACACCGGGCTAATATGGCCATGGTTCCTGGTTCTCGTAAGAACTCGAGCTGCTGCGTTTTGGACCAGCTGTAGTTTGTTTATTATGCGTGCAGGGCAACCACCCAGTAGAGCATTACAATAATCTAGCCTTGAGGTCATGAACGCATGAACTAACTGTTCTGCATTTGTCATTGACAGCATATGTCGTAGTTTAGATATAGTTTTAAGATGGAAAAATGTGGTTTTCAAATGAAAAAAGTGGCATTAAAGAGCACACCCAGGTTCCTAACTGCCGACAACGATTTGACAGAGCAGCCATCAAGTGTTAGACAGTATTCTGGGTTAATGCGTGCTGAGGTTTTTTGTCCAATAATTAGTAGGAAATTACTATTCATCTAAATTTTTATATCAAGTATGCATTCCGTAAATTTTCCGAATCTGTTTGTTTCGTCAGGGAGCAAAAAAAATATAGAGCTGAGTATCATCAGTGTAACAGTGAAAACTAATGCCATGCTTCCTAATGATATCTCCCAAGGGTAGCATGTGCAGGATGAAAAGCAACGGCCCTAGTACTGAGCCTTGCTGTACTCCATACTGAACTTGTGATCGATATGACACCTCTTCACTTACTGCTACAAATTGATAACGGTCAGATAAGTATGATTTGAACCATGTCAATGCAATTCCACTAATGTCAATTTAATTTGAGTAATTTAGTGTTTGATAGTATCAAATGAAGCACTAAGATCGAGTAACACTAATAGAGAGACACAACCATGATCATACGATAAGAGCAAATCATTTGTAACTCTAATGAGTGCAGCTTTAGTACTATGAAACGGTCAAAATGCTGACTGGAAATCATTGCAGATTTCATTTCTTTCTAAAAAGAAACACAGTTGTGAGGACACTGCTTTTTCTAGTATTTTTGACAGAAAAGGGAGATTCGAGATAAGTCTGTAATTAACTAGTTCTCTAGGATCAAGTTGCATTTTTTAATAAGAGATTTAATAACAGCCAGCTTAAAAGCTTTTTGTACGTATCCTAATAATGACAGTGATTAATTAAAGGGTTAGTTCACCCAAAAATGAAAATGATGTCATTAATGACTCGCCCTCATGTCGTCCCAAGCCCTTAAGACCTCCGTTCATCTTCGGAACACAGTTTAAGATGTTTTAGATTCGTTGTTTATTTACTTTTACGTTTTTTTGTGTGTGGATTTTCTGTACTCGCAATCATTAATCGTGAACCATGATGATTGAACGACACAACAGCAGCGTGCGAGATATTGTGTCATAGATATAAATACATAGATCCTCATAAGTGGCTTACATATAGCGGCCCATTGAAACGGCCACTAATTGGTATTTATGTATATATTATGGTTTCTACAAGCGGAAATACATAATTGATATGCGACAATGACAAGGGATGAGCCATTATTTACAAATCCTTGGGAACTTTGGGGATAATGTAAGTACACAACTGCATGAAATATATCAAGTGGAATTAGAATATTTTATTACAAAAATCTTACATATTGTACCTTTTAATTAAAATAATGTTAACTAAAATAAAATGATATAGAAACTATTATTTATTATAATTGATTTAATTTAAGATTTTTGTCTAATATTTGTATTTTATTTGATTTCCACTTTGCTTGAATTATGGAAATTGATTATTAATATTTTTTGTTTAAAGTTCATCACTGGATAGGGGCCGATGATGAAACCCGCAGTTCAATAAGAAGTAGCAGAGCTGATGTGGGGATGTTTTTCAGAGTTTCTTCTATGACGTGTGACTGAAATTCAAACTGAAACTGCAGATTCATTGTTCTGGTGGACATGCTGGGTCTTTCTTGGGCATTTGCCACAGCTTCACTTGTGATCAAATTATGATATGCATCATGATCATGAGAATTTGTATCGTACTGTGAGGTAGTTGTTGGGACCCATCCAGACATTTTTCATTTTTGCCTCTGAAAATGTTGCCAGGGCAAGTAAAGATCAGAAAAAATCCATGATGTGTTCAAAATCACCCCCTATACCTTCATTCACTATTCCCTACATTACTCCACTAATATAGTCCACTTGAAGGAATGAATGAATTTTGCATAGTTTGTGCTTGCCGTTTAATAATTATTTGGAATGTATCAAAACTGGCAGCTCCAGTAGTAATGAAAAGATTTATCTTAAACTCTTTCATGGAAACTAGCATGTATAAACCTTAATTAAACAGTTCAATAATCAATAAAAAGGAATTTATACCTGCATGATATTACTCTGTAGCCACATTGGAACAGCGGTTTGGAAAATGTATAAAAATCAGTTGTACACTCATTATTGCGGTGCATTGTGGGATTGAATGAGTGCACTCGATAACGCGCACTATGGTTTCGGACACCACTACAAATAGTGCCGTATTTAAAGGGGTGGTAAAATGCCATTTTCACAAGATGTAAAATAAATCTGATGTCCCCAGTGTGTGTGTGTGAAGTTTTAGCACAAAATACCCCACAGATATTTTTATATAGCATGTTAAAGTTCTCACTTTTTGAGGGTTTGCTAAAACACACCGTTTTGTGCCTGGCCCTTTAAATGCAAATGAGCTGCTGCAGAGGGCGGGGTTTCAAGAGCTTGTGTGTGTGTGTGTGTGTGTGTGTGTGTGTGTGTGTGTGTGTGTTAGCAGCTGCGATTACCTCACGCAGACACACTAAAATGACAGAACTGTTATGAGATGCACACAGAGTGAATTTCTATTGCATGTGAAAAGATGGATGCTAAAGTTTGAGCTGACTCACAAATGTACTCTTATACAACAACTTTTCCTCTTCTCAACATGGACTAAGTGTCCCGGGGGCGGGGTTTATGTACATTTTAGGGTTGGTGATGTCACTAACCCGGGAGGAATGTCGTTTAGTCCCTTCCAGCCGTTTGTTGTAGTGCTTTGAACTTTGAGCGTTGTAACTTTGATGATGTTGTTTATGCTCAGACAGCAAAATTTCACACTAACTAAAGTTAGACAAGTGAAATCATACTTTAGCACCCCTTTAAGGGTATAGGGGGAGATTTCGGACACAGCCCAAGTGATGCAAATTTCATTATTTTTATATAATTTTGGATAATAACAGTGTGTGATGTTAAAGCAGCATACAGAGTTCAATTCCCCTAATGAAAACACAAGTTTTGGTAAACGCAGGGCATCCCTAAAAAGCCCTTATCTGTGTTCTGTGTGTCATTTATTAACACCAGATCGGCGAGTAATTGTGTGATGCTTGATTTGTGTGCAGGAGAGACGGTGGACCTCAGTGAGAACGAGGCCGTCGCTCTGGCTGAGCCTGTGATTCGTCCGCTGAGAGAGAAGATGGTCTACATGTCTGTGGGAGACGGTCATCATACACAGACTGATGGTGAGAGACTGATTATCTAACGCATCTGTGACGTTTGCAGTAGGACTGGGCGGTATGACTGTGAATTAGGGGTGGGCGATATGAGCAAAAATTCATATCACAATATTTTTAACTGTCCGGACGATATCGATATTATATTGCGATATGAGAAAAAAATTTCGAATCATATTTTAGTACGCCTTAGTTAAATTACAGGCAAAATATGTATTTTAACCCTATTACTAGAAAAAGGTGAGGGATTTAATTGGACATAGACCTGAAAAATCTTTTTTTATTGTGCCATTGTTTTTCTCAAAAAGTGCAAACGTGCAACATGAGGTAGGCCTGAATTCACTAGTTATCTCTTTCCACTTTTTATTTTGCGGGGGTCAAATAATTCCTTCGTTAATAATTCGTAAGATGAGTAACACTGGAGTTTGGTTTATTGAATACGTTATAATCAATAAATATAAAATAGTGTGATTTCAGAGAGGTTTGACACTTGTTAACCGTGTTAACCGAGAAGTGTTTGTATACTGACCAAAAGAGAGAAGTAGGCTACATCCTGCTAATTCAGTGGTGAGAATTTAATTGTTGTTTTTATATATATTGTTGTCCATTTATCGAACTTCCATACCTCTTATATAGTAATTATATATTACTATGTATCAATTTACTAATGCTCGGACACACGCGGTCTCTCTCGCTGTCACTCGCGGAGTTCGCTTCGCTTTTATCCCGTCCGGCGCCTCATAGACAGACGCTGTGTGTGTGTGTGCGTGTGCGAGAGGCGCGTGTGTGACAAGACGGAGTGACACACTGTCACAGTGACAGAGAACGAATACACTGCGTGTTTAAATAGCGTAAAAAAATAAATAATAATAACGAAACGCATTATGTGGCGGCCGGTGTTGATTCTGTGGACACAAGAGGAAAAGGTTAAGTTCAGCCTCGACTTTCTATCGTCATTAGTAGTGTTATTTTAACGTTGTAAAGAGTACCAAATTGAACAAAACAATATAACTACAAAATTTGAATTTATGAATATCTAACGGTATTCTCGGTATCGCAAAATTCATATCATGGTACAACATAATGCCGGTAGTCACGTTCATACCGGTATAGCGCCCACCCCTAGTGTGTATACAATGCAACAGTAGAAATGTGGCATCAGGTCTGACGTTTATACAGAGGCAGATATAATTGCAAGCATTGAATATACGAGGTGTTGTTAAGGTCAACACAAAGTTTTGTTGTTTATGGTTGTGGAGCAAAATCATTACTTAGCATGTTAATATAACAATAAATGGACATGCTTACAACAGGCTATTTTACTAGTTTTTTTTATTTTATTTTTTTTATTAGTCTTTAGTTTTTTTATTTATTTCAGTTTTAGTAATTCCACAAACTGAAACAACTAACTGACATAATTTTTTTTTCTTCCAGTTAACAGTTTATTATTTCAGTATTTTTTTCACTGGATTATCCAAAAATAGGCATTCATACATGATTATTTGATACAATTTTGTATTAAAATCTATTTTATTTAAAGGTGCACTATGTAGGAATTCCCTTTTTGTCAAACAGCGACCCCTAGAGTCTCTGTGGAGTACTTGTACTGTCGTAAATAACGAGTGGAAATAAGGTGTGGCCCCTTTAAGAGCTGTGCGCGCCGGGTTATTTCTGTTTGATGCTCATTCTTATCCTATTTTAAGTGAAAGCCTGACCGACTGAGACTCTAGTCCGGTTTTCTCACGCGGTCAGTTTCTCGTTTTCTTTTCCTTGACTCTTCCGAGCCTGTGGTCACATGACGGTCGTAAAGCGATACGTTCTCCAGGTCACATGACCTGGCCAAAGACGGTCCGTCTTCTCCAAACTTACATAGGCGGTATTTCAAGAGGGCAGCCCCGCTCGGAGGATTGATAGTGTCAAGCGCTGTATATTGGCCTGAGGAATCATTTAAAATAACTCATATGTGTCAACTCTTTTGGCCAAAAGTTACACGGTGTGCCTTTTAATATAATATTTTAAGTACTTAAATTTCCAGCATAAATAACTATATTGTGATGTATAGCATTACTGGTATGAAGTAATTCACACTGTGCTTTAAGGTTTTAGCTATGCTCTTCATAACACGTTTGCTTGATATTGGCTGCAAAAGCTCAAATAGCCTCTTAGTTTCGGCTCAAAGCGCTTCGTTCTTTCTGTTCTGCAAATGTCAAATTATGTAACTTTCTGGGAACTTGTCGAACCAGTTATTATTGTCCCAAACGTACTCCTGTTTGATTTACTAAGCTACAAATTCAATATGTTTTCAAAGATGAAACTTTTGATTTGAAGGATTGAATTGGCGTGAAACATGCTAATTATGTGGATGGTGTCTTTGCCAGCATTATTTTTTATTTTTCGACACTGTTATTGAACATTTCGGTGTGTTTTTCTTTGGTTCCATGTGTGTGTTGTGTGTGCAGGAGGCTCTAAGCTCTCGGATGAGGTGTACATGGAGGTGGTGGTTGGAGGCGAGGAGCCGGTTCCTCATGACAGGCCGTATGACGGCACCGCCCTGAGCAAGGACTTCATGCCTGTGGCGTGGGCAGCTGCATACGGTCAGGGCACTCGAAACGCTTCCTCATTACACAAACCCAGATCATGCAGTAAAACGGGAACTTAAATAAGCTAGTGTCTATTGCCTACAAACAACACCATGCATGCACACAGGAATTATGAAATGTATTGACTCATGATTTGTTTCATGCTCGATTTGAATATATATGAGGTACAGTACATGTCAATTTTTCTCTACGGAAAATAATCTCAACTAATGCTGTAAACTATACTAACTATACTAGTCATTTGGTATAATTCTATAATATTAAAGTTTAAAATGCACAACACAAGTCCAAACTACTAAATTCAATTGCCATTTATTTTTAGATATAATAATTAACTCTCAAATAAAAACTGGTTTGTATACAAACATTTAAATTGCATATTTACAACAGTATTTATAATGTCATTATAATAATAACTTTTTTATGATATATTCTACTCCAATTTATTTTTAAATATAAACATTGACTGTCATGACGGATTTATTCAAACATACATTAAATAAAGAAGATATTAAACGGGTAAAGTGTCACACCACATTAAAGATCATCAAAACAACATTTACTGTTTGAATTTCGTGATAAAACTGACGGAATTTGAAATACTTTTTTCATATCAACAAAGAAAAAAGTATGTTTTTGATTTATTGGATGGCAGGCGTTTACAAATAATGTTTAGGGAAGTTATGTTCGCGCATCAGCTGAAAACAGCATTGAATAAAAGATCGATTCTTGGAATATCAATTCAATTAAAATCGGGAAATTGATATTGTCAACCCAGCAGTGATGAAATGTCAAAATACCCTTTCTTTTCTGTGCTGGACAAACACTAGAAACCTTCATGTCAAATGTGATGGAAGTAGTGGTTAATCTGAGTTTAATTATGCATATCTTTTTTCTGGCATTTTAAGCTTTTCATGTTTGGAAGTAGAAACTGTGTTGCAGAAACAAACACTCACTGTGCTCTCATGTTGTGTTTAATTCAAGCGTGCCGCACAAGCCCTCAAAAGTGAAGCCAAAACGTCTCGATCGCCCCCCGGTGGCCGGTCCTAGTATAGGTCATAAGCCCCGCCTCCCCGTGTTATTCAACGGGACGCGAGACCAACTAAACAATTAAATTACACTTCACATATCTTTTTTCTGAAGATAGTTTCTGTCATTTACTGTAGTTTCTATCACGTTGATGTAATTTCAAGTGTTTGTTTTTAAAATAAGTTTGTTTTTAGTTAGTTATTTGATGCTATAAAAACGGTGCTGTGACATCATGATTGACAGCTGTGATTGACAGGTTCTCTGTGTGAAGTAGTCACTGAAGCACCAACAGACTTTTTTTCATAATGTTGACTATGTGGTCAGTGGTTGTATTTACCTTATTTTAACGAGGTACTGCAATCAGCAGACATCATTGGAGAGGAACGGAGCAGACAAGGCCACTTAAGAAAAGTGCAGGGCGTGTGCTTACGATTGATTCAACGAGCGTGAGGGCGGGGCCTTGATTTCGCGGCTTTACTTCCTGCTCACGACTGCGCATGACTGGTCCCGAAAACGCTACTGCGCAAACTCAAATTCCAATATGTCAGCGCCATATCGGGACTCTGGCGGCTTCAGTTCTCTCCAATGGAAAAGAGCGAAGGGGCGTCGTCCATCTTTTTTTACAGTCTATGGTTTAATTATAGTGGTTGACTGATATGAGCATTTAGAAGGACAATAACGTTGTGATCTTGCATTCATTAGGATGTTTCTTTAGTCATAAATCATTCTTGAATATGCTGATGTCATAGGTGCGGACGAGGGCTGTGAGAACCGTAACGGTGCAGCGAGCGCGTTACTGCACATCGACGAGTCGGACGCACTGGACAAACTCAACCGGCAACACGGCAAGAAGAGACGAGCTGAACCCCGACAGGTCCAGACAGGTATTAGCACACACACACACACACACACACACACACACACACACACACACATCAGCCACTGACTGCTTACAGGAGTAGCTCACTTCAGAATGAAAATATCCTGATCATTTACTCACCCTCACGTTATCCAAGATGTTCATGTCTTTCTTTCTTCAGTCGAAAAGAAATTAAGGTTTTTGAGGAAAACATTCCAGGTTTTTCTCCATATAGTGACTTCAATGGGGTCCAACGGGTCGAAGGTCCAAATGTGAGTTTCAGTGCAGCTTTAAAGACTCGACACGATCCCAGCCGAAGAATAAGAGTCTTATCTAGATAAACCAGCTGACATTTAAAAAAAAAAATATATATATACACACTTCCCGCATCACATAATCATGTTTAAAGGTCACGCTTGTTCTCGTTCAAAAATGTAGG
>JARWKJ010000004.1:4401294-4728794 GCA_029959095.1 Rhinichthys osculus
AATCCCGCGGCTTCCTGAAGCGACACACTCGCAACCACCACCAGGACGTGTTGAGTCGCAAAAAGTACCAGTGCACGGACTGCGACTTCACCACCAACAAAAAAGCCAGTCTGCACAACCACATGGAGGTCCACGCGCTCAGCAACAAAGCGCCGTTCGAATGCGAGACCTGCGGTAAAGAGTTTCACCAGCAGGCGGCGCTGTTCTCGCACCGTCTCCAGCACCACCACCGCGAGCAGAAAACGCCCACGGCAATCGCGTCGCCCTCTCCTCCCGCCGCCACGGCGAAGACGCACAAATGCAAGTTTTGCGATTACGAGACTGCCGAGCAAGGGCTGCTCAATCGCCACCTGCTGGCCGTTCACAGTAAGAGCTTCCCGCACATATGCGTGGAATGCGGGAAAGGTTTCCGCCACCCGTCGGAGCTAAAAAAACACATGCGCACGCACACCGGCGAGAAGCCGTACTCGTGCATGTACTGCGATTACAAATCCGCCGATTCGTCGAACCTAAAAACGCACGTGAAAACGAAGCACAGCCGCGAGCTTCCGTTCCGCTGCGAGCGTTGCGGTCAAACGTTTGCCGAGGAGGACGAGCTGACGCAACACGCCACGACACACGAGGACGCTCGCGGACACCAGTGCAACCACTGCGACCATCGCAGCTCCAACTCTAGCGACCTGAAACGGCACGTCATTTCCGTGCACACTAAAGACTACCCGCACAAGTGCGCCATCTGCGGGAAAGGCTTCCACCGGCCGTCCGAGCTTAAGAAACACTCCGCGTCGCACAAAGCCAAGAAACTGCACCAGTGCCGCCACTGCAACTTTAAGATCGCAGACCCGTTCGTACTCAGCCGGCACATCTTATCCGTTCACACGAAGGAGCAACAGCAACAACAGACGTCGCAACAACCAACTCCGCCCACTTCCGAGTCGTCGCCACCCCAAGCCCCGCCCACAGAAAAGAGCCCCCCCAAGAGGACTATAGGGGCGGCGGAGTTAGCGGCGCCCTCGGTAAAGAAAGCCATTGGCTCCAAGGGTCCGCGGGAAAGGCGTGTGTATCAGTGTCAGTATTGCGACTACAGCACGGGAGACGCGTCTGGTTTCAAAAGACACGTTATTTCCATCCATACTAAAGACTATCCTCACCGCTGTCAGTACTGCTCGAAGGGCTTCCGGAGGCCTTCGGAGAAAAACCAGCACATTATGAGACATCATAAAGACATGGTGCCGGGAGAATGAACACCTTTGTTTTCTCCCTCCGCTCACTTCCATAAAGACACTAAACGACCATTGATTTGAAATCCCTCATGCTAGAAACTCTTACAAAGACCTTTCATGCATAGCAGCGCGCACGTGTGTGTGTGTTGTGTGTGTGTCTGTATGCGAGAGCGTGCATATGAACATGCTTTATGCTTAATGATCACATGGTCTGCAGTCTTAAAGGAACAGTTCACCCTCAAATTTAAGGGGTCGTCATTCACTCGCCCTCATGTTGTGTAAAACCTGCATGAATTTCTTTCTACCAAGGAACATAAAAGTTTTTTTTAGTTAATTTAAAAAAAAAGAATATACCGTTTAATCTTTTTTTGCATTTTATATTGGCTTAATATTTAATTTAATACATTATGATAATGCATTATATAAATATTAAATGTTTTGTTAATGCTTTAACAAAAGGTTCATTAGTTAATGTATTAACTAGCATGAACTAACCATGCGCAATACATTTGTTACTGTATTTGTTAATCTTTCTTAATGTTAGTTAATAAAAATACAGCTGTTCATTGTTTGTTCATGTTAGTTCACAGTGCATTAACTAATGTTAACACGATTTTAATAAAGTGTCTTAACATTAAGAAAGATTAATAAATTCTGTTTAAGTGCAGTTCATTATTAGTTCATGCTATCTAACGTAATGTTAACTAATGAACCTTATTAAAGTGTTACCAATGTTTCTTATCATAAATGCTCTAAAAAGCACCATAGTAATAGTCTTTATGACTTTATGCACTATATTCCAGATCTTCTGAAGTCGTGATACATTTTTGTGAGGACAACCCCAAATTTAAGGTGTTATACACTGAAATTTTCCTCTCTTCTCTAGGAAATAAAACAGCATTCGACATGAGGGTGAGTAAATAATGACGTTTTTGTTTTGGGTGGACTATTCCTTTAACTTTAGACGCTTTATGTTTGGTTGTGTACCTTAACAGATGAAGCTAATATGTACATCCAGCCTCTGGGATCAGGTGCATATTCCTGAAGCATTTTTGAGTCTTGCGTTCACTCTGTCATCAAGCTAAAATAGTCTGAGTGCATAAACTCTCTGAAATGCTTTTTGAATATAGGACCATGTGATGGATTTCTCAGTCAATCTTGCACTTTACTAGCATGTCCGTCTGCTTGATACCTGCTTAAAAACGTGGACGTTGTCAGATGACACCAGGAAATGTTTTTAATGTTCAGAAAAACGTTGGAAATTACCAGGCTGTTTTCCATAGGCACTAAAACTCAGTCTTATTTTGCAATGTTAGTATGATCAGGACAGGGTAATGGGGAATGTGTGGTCTCTCAAATCTGTAATGATAGCAGGAAGCGTTTATCATGACTGATCTGTTGAAGAATCAAACAACTACATCTTCTGTAACAACTAATATGTTTGAAAGGAATAGTTCACCCTGAAAGTGAAAAAGTCATTTACTCACAATCACATTCATGTTTTTTCCCATTAAGCTTTTGTTTTCATTATAGTGACGGGAAAGCTCATAAAAAGACCAAAAAAATCCGAAATGGTCATACGATTAGTCAGTATTTGCTAAAAATTGAGGCTTTCACGTGATTTAAAGGGACAGTTCAACCAAAAATAAAAATTGTCGTCATTTACTAAAGTTGTTCCAAACCTGCATTAAGTTGTTTCTTCTATTAAACATAAAAGATGGTATTTTGAAAAATGTTTGTAACAAAGTAGTTTCTGGTCCCCATTGACTTCCATAGTGTAGAAAAAAATACAATGGAAGTCAATGGGGACCAAAAAAAAAATTCTTTTTGTGTTATTAATACAGGTTTGGAACAAGTTGAGAGTGAGTAAATGACAGTATTTTAGTTTTTTTATGAACTATCCCTTTAACTTTTGCTCTGTTTCTTAGAAGTCAGAAGATTTGGAATATATAACAACATAAAAGTCATATTTACTACTTTTATTGCTTTTTTTTTGTCCGTTTTGGAGCTTTTCAGTCACTATATTATATATATATATATGGTATGAAAAAAAGACTTTTGGACATTTTACTAAAAATCTCTTTGAAAATACACGATGATAGAATTTTTCTTTAGGTGAACTATTCCTTTAAGGTTTATGCAGAACTAGTTGTCTACTGCTGCATTTCTTTTTAGTTTAGTTTTAACTTGCTGGATCAAGTCCATTCACCTCCAGAACAAAGTTGTTTTAAACACAGTTCTCTGCCTTCACTTTCCTATCATTGTTGGTAATTTTGAGCGCATGCTGAACCCACGTCAGGACACTCATAGAATAGCTCTATGAGACTGCAGCAATGCATCTTGGGTATGTGAGACCAGATGCTCCCTTTTTCATTTTAAGAAAGCTTGAATTCTTTTAATCACGCAAGGGTAAATGTTTTCTCATGTTGTGAGTTGATTTAAATGCATTTCATTTGGATGTATGGGACCACAGAACTTACTAAACATGTTGACTAAATGGGTAATTGTCATGTCAAGAGCCCGCCTGGGTCATTTTTAACCCAACAATCAAGAGAGATAAACAAAACATAATGGTAGTATTTTTTGTTCTGATTTGTGTTTAAATTAGCATAAAAGTATTGTATTTCAGTAAGTATTTTTAGATTACAGTAATGATATCACCATTGAAAATGAATCGTAATCATAGGAATTAAATCAGAATAAAAAATAGCACCTGTTCATGTTGAAATGGTGTTTTCATTACTGTAAAATAAAATATAAAATTATGTTACTGCAATACAAGTATTGGTATTTAAATTTTCACTACCATTATATAAAATAAATAAAGAAATATGAGTAAAATTATTTTCAGTATCACAATGCAAAACTTATAGATTCAAAATATAATTGATTATTTTAATCTCTTGTTTTTGGGGTGAAATTTGACTTGAAAATGTTGGTGTATTTAAAAAAAAAAAAAATTTTTTTTTTGGGGAGAAATTCAGCCATATGAATTCTAATCACTATATTAGATTCAGTTTGCCAATCATGTCTTGCAAAAGCATTTTCGATGACCCTATTTGACAGTATCAGGCCAAGCGTTCCTCTCATCAGTGTACACAACGTGCAGTATGAGTTTTTATTTAAAAAGTCTAACTACTAAAAGATTAGAAATGATCATATTTCTGTGTGTATGATAGAGTGATAGCAGAGTTTCCTGGTTTATTCTCAAAGCAATGCATCAGACATGTTTGCCGTTGCCAATCACCTCTCACCTTTAACCCTTCGAGTGACCGTTCAAGTGATGATACTGTTTGGCCATGTTCATGTACGGTCAATGCAAACACACACAGTATAGCCTCCTGATGCCTGCCCTACTAATCGTCTTAATAGTCGACGTCAGACCTCTCTCAAGCTGGCATCCCTTACAGTTACCAAGACTAACTAAAAACTGGAATTGACAAGGCAAATCATGTTGGAAATGCTCTGTTTTGTGTTTGTATGTAACGTTAATTGAATCAATTTGGATCAAAAGTCCACTAACCTGTGATGGATGATGTGATACACAGCTTTGCATGTGATTGGCTAGAGGTTTCCAAAGGAACTTGAAAAAGCCTCTGTTTGTGTCCGAACAGCACCATTAGTAATGAGGGCCACGCGTTCTTCTCGCTCAAACGATGCCATTGGTCGGGAAGGGAGTCGGTCACGGCGCTCGCTGACCGAAGCACTTCCTCCTAACGTTCCCGGGCCTCTTCCTCTCCCTGTGATCATTTTTATACTGCAGATATTTATTTGGTCACCGTTTAAACTTTGTTGTATAGTTAAATGTAAGTAGGAATCTATGGGACTATAACTTATTGTTTTGTACACAGATCTGTAAAGAGAGAGTGTAGATGTAAACACTTTGGAAAGAGGAGTTCAGAACTTTGTGTTGTCATGGATGTATCTTCACATTTGTTTAAAAATGATAAAAAAGGAAATAAAAGGCAAAGTATTTTCCTGCATTCTCTGTTCATTATGGAAGTGTGGTTCAAGGTCTTTTTTGTAAATGCTTCCCATTTACATTTATTCATGTTGGAGATGCGAAGCTATTTACTGTGTGTGAAGTCCATAAGATTTATTACTTATATGCATTAATATGAATACAGTACCAGTCAAATATTTTGGACACAACTGACTGAAATTGTTTCTCATAAAGAGACTGAGCAGCAGAAGAGCTGGACTCTAAACAACTTTGAAAAACAAAACATTATTTGTTCTTGTGTTTATTACATAATTTTCATACTTCCATGTGATTTAATTTTGGTGTTTCGTTCAGATTGAACAAGTAGAGCTAGTCTGGTCTTCCTTTTTTCTTCACTTTATGCATCAATTTGTTTAAGAGCAACAAAGAGTTGATTGTTTTTAAGTACAATCAACTTGGATGTTTAAGGCAGCAACTTTTTTGTTTTTCTTTGTTTTTCTTTCTTTTTTTTACAGTGAAAGTAATCATAGTATCACACACACTCTTATTTTTTGCTCTGATTTCATAGAAGAACCATTGTATGGAAGCAAATAAGAGACATAACTATTTGAAATTTAACAGCACCTGAATACTTCGGTTTGAAATATTTTATTTTGAAAAACATTTATCTGAATTTATTTGCTCTGAATTCACCCTTTTGAAATTATTTTAGTTTGGAAAAACCATGTATCTGAATTTATTTGTTTCGAATTTACCTCTGAAATTTAAATATGAAAATTCTTGATTTCCATTTTAAAAACCTGAATTTCAATGAATAATTTTCAATGCTCACAAATTAAGATACAAAAAAAAAAAATCACCTTACAGAATTTCAGATAAAATAGATTCAGATGTCAAATTCGACTGCTCAAATTCAGATCAAAGAATTCAAGTTAAATATTCACATGGTTGTAATGTTTGCTCACTGGCTAAATCATATTTTACATATAATAACTGGACCAGACACGGACCACTCGAACTGTGCGCTTTTTTTATTATTATTCCATCACCACGAGATTCGCGAGACTTGCACGAGGGCTACGGTGTCCCTTTTTGGAAATACAGTCAGGATGTTACATCTCCCTTCTTAAGAAACAAATGGCATTACCTAAACACACGCAACATTAATTCCGTGAACATAACAATTGTGCTAATGCATATATAAGCAGTCTGACAAGTACAGTCTGTGGTCATCATTAGTGTCATTGCTGTAATGTAAACAAGTACGGGCAGCATTTAAATGACATAAGACGTGGATGTAGATAAGACATTAGTTTCCTAGTCAGAAACAATGTTTTGATTTTCTGTATGATTTAAGTTACCTGAAGGTGAACTAGTTGTGAAAAGACAGAACAGTCAGTCAAACTGATTTCACAGTGTTTCCGAGGTATCGGGTAAGTAACAGGTTTGTAAACACGTTTTCTCTCTTTTTTTTTTTTCTTTTTTTTTTTTAGGGCAGCGATCCGCCTACACCCTTTACATTATAAGTCAAGGACTTGTCTTGGCCTGGAGATGCGGCCAAACCTTGTTGTGTAATTGGGCTTTTGTTGGTTTGTTGGTTGCGGGTGGTCCGCAGGTTCAGGTTGTGGTGGCTGTGTGTTATTGGTGTGTGTTTCTGTATGCTGTGCGTCTTTAGTGTCTGGAGCATCTCTGCCTTCGCGGAGGTGCCAACGGTTGCGTCGTAGAGTTTGTCCATCTTCTGTCTGGATGTGGTAGCTCCTATGTGTGTGTGCATGTTGTGTTACCGTTGCAGGTCTCCAGGAACCATCCTCCTGATGGAAGCGAATAGGTGTGCCAGCAGGTAGGTGAGACAATGGCTTGGTGCCTCTGTTGAAGTATGCTTGTTGGCGGTGTTGGCACGCCGTCCGTCTGTCTTGGATAGCTTTCTGAGGTGCTACCTGTGGCTGCAGATGCCTACTGGTCGCTGGGAGTATGGAACGTAGTCGTCGGCTCATTAGAAGCTGGGCCGGTGACTGGAGGTTGTCCACTGGAGTGTTCCTGTACTCCAGCAGAGCGAGGTAGGGGTCTGTGTTTCCGGCTTTTGTCTTGTCCAGGATGCGGTTTGCTGTCTGGACAGTCTTTTCAGCAAGGCGGTTGCTCTGTGGGTAGCGTGGACTTGTGGTGGTGTGGGTGAAGTTCCACGCGTTTGAGAAGCAGCGGAACTCCTCAGAGCTGTAGCGTGGTCCGTTGTCGCTGATGACTGTCTCTGCGATGCCATGACGGGCGAACGCGGACTTGAGTTTGGTGATTACTGCAAGTGAGGTGCAGCTCGTGAGTTGCTCCATTTCAAAGAATCTACTGTAGTAGTCTACAATGACGATGAAGTTTTGAGTGTTCCATGTGAAGAGGTCTGTGCCTACCACTTGTAATGGTCTCTCGGGTATGTCATGTGACCACAGGGGTTCTTTGTGGTTAGCATTATGTCGTTCCTGGCATATAAAGCACTGTTCTACTATTGCTTCTATTTGTTTTCCCATTCTGGGCCAAAACAGGAGGTCTCGTGCTCTATGCTTGCTTTTCTCCACACCCATGTGTCCTGCGTGTATGCGCTGGAGCATGTCTCTTCTGAGGCTCTGGGGAACTATGATTTTCACACCTTTGAAAAGTATTCCTTCCATCTCAGAAATCTCATCTCGGTGGTTCCAATATTCCTGGATGCCGAGCGGGCATTTCCTCCTTTCATCAGGCCATCCGTTCTGCGCGGCTTTTCTGAGTGTAGTAAGCTGTGCATCTTGTGCTGTTGCGTCCTTGATCTCCAGTAGCTTGCTGTCACTCACTGGAACAGTACTTATGAGTGTATGTACCTGTGTTTCCATGCTTTCCATGAGGCCGCTGTCTTGGTGCTCGATGGATTTCCGGGACAGGGTGTCGGCCACTGGGATGTCCTTTCCGGGCCGGTGGATGATGTGAATGTTATATTTCTGAAGCTGTAGTATCATCCTCTGTAGCCGCGGTGGTGCTGCGGCCAGCTTTTTTCGGAGGATTGCTTCCAGAGGTTTGTGGTCAGATTCTACAATCACACTCCGGCCATACATGTATTTTCTATTTGGGCGTAGTTCACTTCGGTGCTGCTGTTGAGTGACTTGGAAGCATAGGCGATGGGTTTTCCGTCTTGGAGCATAACAGCGCCGAGGCCGCATTTTGAGGCATCTAATTGAAGTCTGAGTTCTTTTTGTGGGTCAAAGTACGCAAGCACAGGGTGATCTGTTATAAATTTTTTCGTCTGCGTGAATGCTTTGTCGTGGTTTTTGTCCCATAAAAATTCACTGTCCTGCTTCAGCAGTTGGCGTAGTGGTGCGTTTATCTCGGAGAGGTGTGGTGCGAATCTGGCCAAATAGTTAATCATCCCGAGGATGGTTTCCAACTCCCCTCTGCTTGTGGGTGGCTGCATTTCTCGTATCGCTTTCACCTTCGCCGGGTCTGGCTTGACGCCTTGTCGCGAGAGCGTGTGACCGAAGTAGCTGACCTCTGATACACTTATATGGCATTTGTCGGGATTTAGCTTTACCCCTCTTTCTCTTGTGCGCTTCAGCATGGCCCTGAGGTTGTTATCGTGTTCAAGCTTTGTCTCACCGAAGACGAGTATGTCGTCGACAATGGCAGCTACACCTGTGAGGCCTTCATATGTCTCGTCGACGCGCCTTTGGAATTCGTCTTGGGCTGAGTTGATTCCAAACGGCAGCCTCAGGAACCTGTATCTGCCGAAGGGGGTATTAAATGTCGTTAACAGGGAAGACGTTGTACTCAGCTTTATGGCCCAATAGCCTGATCTGGCGTCGAGGACGCTGAAGTACTGCGCTCCGGCGAGATTTGTGGTGACATCTTCTAGAGTCGGCAAGGGGTAGTGGGGCCTTTTTATTGCCTAGTTGAGGTCTCTGGGGTCCAGGCAGACTCTCAGCTTGCCAGTCTGGGGTTTTTCGACGACTACGAGGGCGTTAACCCATTCTGTGGGCTCTGTCACTTTGCAAAGTACGTTGTTCTCTTCCATCTTGTCGAGCTCTTTTTTCAGTCTGTCTCGCAGAGGGATCGGTACTCTTCGTGGTGGGTATACTACTGGTGTGGCTAGTGGGTCGACATGGAGGTTGCACTCCCCTGGAAACTCTCCTATGCCCTGGAAGACATCTGTGTATTCTTTAAGGAGGCTGTCTGTGTCTGTACATGGTTTCGCTTCTTCCTCGGCCAAAACCAGTATCAGTTTGATTAACTTGAGGTCTAGACTAGCTCTCATCCCTAGGATGGGAGGTGCTTTGGTGTCTACTGTGTAGAATTCGAGCACGATGGAGGTGTTTTTATACTTGCACTTTAGACGACAGGTGCCCTTCACTTTCAGGAAATCACCACCATAGCCGGAGATCTTTTGGGTGGTTGGTTTTACGGCAGTATCTCTAAACAGTCTTTCAAATGTGTGTACGGGAATTGCATTGGTCTGTGCGCCAGTGTCAATTTTGAATTTAACTTTCTGGGATCCTGATATTAATTTCAGCATAAGCTTGTTCGTTACATTTTCCTGTGTTTTCACTTGTAAGTCCGTCAATAAAAAGTTCTACCTGCTCATCTTCAGTGTCTTCGTCCATGGTGTGAATCATTTTTCTTGTGTGTTTGTTTGTGTGTAGTTTTGACCTACAGACTTTTACAAAGTGATTGAATTTTTTGCACTTCATGCATTGCTTTCCTTTTGCTGGACAGGCGCCTTCTTTGGTGGTATGCAAGCCGCCAAATCTATCACATTCTCTATGAGCTGTGGCGGGCTCTCTCGGGCTGGCTTTGTAACTCGTGCGCGTTTGTCTGTGTTCCGGTCTTCGGGCTATGGCGTGTACCACGTCGTTGTTGGGGTATTTGCTTCCCACCATCTCTTTGAGTTGGACTTGTGCTAGCTCATGTGATCGTGTGATGTCGATGGCTTGATCTAGCGTTAGCTCCGCGCCATGGCTGAGCAACTTCTCCCTCACTCGCAGTGAATTTGTAGCGAAAACAATGCGGTCTCGCACCATCTCGTCACTGTTGGGGTATCCACAGTCCTTTACTAACAGCTTCAATTCTGTGACAAATTGTTCGAAGGTTTCCCCATCACCTTGCGTTTTCTCGTGGAAACGATATCTTGCATATATCGGGTTAGACTTTGGTGTGAGATACGCGGTGTACTTATCGTAGTATGTTTGTAGTTTCTTCGCGTCTTCGTCTGTTAGCGTCCATGTGTTGAAAATGTCGCGCCCTTTTTCCCCGATCCATAAGAGGAGATAGCTGCATTTGTCCTGTTCACGTTTTTCCCGTAGAGGTCCGGAGAATATTAGCTCCGCGTGCTGCTTGAAACGTCGCCACGCTTCTGGTAAGTTAGCTGATTCCCAATCCATCTTGGGTGCTGGGACGCCGAAACTATCCATGTTTCTGTGTCGGACGTGGGTGCTAGCCTCTACTCTGACACCATGCAGTGGTGTAGTCTACGTGATACGCAGGTATACGCCGTAAACCCACTAGAAAATGTCAAGGATTTCCGTATACCCACTAGGAAAGGTCAAGGATCTCCGTATACCCACTTAAAAAAGCGCGAGTATTCGTAACAACATCGTTTTGTGACAGAACTTTCATTCATAAATTCACCCCCACCGTCAGTGTTTGCGCAGCGGATCGAATCACGGAATCCAGTCACAAATGTAACTTAGCCTACTGTAAAGCGGGACGTCATGCTATTTGGCCATTTTTGAATGAATAAATCAAAAGTAGGGATGTACAACTAATCAAATCTCGATATGTACTAGTGTGTAAACTAGTGCGTAAAGCTAAAAAAGACTGCCATAGAAATAAACTCTGCATGTTCTGCGTATGAGCGCTCAATGTGTGCTCTACTACACACTGACGCGCGCGTGACACTCATGGTGTTTTCAGCGTCTATGAGGAGGACATGCACACATTTGAACTTCATCGCAGAGCTTTTATGAGAGTCACTTCACAAGAATTTTTCTAGGAATGTCCCGATCCGATCAAATCGGGCCCGATCACGTGGTTTCAGACTCGATCGGAATCGGAGGTTACCTCCCGATCAGGACTCGGATATATGTAAATTAGGGGTGTAACGGTACATTTATTCGTAATTATTGAACCGTTTCGGTACGAGGCTTCCGGTTCGGTACGCATACAAACCGAGCGATTCCTAGGACCATTTTTCCTGCAGACAAAATCCGCGCTGGCGCGATCACCACAACGTTGCGCAACATCAAATGGCAAACGTAATGAAAGCGGAACGAATCTTCGCTACTCATTATATTGTGCTTAACGGACCATTATCAGTTCGGACCAGCAACATCTGTGCAGCGCGAGATCAAGCGACACTGTGCTAAGAGATCCAGTAAAGAAAACATTTGAGTTCGCCACTGAAGTAATAACATCGCTGCGAGATCTAGTGAGAAGCATTCCAAATTTCTCCGTTATTAACCGTAGATCTCTATTAGATCAAACAGCTGACGTGGACACCAGGAGAAATATTGTGCCGTGAATGGATTTACTGTTGCACTTCAAAACTCAAATATTATATAAATATATATTTAAATGTTATTTTTAATGTGATTACCAAAACATTATTTGTTCATCCTTCAAAGATTAACCCCATTTATAAACCTGAAAGTTTCAAGATGTAGGAAAACTCAAACTTATTTAAAAATAGTTTTTCTTTTAATAAATAGGACATTTCTCTGGCATTTCTTTCTTTTTGCTGTATCATATCGAACCGAACCGCAATTTTGTGAACTGTTACACCCCTAATGTATATATATATTCTCATTATTTTTTATACACTTTTAAAACATTTTTTTTTTTGTTTACATGCCTGCCGGGTATTTTAAGTTGAGGTGCTATTTGTTTTTATATTAGACTTTTTCTATATTTACTGTTGCACTAAAGTCCAAAAGTGAAGATTTTATGTTATTTATTACTTGATTGTTCAAGCTACCTCAAAGAAGTGCTCTGTTTGTTAACAGAGTTGAATGTTAAAATAAGGTGAATTAAATACAAAATAAGGAACATCCTGGATCTGTTTTTTCTCTCTTCTTTAATATTTTTTTATGTATTATATAAGTATCGGATCGGGACTCGGTATCGGTAGATACTCAAAATCAAATGACTCGGACTCGGACTCGAGGGCAAAAAAACCTGATCGGGACATCCCTAAATTTTAGCATTTCATTTGATAAAACTATCGTCATTCATTCGTATCATATACACACTCACAAACTTTAAAGTCTTCATGACAACCTGTCAAAATAAAAGTTTTGTATAACGAAGAAAATATAACAGAAATATATTACTATTGCACAGTAGAATATACTTCAAGTAGGCCTAATAATAATAATAATAATAGTTTATTAAAACACACAGAAGCTCAAATGTCTTTAATTTACAACCCACCAAAATAAAAGTTTGTAGAGAGAAAGAAAGTAACTCGAAGGAATTTCAGGAACCCGAAGTGTTGTGCGTATGGATTGTGCAATCTGATACCCGGTATCCTAAAAGTTTGGAATTTTTTTCCTTCCCGAAAATCTAAAAGCCAAGGGGAGAAATGATGGACGTGGATCCAGCAGTGTGTGACCCCATTCACAACTACATGTCTACAGGATTAACAAAAACACCTATTGCTTGGAGATAATGACGGTTCTTTGTTCATAATGCATATGTTTAAAAGTAAAATAAGACGATTAAAGACAAGACAGAGGCTCACTGACATACTTTAAAATATATTTCAGCATTTTGTTAATCGACGGCCTATACTAACCCTGACTGAGTAACTTTAACTTAATCCGATCGCGGCTCTCCATGTGTTAGTGTTATTCCACAAGATTTGTGGATAAACTGTTTGATTTATAATTATTAGATTATTTTCACATTTCATTTACACGAACACGAACATAGCTGTTCCTCAATTTGTGTGTTCCCCGTGTGAATGGTCAGCGTATGAGGCGCTGCTGCTTGCGCTGGGTCTAGGCTATATGCTTTTAGCTTCAATTTTTATGAAATTATTCTCTAATCGGTAGCATATTATGATGTGGATATATCCCTCGAATGCATACTGCAGTCCCTTTTGTCTTGCTCTCTCAGATATTTCAAATGTTTGGCAAAAATTACTAATTATCTATCTCATTGGGAATGCCTGACACCGCTGCATACACACTGTAATAGACGTGCCAGGCGGGAAAGCTTGACCGACGTAGCAACAGTAACTAGGGAGGGCGTGGATTAGCGAAGGGGGTAGCCCGGATGTTATCACGTGAATATTTAACATGAATTTTTCGATCTGAATTTGAGCAGTCGAATTTGAGATCTGAATTTGAGATCTGAATCTATTTTATCTGAAATTCTGTAAGTTTATATATATATTTTTTTTTGTATCTGAATTTGTGAGCATTGAAAAATATTTATCGAAATTCAGGTTTTTAAAATGGAAATCAAGAATTTTCATATTTAAATTTCAGAGGTAAATTTGAAACAAATAAATTCAGATAGGCTACATGGTTTCCAAAGTAAAAATTTCAAAGGGGTGAATTCAGAGCAAATAAATTCAGATAAATGTTTTTCAAAATAAAATATTTCAAAATGAAGTATTCAGGTGCTGTTAAATTTCCAATAGTTATGTCTCTTATTTGCTTCCATACATTGGATCCACCAAAGAACCTTTTAGTGAATATTCTTAAAACAACCATTTTTTCTTAGTGTGAAGAACATTTTAATGATCTGAAAAACTTGTTTCACTAAATTTGTTATGAATGGAATGGAAAAGTTCCATTGATGTGAAAGATTCTTTATGGAACCATCGATCCCAATAAAGAATTGAGATCATGAGACTAACATACACTTAAAATACAGTATAAAAAAGCCACATAACAGAGTTGCAAAAAAGATTTTATTAATCCAAAAACCCATGAAGAAATGATAGTAAATGATGAAAAGAACTTTAAGATGGTTAAAAGGACTGATATGAGAGTGTAAAAGAGGGCATATTAAAATGTTTCACTACAGTCATGAGTCAGGATTCAGAGAAGATCTTCAAATCAGCAGATCAAGGGCACTCGTCTAGAGAGAAAAGATGGTCAGGTCAGGTCTGAAGAGGTTATTCATCAGCTTGCTTACTATATACACAATGTTTTACCATTCTTAGGCAGGAGGGCGATGTTCTCCGGCAGAATGCCTTGCTCCAGAGAAAACGCAGTGAACTTGTCCAAGACGTCCTGGCTCAGGTCGGGTGTTCGGCCTACAAAAATAGTACAAGCACATCGATATGTCAAAAACTATTCCAACTAAAACCAGAATCATTACAAAACTTAAATAATTTAGTTATTTCAGCTTATGTCTTTTACAGTACACATTCCAGGCTGAAATTTAAGTTAAATTAGAAACAGAAATCATGATGTTTCAGAGAGGAATAAGATGTTCAACAAGAAACATTTTACAATTAGGTTCCATTGGTTAACACTAGTTAACATGAACTAACAATGAGACAAACTTCTAAAGCATTTATTAATCTTAGTTCATGTGATTTTCAGTATTTAATACATTATTAAAATCAAGTTTTACCTGATAACTTGAGCTAACATGAATGAAAAAGAACAGTTTAACTAAATGTTAACAAAGATAAGAAATAAGCTCATTGTTAGTTAATACAATATGATGGGAGTCATGGGACATTTTTAAGTAATTTCAGAGTTTTACTAGATTGATTAAAAAATAATAAAATGACTAATTAACAGTAAAGGAACGAGTCAGTTTGGATTTCGTATTTACTGCAAGTGTGATGCTCAAGGGCACAATGGGGATGGTTAAGGAAATGCATTTTTACTTCTGAATCACCACATGAGTATAACACAACACATAATGAGTAACAACGCCTCTCATTATGGCCTGGTTTCACAGACAGGGCTTAGATTAAGCCAGGATTAGGCCTTAGTTCAATTAGGACTTTTATAAACGTGCCTTAGAAAAAAACATTACTGGTGTGCATTGAGACAAAAACACCTTGCATCACAATAAGTTGTGATTGTCAAAACAATTGGTAACTAAACAGAATTGTATTAAGTTTAGTGACAAGATGTTACAATGCTTAGCTACATGGTAGGCTACAATGACTGGTAGGCTACTGTTTTTATTATTGCTTGACATCTTGATTCAATATCGATTCATTTGAATAATTATTAGGTAGGCCTACAATAGATACATTTTAATTTTTCTCAAGAAAAAAAAAATCTCACTAATGCTGTAAACATACAGAGAGCCCTGTTAGCTGGTACTATTAACATGATCATTAGAGCTTAGATTCTTTGATCTAGAAACGTGCACTCCCAACGCAAAAGAGTGCGGCGCGGGACTATTTGATGGCCGAGTGCGGGCGCGGGCGCGGGCGGTAATGCACTCACTCTGTGTGTGCGGATTGCGTGAGAATAAAACGATTCGCGGGACTCTCGCAAACTAGAAATATCTATGAATAAAACATTTAAAAACTAATACATTTTTATTTTATTTTCATCTGTTGCAGAAAAGCAACAAGAACAACTAAAACAAAATAGAAACGATTTACAGGCCTGAGTTTCTTTTTATAACATGTTTGCAGCGTTGAGCGATGTAGCCAATCACAGACATATGTGTTGATTTCTTGAACGCAATGGCCAATCAGAAGCATTTAAGATAGACTCCCCTCACTGCTCAAAACTGACTTTTTGTTCAAAGCTGAATTCTGTATGCTGGCAAATCCTCTAATTATAACAAACAAAGTGTATATATTATGAAAGATTCATTGTGCAGTCAGCTTCATTGATAATAACAGAGATGTGTGAGATCGCGATGAACTGATGTCAGCTTTTTAGGAATTATTAACGGAGCTCGCACTTTGAGCGCATTCAGTCATTGCCAAACCATGCACGCAGTAGCCTAGCTGCTTGCTTTTATGTTATAACGGTCAGTGTTTGTGTGTTATTATTTAATAACAACTAATTTATCAGGAGCATTTATGCTGATGTGTATGATGGCGACACGTAGGCTAACTTGAAAGCATTTGAAGGTAGCCTACAGAAAAAAAGTCTATTTGCGGGCGGGAGCGGGACAAAACATAAATGTTGCGGGCGGGAGAAAAAGTAACATAGAAAGTAGTTGAGAACGTCAGTTATAACGACCCACGTATTAAAAATGGTTGGGTTTAAATCAGGCTCATAATTACAGTTAATGTGTCGGGCCGGGAAGCGCAAAGAAGACAACATGCACTACTTTTGACGACGTCCACTCGCTTTAACCTCCTCACCCACAGGTTCCGCTGGATAGATTTACTTTTTTTCTTAAGGAAATCGATAAAACCCTACACCTTTTGCTGTGGCGGCGCAACCCCACAACACGTTTTCGCCCTCGTTTCAACTTTGGTCAACAACAATGATTTTAACTATGTAACTGTTTACAGTAGCCAGCTAGATCTCTTCAATTGGTCAGTAGAAGCCGCTCGCGTTCTGCCACCCGGAAGTATCTTTGGTGCTTATTGTTTACAAACATTCTGAAATGCCCTATTGCGTGAGAGTTGGCAGCCCTGACTATAGCATCGCTGTCGAAGAGTAATTAGTTGGTGAAGTGGATTATTGTATAGCTAACCAAAGCTATGAGCATTGTAGGCTACTGTTTGAAGTGGATGAATATCAAATGTCAGTACCGGGAAGATTTGAAAACAAGCGGTTAATTCATAAATCCATAAGATACAAACCGGAAGTCAGAACACAAGGAGTGCAGTGATGAAAAAGGGCTGGGGCTACATAAAGTCTGCAGTGTTCAGTGACTGTCCAAAGCATGTGAATATTCATATCGCACTGCACACATTTGGCATTGAGATGCAGGGTTAACACCACAAAACCGACACTAAACGGGGTTTTATAAACAGAACAGGGTTTCATAAACTCCGGGTAAAATTTCCATGCAAAACAAAGCTGAACCAGACCAAGTGCAAACATCAAATGAACCAATCTGAATTCACAGCCTGTAACAAATTCAAGTTAATGTGAAGGTGTGTTGATGCTGGTGCTGTTACCGTAAAGTTCGTCGAGCACTGTGGAGGAGCCGGTATTCACAGTGTGGAACAAAGCAAACTCCTCATACTTCACATCAACAATGGACATTTGATTATCGGTCTCCCAGTCTGTGGAAGAAATATCATTTCTCATTTGAGTCCTGTATAAACCACTACACTGCATTTTATGTCTATCATTTCTTCCTTACGGTCATTGCGGAAGCTGAACACTCCAGGAACAGCAGACTTCTGAGCGACATAGTTCATCTTCCAGCAAGTGCCATCAGGTCTGGAAACACAGGACAAATGGGTAAAATATTTGCATTGTGCAATTATAGGAAAGTTTTATTCAGTTTCTTATTTTTAGTGATCAGTTCGTCTTACCTGAGACTGGAATAAGCTATTTCCAGATTTCCTTCATCGGTCGGTGTCAGCACGGCGATGCCCATCTTCATGTGCGCCTTACGGGTGACAAACCACTCGGCATTGGTGGCAAAACCGATCAGGTACCATTTCCCAGCCACCTATATGAAGGACCCACACATCAACAACATTTCCCCGGTGCTCTTCGCTCTTTTTTGACTGAATTATTGTATATATATATATATATAATTTTTTTTTTCCTTCATCGGAATGGTACAAAACTTGGTAAGTGTTTTGGCACTTGCTATGTGAAAAAAAAAACATGGACATGATTCGAACCGATTCGAACAGGTTAAATGGTAAAAAAAATAGTCACACATGAGCGCATTGAAAATGAATTGGAGACGAGATTCATCTAGCGGAAACATTTGGTACTGCGCCTAAACAAAATCTTACTGAAAGCAAATTTTTGGAGATATCAGGCTCAAATTTTGAAAACAACTTTGATTTTCTCACAGTTTTAGAGATTTTTTTTTTTTTATAATAAAATAAAATTCATATAAACAATAAACGAAAAAATCAGTAACTTTTTTGAGTTCTCTTGTTAAAAGTTTTCCCTTTTGAAGTTTCACTTCAGCAATAATCTGCCAAGTGTCGTCTTTTAAAGGAGATCAAACTGAAGTCTGTGCTCTAAAACATCCAGATTTACGACAGTTTAAGTTGGAAATAAAATTTTCAGGTCTATGCTCAAAAAGTGAATAAATAGATTATAAATACAGCATAAATATAATTTAGTTCCACAACATCCCCTAAAATTACAAAATATAAAATAAAAAAATATTATCGAACTAAAATATAGCACATTAATTCCATTGAAATAAAAAAACAAATTCCGGTCATTTTTGAGCGACACGCGACGAGCACCAGAAGGTTAAGGATAATCTGGTTTCTAAATATGTCCCTATATCTTTACAAATCTGCGGGATAAATAAGTTATAGATACATTCCTCCTCTCATCACCGTCTTGCAGTCTTACCCCCTTGATGTCGAAGTCTGTCTGTGGTGTGACCTCAGAACTAACGGCAGCTGCACAGAGCAAAACTCCCAGCAATCCCAGTACGGTGGTTGTCATGGCTTACGGTAGAGCTCAGTCCGGAGTGTGTGTGTCAATCTAGGCCTCGAGGGGTGAATTCTGAGCGGAGTCTCTCGACACTCTCTTATATAGTGCAGCCCCCTGTTACATAAACACGTCCCTTACACACACAGACACAGACATATGTGCAGAGTGTCACATGATTCAAGGCACGCATTCACATGAATTTACATCAGCCCGTGACAGAACGACAGACATCAAATAATTGATCTAACACCAGTAAATATTCTCCTACTCTCCCAGGGGGATCTGTCCCTTGAGGCCCACACACAGAGGTATTTGGATTTGGTACCTTTCGTTCCTTATGATGACACCAGGCTCTGTATGTTTTTCCGGGCGGGTCTTTACTCAGAGATCAGAGCACGCCTGCCCGGAGATGGGCCTCGAGGGAGCTTCCAGGACTATGTAGAGTGGGTACTTTTCCACAATGGTTTTCAATTTACCATTGGGCTCTGCAACAGCCAAGAAAAGGAGACAGCCCTTCCAGAGTCTCGTTCCGCCGAGACCACCTTTCCAGGGTCTCGTTCCGCCTAACCCCCTCTTCCAGAGTCTCGTTCCGCTGAGACCACCTTTCCAGGGTCTCGTTCCGCCGAGACCACCTTTCCAGAGTCTCGTTCCGCCGAGACCACCTTTCCAGAGTCTCGTTCCGCCGAGACCACCCTTCCAGAGTCTCGTTCCGCCGAAACCACCTTTCAAGAGTCTCGTCCCGCCGAGACCACCTTTCCAGAGTCTCGTTCCGCCGAGACCACCTTTCCAGGGTCTCGTTCCACCGAGACCACCTTTCCAGGGTCTCGTTCCGCCGAGACCACTTTTCCAGGGTCTCATTCCGCCGAGACCACCTTTCCAGAGTCTCGTCCCGCCGAGACCACCCTTCCAGAGTCTCGTCCCGCCGAGACCACCCTTCCAGAGTCTCGTCCCGCCGATACCACCCTTCCAGAGTCTCGTCCCGCCGAGACCACCTTTCCAGAGTCTCGTCCCGCCGAGACCATCAATCCAGGGTCTCGTCCCGCCGAGACCATGTTCCAGAGTCTCGTCCCGCCGAGACCACCTTTCCAGAGTCTCTTTCCGCCAAGACCACCCTTCCAGAGTCTCGTTCCGCCGAGACCACCCTTCCAGAGTCTCGTTCCGCCGAGACCACCCTTCCAGAGTCTCGTTCCGCCGAGACCACCTTTCCAGAGTCTCGTTCCGCCGAGACCACCCTTCCAGGGTCTCGTTCAGCCGAGACCACCCTTCCAGGGTCTCGTCCCACCAAGACCACCTTTCCAGAGTCTCGTTCCGCCGAGACCACCTTTCCAGAGTCTCGTTCCGCCGAAACCACCCTTCCAGAGTCTCGTCCCGCCGAGACCACCTTTCCAGAGTCTCGTCCCGCCGAGACCACCCTTCCAGGGTCTAGTCCCACCGAGACCACCTTTCCAGAGTCTCGTTCAGCCGAGACCACCCTTCCAGGGTCTCGTCCCGCCGAGACCACCTTTCCAGAGTCTCGTTCCGCCGAGACCACCTTTCCAGAGTCTCGTTCCGCCGAGACCACCTTTCCAGAGTCTCGTTCCGCCGATACCACCCTTCCAGAGTCTCGTCCCGCCGAGACCACCCTTCCAGAGTCTCGTCCCGCCGAGACCACCTTTCCAGAGTCTCGTCCCGCCGAGACCATCAATCCAGGGTCTCGTCCCGCCGAGACCAGCCTTCCAGAGTCTCGTTCCGCCGAGACCACCTTTCCAGAGTCTCGTTCCGCCGAGACCACCCTTCCAGAGTCTCGTTCAGCCGAGACCACCCTTCCAGGGTCTCGTCCCACCGAGACCACCTTTCCAGAGTCTCGTTCCGTCGAGACCACCTTTCCAGAGTCTCGTTCCGCCGAGACCACCCTTCCAGAGTCTCGTTCCGCCGAAACCACCTTTCAAGAGTCTCGTCCCGACGAGACCACCTTTCCAGAGTCTCGTTCCGCCGAGACCACCTTTCCAGGGTCTCGTTCCGCCGAGACCACCTTTCCAGGGTCTCGTTCCGCCGAGACCACTTTTCCAGGGTCTCGTTCCGCCGAGACCACCTTTCCAGAGTCTCGTCCCGCCGAGACCACCCTTCCAGAGTCTCGTCCCGCCGAGACCACCCTTCCAGAGTCTCGTCCCGCCGAGACCACCTTTCCAGAGTCTCGTCCCGCCGAGACCATCAATCCAGGGTCTCGTCCCACCGAGACCACGTTCCAGAGTCTCGTCCCGCCGAGACCACCTTTCCAGAGTCTTTTTCCGCCAAGACCACCCTTCCAGAGTCTCGTTCCGCCGAGACCACCCTTCCAGAGTCTCGTTCCGCCGAGACCACCTTTCCAGAGTCTCGTCCCGCCGAGACCACCCTTCCAGAGTCTCGTCCCGGCGAGACCACCCTTCCAGAGTCTCGTCCCGCCGAGACCACCTTTCCAGAGTCTCGTCCCGCCGAGACCATCAATCCAGGGTCTCGTCCCGCCGAGACCACGTTCCAGAGTCTTGTCCCGCCGAGACCACCTTTCCAGAGTCTCGTTCCGCCAAGACCACCCTTCCAGAGTCTCGTTCCGCCGAGACCACCCTTCCAGAGTCTCGTTCCGCCGAGACCACCCTTCCAGAGTCTCGTTCCGCCAAGACCACCCTTCCAGAGCCTCCATTCCTGATGGCCGCCATTTCTGATTCACTCCACGTCAGCATTGCCGAACCTGAGCTTCTTCACGTCGGTCCTGCTGATTCAATTAAGTCATGCACTCCGAGCCAGATACTGTTCACGTCAGTCCTGCCGAGCCTGCGCTTCACATCATGTCCGCCTCACCCGAACCCTCGTCTTCGGCCAAGGTGACCACCGTCACAACCATTTAGCCAGTCCCTGAACCTGTCACTGAGCCTGTCCATAAGCCCATGGTTCCGCCCAAGAAAAGTTTGGGGGTGGGGGGGGCTATACATCTCCACCACGGCCTCCGGAAAGGTCCTCTCCGCCACGGCCGCCTGAAGGGTCGTCTCCGCCACGTTTGTCTTGTTAATTAGTTGTGATGACTTCATTTGTTCCAGATGTGTCTCGTTGCCCTTATCTGTTCAGTGTATTTAAGCCCTGTGTTTCAGTCTATTCCTTGTCTGTCGTTGTTGCCAGGGCCGGCGATTGCTATAGTATAGGCGAACAATTGCCTAGGGTGACAAATGTGTTGTTAGTGCCCTCTAGTGTCGTCCTTACTTGTCAACCTGATTATTAGATTGAATTGATGATTATTGTCAATCATTTCCTCAATCATGCGCACTTTCACCGTTTTCAAACTGTCTTGCTCTCTCTCTCTCTCCCTCCCTCGTGCATATTAATGAATTAATTTGACTGAACATCTTTGAGAATACACAAAGGTAAAAGGTCGGAAGACCGAAGTTTCACGTGAAGCATTCGGATATTTTTTTTCCTGAACTACAGCTGGTTGTAAATTGTGCTAGAAAAATCTTCTCTGAAAAGCGTTCCCACACATTCAGATAAACCACACTTTCAATAAACAAACAACAAAAAAAATAAATCTATCCAGTGATGAAATTTTTTCTGTGTTGAGACAAATCTTGTGCGATGTCCTAACTGCCGGGATAATCACACAACGTGTGCCGTGGTCCGTTAATGACACCTCCAATTCGCAAACTAATGACTCATTTGAACCGATTCACTTTAATGAATGGTTAAAACAACGGATCTGTCCAACACTGAACTCACGAGACATAACAAATCGGTAACACTTTACAATAAGGTTCCATTTATTAAACTCTAGTTAACTACATTAGTTAACAATAATAGTTTCTATGATTTACTCCATTACCAATTCACCCGAGTCATTCAGATGATTCATTCTTTCCAAAGTCATCTGGTGAAATTGTTTTCATATCGCAGAAAAATAAAATATCACAATATGTATTTTTTTCTCCAATATCGTGCAGCCCTAGTGCACAGGCATGCTGGCCATCGGGACTACCGGGAGATTCCCGTTGGGCCGACATGCTTTTTGGGCCGATACATCTCATAGTTTTATTTTTATTTTTTTGTCTTAGTGGCCCATAAAACTCGTACATCGGCCCATTCGTTTTGTTTTGCTTTGTTTAATTGGCGGCACTGGGTTACTTCCCAAGTAACAAAACTAATTATGAAAGTTTCCTTTATTTTGCGTGGCGCAAAACTCAATCTCGCCTAGGGCAACCAAAGGGCTAGAGCCGGCCCTGGTTGTCGCTACATGTTTGGTTGTTCCGTTCATGTTTCCTTTGTATCCGGTTTCTGAGTATTCTAGTTTGTTTAAATAAACACTGCTGCAATTAAGATCCTGCTTCCTTTCCTGCTTCAACCAGCTCTTGACACATTTTACATTGAAAACACAATGTTTACAGTGTAAACCCCTCAGTCACTCACATGCACGACAAACACACACATTTAAACACACACTATAAACTCTATCAGCTGCAAAAGCATTTGGACTGTTGTTTTTCCTCTCCATTTTGAGATTTTTGCAGTAATTATGAAGTTAATAGTGCAATTATTGTGAGTTTTAAATTAATGGTATTTTCATCCTTAACTACGAAAATCCCAGCAGGACACTTTATAGGTTTATAAAGAGACCTGGGGAATTTGTTTCAGCCGTTTTTTTATTATAGACGTGAGATACGCCTATACGTTTAGCCTATAGATGGAAACGCCTTCGGTACAAACTATCACAACATTTGTCTAAGAAATTGCAATAACCAAACAGTGCGTGTCTGTAACTGTTTTTCATATACTGACACATTTAGCTTGAGATGCAGATAAACCAGAACAAGAATGACTGTTTGTTTGCAGGTATTAACCATCTGAGCTGATTACTTGATTCAATAACTCTATACTATATTTACAATAAGATTTATGCTGGATTTATCGATAACACAAAGCTCCATTTGTTAATAGTAGTTAACTTCATTATGAAATCTTTTCTTATTTTCTTAATCATATTTAATGGTAATTTTAACATTTACTAATTCATTTTTTAAATCAAAAGTTGTATCAGTTACACTTGATTTATAATGCATTATAAAGGTATTAATAATGCAAGTTAAAATGCATTATTTCTTTCCATAAATAATTGTAACCAACAATCAGTATTTGCTGATTCCTTTCATCTGAAAATAGTTGTGTCATGTGTTTTAATGCATACGTTCTATGTAGCAATGAATAGACAAGTATATAATGTATTATACAATTATTCATGAGACCATGCATTACGAGGCATAAAATAATGCATTAAAATACTTTTTTAATGGATTTTATATAACGGCTTTAAGTAGTTTCATCAATATTGAATGGATTTGAGCTGACATGAACTAACAATGAATATCTGTACTTTTATTAACTTACCTTAAGAAAGATTAATGAATACTGTAGCAAATGTATTGCTCATTGTTAGTTCATGTATTAAGTTAATGCATGTGTATAGTTTTCAGTATTTAAATTTCACATGGGGTCCTGTTTTTATTACCTAAAAATGCTCATTTCCATTTCTACTTGAGTCTTTAAAACGTCCTGTTGCCTTTCCAGATTACCAAAGGAAAGGTTAGATTTTAGTGTTGGTAGTTTGCATGAGACTGGCTCCTGACTCATGCATATACTTGAGATATATACAGTATATATATATATATATATATACACTCACCGGCCACTTTATTAGGTACCCCATGCTAGTAACGGGTTGGACCCCCTTTTGCCTTCAGAACTGCCTCAATTCTTCGTGGCATAGATTCAACAAGGTGCTGGAAGCATTCCTCAGGGAGTTTGGTCCATATTGACATGATGGCATCACACAGTTGCCGCAGATTTGTCGGCTGCACATCCATGATGCGAATCTCCCGTTCCACCACATCCCAAAGATGCTCTATTGGGTTGAGATCTGGTGACTTTGGAGGCCATTTTAGTACAGTGAACTCATTGTCATGTTCAAGAAACCAATTTGAAATGATTAGAGCTTTGTGACATGGTCGAAGTAGCCATCAGAGGATGGGTACATGGTGGCCATAAAGGGATGGACATGGTCAGAAACAATGCTCAGGTAGGCCGTGGCATTTAAACGATGCCCAATTGGCACTAAGGGGCCTAAAGTGTGCCAGGAAAACATCCCCCACACCATTACACCACCACCACCAGCCTGCACAGTGGTAACAAGGCATGATGGTTCCATGTTCTCATTCTGTTTACGCCAAATTCTGACTCTAACATCTGAATGTCTCAACAGAAATCGAGACTCATCAGACCAGGCAACATTTTTCCAGTCTTCAACTGTTCAATTTTGGTGAGCTCTTGCAAATTGTAGCCTCTTTTTCCTATTTGTAGTGGAGATGAGTGGTACCCGGTGGAGTCTTCTGCTGTTGTAGCCCATCCGCCTCAAGGTTGTGCGTGTTGTGGCTTCACAAATGCTTTGCTGCATCCCTCGGTTGTAACGAGTGGTTATTTCAGTCACTGTTGCCCTGCTATCAGCTCGAACCAGTCTGGCCATTCTCCTCTGACCTCTGGCATCAACAAGGCATTTCCGCCCACAGAACTGCCGCTCACTGGATGTTTTTTCTTTTTCGGACCATTCTCTGTAAACCCTAGAGATGGTTGTGCGTGAAAATCCCAGTAGATTAGCAGTTTCTGAAATACTCAGACCAGCCCTTCTGGCACCAACAATCATGCCACGCTCAAAGTCACTCAAATCAACTTTCTTCCCCATACTGATGCTTGGTTTGAACTGCAGGAGATTGTCTTGACCATGTCTACATGCCTAAATGCACTGAGTTGCCGCCATGTGATTGGCTGCTTAGAAATTAGGTGGCCGGTGAGTGTATATCAAGTATATACTGTATATCACAGTCCACTGACACACAATGAAAGCCAGAGCTTCCCACAACCTCGAGACTATGACGCTGGTACTAGTACATGTATAGCCTTTCAGATCATCTACAGAGAAAGAACAACATATATCAGATTTGTCCACTAACTTGTTTCAAAAATCATTTAATTACCCCACATACACATATATATTTCTTATATAACATGTTAACTAGGCCTATAAGGGATCCTCGACAGCAAGTGCATTAAACTATTTTAATGCATGAGGTGGAGACAACCCAGATAGCAAGAGCTTTTGGGCCTAGAAATGGCATGGCTGAGCACATGTGGGCCAAAATTTCCCCATATATGTTAAAAGACCTGTGCGACGCGAAGCAGAGTGGATTAAAATTGCTTTTTTATACCATGGTCATTTGCATTGACAAATGACAATTTTTCAAGCTGTTAATGATGTTTGCAGCTCAATATTTGACCGAAGTAAAATCCATGCTTATTTTTGTCAGGTAAATCCAGCATTCTGCCCGCTTTGAATCAAACACAGAGATTAAATATTGTATAAGATTACATTTACTTGAATTAATTAATTATAGCATTTATTTGAATAGGCCTACATTCAAATTCTCTATTAAAGGGGTCATATAATGCCATTTTTGTACAAGCTAGAATGTCTTTAGGGTCTAAATTAAAAATTTGTAATATATTTTAATTACAAATTCTCATTAGTATTGCAAGAAAACACTTATTTTACCTGGTCAAAAACAGCTCTGTTTTCAGCACGCCGTTTCAGTGCATATGACTTTAAATGATAATGAGCTTTGCTGACTCCGCCTCTCTGTTCTGTGCATACACCGTTTATAACACAATAACCATAACGCGTTGTTCAGTATAAACGTGGGATTATGAATTATATTGAGCACATCATACATAGAAAACATGCCGTAATGTACCCTGAGTGTAAACCTTAGACGCATTCATTGTGAAGCGTGCTCTAGCGATTTGCAAAGATTAATATAAATATTAATATAAAGTTTAATAAAACGTTACACTCACTTCAGTTGTTCTAGAGGTTCAGCAGGAACACGAATAGCTGGTACCGATCCTTTATTCATGAGCAGCTTCTTAGCAAAACCAGCTTTATACTGTCTGATCCTTGTTTATAAAGCAGTCTGGTGAGAAATGATTCGCAAACATGAGAGCATTGATGTTGCTCTGGGGAATATTCCCTTCGAAAACAAAACTCAGCCACTGCGTCTTCAGCGGTTCGGATTTAGGAACATTAAAATGACTGCTGTGTTCGTTATTACAAGAACAGAACACCACAATCGCTTAGACGCCATTCTGCTCATAGACACTCCAGCATATCAACAATGACCGCGCCGATCTGCGCGGACTATGATTGACAGCTCTCACACGCGAGGGCGGGTCTGTGTTGAAACGGTGCTGTCAATCAACAATCGTGGGAGGGGCTTCAGAGCTTGTGACGTCACACGGTCGAACGGCTCGATTTGAGGCAGGGGAAAACATATAAGGAGATTAAAACAAAAACACTGGATGAATTTTTATCATTTTATGATGGTTGTGTACAGACACTGCCAACACACATTTCAGTACAATCAACTTGTAAAAGTGCATGTACCATTATATGACCCCTTTAGAAGCTGTAAATTTAATTCAAAACCAGTGATGTTACCCCCTCATTGCTGAGAAGTTGGCCTATAATGCATCTCTGATCTCTGTGTGCGAATGACGTGTGTGTGTGTGTGTGTGTGTGTGTGTGCTTCTATGAAAGTAGCCATTAATATTGAACAGTGATCAAATGGGCTGGGACTTCCTGCGCATTAAATGATTTTATTGCACACCTTCCAGACAATTAGAATGAAGTATTCGATAGACCATGGTAAAATTATAATAGTAATAAATACATTTATAAAATAAATATTTAGTTTATTAAAAAATGGAAATAATAAAACACCAAAAATATAAAACTTATTTTCCAGCTCTAACTTTGTAAAGAAAATTTTGTACAGATAATATACCTGAGGACCCGTTCTTCAAAACTATCACAGAACAATGCTATATTTCCTAACACTCATAATTAATGCATTATGTTAAATTGATTTATGAGTGTGATTAATCATGATTTTCTTTTAGACACATGGCAGCTCATGTTCCTTTTTGTTTTATGCCTAAAATGCATTTATGGTTTCAAGCTGTTTTTTTTTTTTGTTTTTTTTGCCATTTAGTATTTTCTCTCCGAATTTGTGCAACTATAACACAGATATCTTTATGGAACGGTTTTAAAAATATTCGTTATCTGAGACTTACAAGAAATCACTTCGGGTTAGGGTTAACATATTTTATCAAAACATATCTTAAAATACCAGGAATAACCAGACATTTAGGAAAACTCGAAAGGGAATGTATAAATAAATGAAATCCTTTTGGATTTATAAAAATAATAACATAAAAATAGTAAAACATGTAAAAATTTAGATGTGGTGCGTGTGACTAAGCGAGGCGAGGTAATACTTCATGTGTGATTAATCATGCGTCTTTCAGAAGCTCCCGTTAATGTTCCTGTTGCTTTTATGCTTAAAAAGCACTTTATTTCTATAGCTGAATGCAAACTTAACAGAAAGATAGAACGACAGAACGAGATAGATAGATTAGATAGAACGAAAATGATGTCCTCCATTATAATTTATGCAGCTGTATTGCAAAGTTTTTAATTGTGATTATTATTTGAGACTTAATATTCTAGCTGATATTTCAGGAATAGACACACAAAACTGTCTGTTTGCTTTGAAGACTCAAAGATTAAATAAATCTATTAATTACAAATTAACTAAGTCTGATTTTCTATAGCTTCTCTTGTTATGGAATATGCAATTATTCTATTATAATTATGCCTTTTTGTGTATAAAGTACTGATGTGCTGTAGTTAATAATAATAATAATAATAATAATAACTTTATTTTGTATAGCGCTTTTAAAAGTCAATTCTCAGAGCGCTTTACAAAAGCGAGAAAAAAAGAGAATAAAACAGCTTGATAAACAATAACCACAATAGTTAACCACAATGTTAACTTTATATGATGAAAGTGTTATATAATGTAAGACACTTGTAATAATCATTGTAACCATATAGTAGCCTGTAAAGTGGTTTATAAAGAAAATACTGCAATTGTTGTTGTAAGTATTTATTACGAATTTGGTTTATGAAGAAATAAAACGTCACACTGAATGTTGAAAGCATTTATATGGTTTATAAAAGAAAACGCCACACTGAATGTTGAAAGCATTTATATGGTTTAAAAAAGAAAACGCCACACTGAATGTTGAAAGCATTTATATGGTTTATAAAAGAAAACGCCACCCTGAATGTTGACAAGCATTTATTTAGAATTTGGTTTATGAAGAAATAAAACACCACACTGAATGTTGTAAGCATTTATTAAGTAAAAGAGTAAAGTAGAGAGAAAATTGGACATATTAGAAAGATTTTTTCTGAAGAGTAAGAGAATGCAAGTATTACCGCTTGATATGTGTTGCAGACTGGACGCAGAGGATGAGAGCCCGAAGAAGAAGGATAAAGAGACGGAAGGCTTTATATGCGAAGGTCCTAAAGGGGTTTCCAGAATTGATGACAGTTCAAGACTTCGGATCAGGCACGGCGTTATGGGTGGGCCTGACGGGCCTAGGCCCACCCACTTTTCAACAGGCCCACCCAAAACTTTTCTTCTAATTTTTTTTGTCAATAATTATTTAAAAAATCGCCAATAAGCTCATAATTTGTGCTAAAATAATCTAAATGTTTAGTTTTAAAAACAATTTTAAAAAGCTGGTTATGTCTATTTTGATGTTTCTGCGCAAGTTCAGCAGACAGTGTTCGGGTTTGTTCCGATCAGAGCATGTGAGCAGAGAGCGCATTTCTGAATATTCCGCTCTGCTCACTCATTCCACAGGGTCGCGCGCTCAACCCAGAATGCCCTGCTGGCTCGAACTTCCAAGATATGTGGAATAAGGCCTCCGACTATTTTTTTCCCCTAGTTGTTCATTTAAGCCATTAGTGGGCAAATCACCCCTTTATATTAATTTAATTAGGCTACTTAAATAGGACAGCTATGGGCTATAGCCTAGGCCTACTATGGAAGCTTGTTTCCGCCATAGAATAAAACATTTTAAAAGATAATTGCGACTTTTTATCTCACAATTGCGAGTTTACATCTCACAATTCTGACTTTATTACTCAGAATTGCGTGAAATAAAGCCGCGATTGCGTGTTATAAAGTCAGAATTGCGTGAAATAAAGTCGCAATTGCTTTTTTTTTTTTTTTACCCAGAATAGTTTAGGCTATATCTCACAATTCAATTCTGACTTTGTAACACGCAATTGCGACTTTATATCATGCAATTCTGCCTTTATATCTCTCAATTGCGTATTATAAAGTCAGAATGGCGAGATATAAACATGCAATTCTGTGAAAAAAAGTCAGAATTTCAAGCTATATTTATCGTAGGCTACTTTATATCACAAAACAAAACTCAAGTGGTCAAAAAAATGTTTTACCCACTCCATGTCTCCAGAAATATTGCAGCGTCAGCGCTTATCATTAGCTTGTGAAAGTGTGAAAATCATTTCCAGTAAAGGACAATGTTGCTGTTGTTTTCACAATCACATAATTAACTAAAATCATTTATTTACACATTGTTAGAGGAATAACAAGGGGGCTACTATTATGAAGTAAACTAGCTGTGTTGGTTGTTAATCAGCTGTGCGAGGTTTTATGGTGTGCGCATGCGTGGGTGTGGAAGGAGAAGGAAGTTCAGTAAAAAAACATGTAATACGGTTTCTGTGTGTCTCGGCTTTTTTGTAAACATAATAGTTGCAACAGTCGTTGTTATACCTTAAACGCGCACGTACAGTCTCGGAGTCATCGCTGCAACCAAGAGATGAAGGAGAGCTGATATCCACATCACCTAGCACATCTTCGTCTCTGCCACCCGCTATAGTACAACTATCGCTGCTAGCGCGACCAGCGCCGTTGCTAGGAGGGCGGCAGCGCCTCTGCCTATACCATGAGTCCTAATAAATGCAATTCCAACTATTTCTGAAGTACTTCTTTTATAAAGAACACCGCTTTTTCTTTTATCGGGAAACGCAGCCCAGGTATGATGCGTAATGGAGATTCCAAAGCGCTCTTCTTTGGTCAGAACCAAGGAGAGCGATCGCGGATAGGTCCGTCCTGACTCCATATGCACCGAAACTTTGTAACAATGCAACAAGATATTTAAAGAGAATCAAACTATTAAAATCTAGCCTACGTACAGATATATTAGTCAGTAATTTTTATTAGGTTAAACAGTGATTGGATAAGGTTTTTAATTTAAGGCCCACCCACAATTGGTCTGGCCCATCCAAGCCTGGGCTGCGTTCAGCGCCGACAAAACGTTGCAGAACGTTTTTTAAACAGAAACGGTGATGCGTTGAATGCACTGTTGTGATGACGCAAGAGTTGCAACTACGGCAGCTGAGAAGGCTTTTTGTGTTCTTTGTGAAGAATTTTCGGAGCCTGATGAAGTCGGTATAAATATGTTTAATACTACAAAATATGCCCGATGTTACAGTTACTGCACTTGCCGCCCAGAACACAAGAGAACATCCCAATCCAGTGAAGGGATTTGTGGAAACTGAAATGGAAGCACATCTTACCTAATAAAGATTAAAACACATCTATTTAGCCTCACTTACTGACTTTATTTGTTGTTCATACTGTTTTATTAATACCCTGTATTTTCTTTCTCATTTTTAGGAAAAGCACTTTACATGCATTGTTTATTTCTATACCAAATGTCACACACTTGCAATGAAGCTAAAAATATAAACAACTACATCATTATGTTGATATCCTATATTTTTACAATAATAGGCTACTTACGACAAACATGTTATCTAATTTCCTCAGTTGTTGCGTATCGAACACATTTGTAAATTACTTCCATTGTGCGAGTTCTCTTTAATACCGTGTGCTTTATATACATGTTGGTGCTGATTGGACTGCAGTTCTGACACGCCCACCAATCAAGAGAAAACGCATCTCAAACCCCGTTGCTCACCGGTGCACGCCGTTTCCAGGAAACATAATTGATCTTGAACGTGCCCCTGGAATCCTGGCGCCGTGCCAGCTTCGGATTGGACAAATTGTAAAGGACTGAATGTATCTTTCCAACTGTCAGAAAATATGATGGTCTATAAAAAGACTTGAGAAGGAATGTCGAGTTAAGGCTGATTTATACTTCTGCGCTGGAGCCTATACACTACGCGTTGGATTTAATTTATACTTCTGCGTCGTTGTCCGCGTTGACGCGCAATTACACATGCAGAGGGAGTGTGTGAAACCCGAAGGAGGGGTTCTAGCAGACCAATCACAGCGCTTGCGTCCGCGTAGAATTGACGCGTTGTTAAATTTTTTGGAGAGGTGCACGTCACCGAAGGGTACGCGCGCTACACACAGTACGAGCTACGGAGTGCTTCTGTTCGACGCAGAAGTATAAATTGGGCTTAACCGGACCGCCTTCCAGTGTTAGATGCCTTTGCTATTGTGCCTTCTGCAGTTAAAGCTTATAAACTCTTTATTTGTGATTTACTTTATTTTATTTTATATATTAGTTCTTCGTATGTAAACTAGCTAACAATTATTTAATAAAGAAAAATATATGAATAACTGAAATCAAAAAGCTCGTCTGCCAATAAGTTTCAGCTTTACGATATTGAGCTGAACTGACCACGGAGAAGTCTTCTGTAACCTAATTACTGTAAGTATTAATTTAAATCGGCCTACGTAGGCTATTGATTAGAACGGATTTGACTTACTTAACCTAACCTGAGAATAAAATAAAAAAGTTGTTTAAGATTATGCACCATAAAACAATATAGACACTCAGTAGCGGTTTTAGGCACGGGCGAACCGGGCAGCCCGGGGCGGCATTTTTTCATGTCACATGGGGGGCGGCACGAGCAGTTAAAAAAAAATCCTCTGCTCCGCGAAGGTTTTCTATTTTTTTATCATTTCAATTCAATTATTGGCAATGGCGCCCCTGCTTGCTGAGAAGGTGCCGTGCACAGAAGCTATGTCAAGGGGGTCTCCAGATTGGAGGTAGCTCACCAAGGGGCCGTTCATATATCGCGTCTTTTGCGCGCTCGAGGTCGTTATTTCAAATGTAGGCGCACGGGAAGCGCGCTCATAATTGAAGCGACGCGCTCATTTTTTCCAGGAGCAGCGAGATGAACATTTTTAATCTTTTCAGTATGGGGGTGCCCCCAAACACGTGGGTGTTTTTCTCTTCTCCGTAAATAAATCTTTTAGCAGAGCTATAGCAAGCGTTTTTTGTTGGAAAAATTCACTCTTGCCAGAATGATTATTAAGATGTATATAATGTGCAATTCTTGTTTTTGACCACTGGGGGGAGCTCTGGGCATATTTTTGTATTCTGTTAGCTAGCACTGAAAAAGAGCTGTATACGTTTGTTGAACACACAGTAAAGGAGGACGCACATTTTGTTCTGTGTGTTTAACTGAATAATAAGTATTCCGAGTCTTCATTGAAAACCAACAGGTTATGGGCCCAGAACTAGAACGCTACAGTGACGCTGCTGAAAGGCTTATTGAAGATAGGCCTATGTGAGTAAAATGAGTTTGGATTCCAAGACGGTGACAATTGTTTCATTAAATGGAGCAAACTATCCCACGTGGAAAGTGCAATGTCGCATGGCATTGATGAGAGATGGACTATGGGACTTGGTAAATGGTACAGAGACTGCTCCACGATCTGATCCAAGTAAGTTCGAAATTTATATGACTAAAAGTGATCGTGCTCTGGCTACACTGAAAAAAATGAGTCATTGGATCAAAGTAAAAAAATTACTTCAACTTGTTACAAGTAATCGGTTTACTTTTTCTCAACTTAAAAAATGTAATTTACACAAATCACATTTCTATAACCAGTTGAAAGTAAAAATACTCTTTCAACCAAAGAGATTTTTTTAATTAGCATTAAAAGTATAAATAATAATTTGGATTAACTTAATTTTTCAAACTTTTAGATATTAAATATCAAAATAAATACAAAACAAAATAACACAACATGATTATAACACAATATGACTGAAATTTTGTCTGAAAAAATAAGTCTTTTACACTCTGGAATCAAACATTTAACGGTTTATTTAGTGCAATCTTCCAACAAACCAGAATTTACACTTGTTCTATAAACATTTTGAGGAAGAATTCATTTGATTTACAAAAGTCAATACTGAAACTGTTTTAGTTCATGACTTAAAAAAAAAACATCCATCAATAAATGTATACCTCAATTCCATTTGTTGCAGTAAATTGTCACTCAGACATTTAAGACTATCTTGCATTAAATTTAAGAATGTAACAGAAAACATTAAAAAGCCCTTAATATGGTATTGATAAATCATCCAGTAACATCAATTCATTGAAAAGTTTAACATCAGCATTGATAGTTCATTAAAAGATGAAAGAAAATTGAACATCCATGTGCAACAGTAAATCAACCCCACCCCCCAATAAACTGTTTCCCACTATTTGGTGCTGTAGATAATTTAAGGATTAGCTTACCTCAAAATGAAAATTTCCTGATAATTTACTCACCCCAATGCCATCCAAGATGTTCATGTCTTTCTTTCTTTAGTGGAAAAGAAATTAAGTTTTTTGAGGGAAACATTTCAGGATTATTCTCCACACAATGGACTTCAACGGTAACCAAATTGTTGAAGTTCAAATCAATGCAGTTTCAAAGCTGAGGAATAGTAAGTACCGGCCCATTGTTTGCAAGTGTGGAGAATCGTTTCAAATTTTATGTTGAATGACATATTTATGTCAGTTTATTGTTTAAAATGGCCCTTTCGTGTGCGTATCCTGGATGTTTAAAACAATGGGCCGGTACTTCCACTTGACCTTTCCAACCTGAGGACGTAATGCCTGGCGCGTCGCAGACCAGCACAAGACGAACAATTGTGGTTAAAAAGTATATCAATTTTTATTTTTTTTAAGAAAATAACATCGTTTCGCATGATAAACATGATGAGACACTATTCCTCAGCTGGGTTCATGCAGAGACCTTTGAAGCACTTTAAAGCCCTTTGAAACTGCATTGATTTGAACTTCAACAATTTGGTTACCGTTGAAGCCCATTGTGTGGAGAATAATACTGAAATGTTTCCCTCAAAAAACTTAATTTCTTTTCCACTAAAGAAAGAAAGACATGAACATCTTGGATGGCATTGGGGTGAGTAAATTATCAGGAAATTTTCATTTTGAGGTGAACTAATCCTTTAAGAGGTCCATCAAGAAAATTTAACATCAATTACTAGAACAAAAACAACAACAAACAATTGTCACAAAGACATTTCATATTAATTGATTTCATTAAATTGAACAGTAATGGTTAACACTGAAAACTTCATAAGTGCTTGGCACAAAAAAGCAAACATTACACAGTAGTGTATTAGACATTTTTGTGGAAAAGTCCTTGTGGGCAATTGTCATTTCGTACAAGCATGTAAAATACACTTAGCTTATTTCTGAGTCTGGAATGTTAATTCAAATCGCCCCACAGATCAAACAAAATCACTAACATTTCTCCTATTTGATAATCAAGGACTACTTGTTCAGGATTACAAAATAACAGTTTGCTTACTAAGAAACCATATATAGCCTATATAAAAATAAACATGCTGGTTCATACTGCTGGGTCTTATTGGAAGATTTTACTCCTGCAGCTTTGAGAAAAGGTTTTGCACTCTCCGTGACATCTGTCTGCTTTCTATGTCCATGACAATTTTTTGAAAGGCCTCAAATGTATTTTTAAGTACTTCGGGATACCTCAAGTTCAGTACATAAGTGATGCCAAACATCATGGCACAAGCAGATGCAACTGAGGACAACTCATGTAAAACCTCAATACCATCAATGACAATGCTGATGTCCAGTGGAGTGCTTAGACCATCACTATCACGGAGCACAAAAATGGCCATGGTGGCCTGTCCAAGTTCTCGCTCTGCTGCTTCTTTCTGGCCAATCTGAAAGACACACAAGCACAGAGAGACAAGTGAGAGACTGTAAGTGAAAGATTCAGTGCTTTTTTTTCAAGATTTCAACCTTACCAGGTACTCTTTGAACAGGCAGCTCACATCTTCACCCAGATACACGATGAGGCACTTCAACAGGCACTCTCTTCTGATGTCTACATCTACATTCTGCAAAGCATGTCATAAGATGTATAGCTGTCGCCTCACCAAAACAATACTTAAAGGGATAGTTCACCCAAAAAGGAAAATTCTATCATTAATTACTCACCCTCATCTTGTTCCAAACCCGTAAGACCTTCGTTCATCTTCAGAACATAAATTAAGATATTTTTATGAAACCCAAGAGGTTTTTTAACCTCAATTATAGAAAGCAATGAAATGACCAAATTCAAGGTCCAGAAAAGTAGTAAAGTTTAACATTGTTAAAATAGTCACCGTGACTATAGTGGTTCAACCTAAAATGTTCTGAAGTGACAAGAATACTTTTTGTGTGTGTGATAGAGTGCGATGCTCTGAAGGGATAATACTGGTCTGACAGTTTCTTTTGACAGGGCTCCGGTCAAGGAGAAGGGCACGGAGAAATTATTCCAGCAAACTTTTTAATTATTGAAGTTTGAGTACAGGCATCAGTGTACAAACAGTAATATATGTATTTGTGTGGTCTATAAAGAAACAAAGAATAAAATAATATTAATCACAATGTACAAAAGTATAAAATATGTACAAAATGTATACAGTAATATCCAATATAATGGTAAACATTGAATCAGAATACTAAAACATATTAAGTTGGTCAAATAAGTCGAAAAGAGCCATAAATAACTAATATACAGGCATACAAAGAGGTTGATAGGGCAAAGTATGACTACTAAATGGATTCGGTGGTCTTTGCTTCCCTCTAGTGGAAGCGAACGTAACTGCACCCCATGCGCTCAACACGTGAGGGTCTCATAGCGGGAGTGCCGAACTACACTCTAAGCGCTCCTAAAGACGACACAGAGGCTAAACACGATTTAACTGTAGGACTAAAGGACATAATAACTGAAATATAGCACTCGAGAATACAGCTAAAGCTGAAATAGTGTAAAGGAAACAATCTCCAGTCTAATACGTCTTATAACAGTCCCATAATACCTATTAACTAACAAAATACACAAAAAGGTATGCATGTAAGAGACTTAACAGGAAACAGATAAAAGTAAACAATATCTAAACAAGTCCGATGGCAATATTTGTATCTTATTACTGAATGAAACTTACTTTCGCTTAGATTACGCACACGAGGGCTACCATCCCACAGAATGCAGAGTCGGTAATAAGGAAATGACGCACTCCGAAAGAAAATGATATCACTACAGTTTCAAAATAAAACGACAGGAAATAAAAGACTTTCTGACATAGCCGCCCCCAAATTTAGCAATAAATTTGAATCCCCAAAGAAAGTCTACTTAGTTGGAGTCGTCTTCATCCTCCCAGGCTGGCAACCGCACAAGGCGCACAACTGGCCGTAGGTAAGTCTGTCCCTTGATCTTGATTTCAGCTGCCCTGACTCGTCCATCCATGCCGGAACGGGTATTCACCACTCTCCCGATGGGCCACTGGGCTCTGGGTAGCTGTGAATCCACCACCATCACCACCTGGCCAACAGTCAGATTATCTGTGTCCTTGTGCCACTTCGACCGCTTCTGAAGATCCGGGAGATGGCGACGGATGAAGTTGGACCAGAAGTGGTCTGCCAGGATCTGGCTGTGGCGCCATCTTCTTCTGCCGAGAAGGTCGTTAGATGCATAGACAGCCTGTGGGAGTGATGCATCACGGCGTCCCATCAACAGCAGATTTGGTGTAACAGGATCCGGGTCCGCAGCATCGGATGAGATATACCCAAGCGGTTTAGCGTTGAGCATTCCCTCCACTTCAATCAGGACAGTTTGCAGCACAGGTTCGGCAACGATGTGGTCCTGAAGGATGACTTGGAGAGCTGACTTAATCGACTTGATCTCTCTTTCCCACGTTCCTCCAAAGTGTGGAGACCCAGGGGGATTGAAACGGAACTCGATTTGCTGCTTGGCCAGCTGCTCTTGGAGAGGACCTTCTAAAGCGGCGAAGCTAGCTTGCAGCTCCGCAGCTCCACCTCGGAAATTGGTTCCTCTGTCAGACAGGATCTCAAATGGCTTGCCTCGGCGGGCGATGAACCGGCGGAGAGCCATCAAGAAAGCATCAGTGTCTATGCTCTCCAGTAGGTCAAGATGTACACAACTTGTCGTCATACACTTGAAAATCAGACCCCACCGCTTCTCGGTACGCCGGCCTATCTTGACGTTGTAGGGCCCGAAACAATCGACCCCAGTCGACCAGAAAGGTGGCTTGTATAAGCGGAGCCTGCCAGGGGGTAGGTCTGCCATCTGAGGTACCAACGGAGTAGCGCGCCATTTCTGACATTCAACACAGCCGTGTTGATGACGCTTAATAGACTCTCTTCCTCGGAGGATCCAATATCTTCTCCTCATCTCGGCGAAAACCCGCTCGGGACCAGGATGTAGCAGTTCACAGTCATACTTCTTAATAAGCAGCTTCGTGACGTGAGATTTGGGATCAAGGATGATAGGATGTATTGCATCTGGGTCAAGATCTTCTGCCCTGCGTAGTCTACCTCCCACCCTCACTAGGCCAATAGCTTCATCATACTCGGGAGCAAGCATGAGCAGGCGACTCAGTCTCGAGATGGGCTTACCAGCAGCCAGAGCTTCCACCTCTTCAGGGAAGGACTCACTCTGAGCTTGTCTGAGGATATGTAGCTCTGCTGTTTGGACGTCAGCTGCTGTCATGGTAGGGCTGCTCTGGTCATCAGCCGCCCCGTGAAGGCTCTCATGGGTAGCCTTAAGAAGACTGTCCCAGTTGTTTACATCAGACATAAGTGTCGTGATCAGAGAGCAAGTGGTGACTCCACAGAACAATGCCTTCCGAAGTTCATCCTCGTCAGCTTCTTGGGCTTCTGTTACCTGAAGCACTGGCCAGGAGTCTGGATGTTGTCGGAGAAATGGTGGACCTTGGCTCCACCGGTTCGGCTGGCTGAGCTCGAGCAAGGGTTTACCACGAGTAAGGTCATCTGCTGGATTGTCAGTGGTGTTGACGTACCGCCAGGTCGAGTTTTCAGTGTGTTCCTGAATTTCTGCGACTCTAGTTCCTACAAAGACCTTGTAGCGACACGAGTCGGAATTGAGCCACGTCAAAACTGTCATCGCATCAGTCCAGAGAGTAACTTGCTGTGAAGGGAGTGACAGTTCTGTCATAATGACTTTAGCCAGCTGGGCTCCGGCTAAAGCAGCACACAGTTCAAGGCGTGGTATAGATAGTTGTTTGCGAGGGCTCACTCGTGACCGAGCCATCACAAAGGCAATGTGTACTTCACCTTGATTGTCTTGGGTGCGGAGGTAAGCGACGGCCCCGTAGGCTCTTTCAGAGGCATCGCAGAAGATGTGTGCCTCTCGTCTGGGTGACCCTATGCCTGCTACTGATGGGACATAACATCGGGGAATTTCCACTTGTGGAAGATGGACTAGTTCACTCTCCCATTTTGTCCAGATATCCAGCAGAGCCTCTGGTCTGATCGGTTCATCCCAACCAACTCCCAGTCTCCACAGGTCTTGAATCAGGATCTTCGCTCTTGTGGTGAATGGAATTAAGTATCCTAGGGGATCATATTGTGTTGCCATCACCTTGTAGACGTTCCTCAGAGTGGGCTGTGAATACTCTACTGGTCTGTGGCGGTACCCAAGACGATCGGTAAGGCAGTTCCAGCGAAGGCCTAAAGCTGGCTCTTCGGGATCCTGTCGAGGTTGAGATAGCCACAACTCAGTGCTTGCTGCTCTCGCTTCCAAGGGAAGATGCTCAACAACTGTGGGGATGTTACTGGCCCACTGCCTGATGTCAAAGCCTCCAGCTGAGAGCAGTTTACGCATCCGGTTAACAATGTTTTTGGCTTCATCAGCGTTAGTGACACTGGTCAAACAGTTGTCGACGTAAAAGGCAGTCTCCACAAGGTGTAAGATGTCCTCATAACCGCTGCTGTTATCCTTCACATGTCGCTGAAGGGCATATATGGCACAGCAGGGGCTGCATGTCGTCCCGAATGGCAAAACCTGCCACTCATATACCGTTGGTTCCTCCTCCCTCTTCATACCTCTCCAGAGAAAACGGAGAAGGGGCTTATCTTCTGGTAACAGTCGAACTTGATGAAACATCGCTTTGATGTCACCACTGATAGCCACACTGTGTTCTCGGAACCGGAGAAGTACACCGAGGAGAGTGGGACCTAAGGTCGGACCAGGCAACAGTTGACTATTGAGACTCTGGCCGTTGTGCTGGTAGGAACAGTTGTAGACAATCCTCGCCTTACCATTATGGTGGACAACGTGGTGTGGCAGATACCAGGACTCTGTGGAGCTGTCTACTGTGTCAGGAGGTAGAGGTTTGGCATAACCCAACTGTTCAAGCTTCTGTATTTCTTGACAGTAGGTGTTAGTTAAAGCAGTGTCTTTGGCTAGACCAGGGGTTCTCAAACATTTTGGAGCCAGGGACCCCTTACAGGGGAAAAACATTTCCAAGGACCCCCTCATATTTCTAACAGTGATTGAGCACAAAGTTAATGTGGGAGCGGCTAATAAAATATTTTTGCACAAATGGTCAGGAATTTCTAAATACCCTACTGAGGTCCCAAAAGTGATCTCGCTAGGGGGTTGGGGAGCATGAGAAATGATGAGAAATGAGAAATGTTTCAAAGATTATTCTGCACAAAAAATATAGCCTAGCCTTAGCCTATATTTATACAATAATAATGGCAATATGTTTAATAGGTGCGTGTGCTGTTAAATTGAGCTTATATCCACTGTAATTAGCTTAAAAAAACACATACAGTATAGCCTATCTGTGTTAAATAGGAATCCATAATGTTAATCTCATCCTGGGCATGTATTCTGCTCTTGACCTGCAGCTATTTCCTTTCCCAAAGCTGAGCTTTGATGGATACTTTGCAAACTTATTGTTTCAGTTGTTCGTTTAAAACTGCTATCTAAAACAGCTGTTTAGTTTAGCTATTTAGGCCTACATCTTATCTCGCACTTTATGACCGTTAACTGAAGCGTCATGCGGGAATTTGTGCTTGGCTTGCAGCTTCTGTGAACATAAGCCCCGCCTACTTTGAATTCATCTCCGACTCGAACATTTTGACATTGACTGCTGTTGTTGTTAGTCTGCTGAAGCAGCTCAGACGAGAAGGTCAGTTATCATCGCGATGTACAATATCCTTGCAGTTGCAGCACCAAATTAAGTTAATATTATGCAATTATTTCACAACTTTCATTAGGCCTATACACAACACACATACGTCCGGACATAGGGGACCTCAATTGTGGGTACGGCTCTGTCCCTATGCACTTTTTAATATTACAGCACAATTTTTTAATTTTCCATTAAATAAGTTGCATCTGAATGTGTAATATGCCTATTTTGTTGCGTTGTTGAGGCCATCCCCTCACTCCACAGCAAATCCTTAAATTAATGGTAGATATTCAGAACAAAACGAGAATGAAAAATAAGTTGGCTACCCTATAAGATAAAAATACAAATAATAATAGTATAGACAACATTTATTTTAAACATCAAGTCTAAACGAATTAAGTTTAATGAAAACTGAAACTGCACAGACGTGGGCGCGTGCATCTCTCATTCGGTCCAAAATTTTTCACATTGGCGATGTAGCCTAACATTTGGATGCTTAACTTATTTATCTAAAGAAAGCTGCATGCTTCAGTCCCCGTATAGGCCTACACATATCAGCATCTTCATATGCGGAGAATTGAAATTGGAATAAAATGCAAGTTCAGAGTCTATATGAATGATTGACTGCCTTCGTGTAGCGTAGCCTACAACAGATAAATTAAATTAAGCCGAACTTTATATAAGTTCGGTTGATTGTATTTTATTTTGATAATGATCAGGCTTCTAATATCAAATCTAGAAGTGCTACAACTGACATATTGTGCGCGCACGCGAGACGCCGGCGCGATTACTTGGGATTTTTTTCCTCAGCAGTGGAAACATAGAAATACTAATTATTTATGGTCATACCGATAAGACAAGAGTATATCATTCAAAACGGTAAAGTGTCCATTGTGTATACATTTAAAAATGACTACAAAATGTCATGCCTTTAAAAAATAAAGATTAAACAACAGGATGCGGGTGCCGTCTCTGTCTCCTTCTGGCCCCATGTGCCCCAAAATCAACCAAAACACAGCGAATAGTCTACTTGACGCACAGACATACGAAATACAGATATATTATCTATCTAGAAACCTAAGTTTCTACTTTGTATTATGTGACGTTAAATGCATTATATACGCCACTTTGGAATAAATAGCATGTTTTCAGATGATAAAGAAAACACGACTTATAGTCCGGAAACAACGGTAGGCTGTTATAAATTATTTCGCGGACCCCCTGGCTATAGTTCACGGACCACTAGGGGTCCGCGGACCCCACTTTGAGAACCACTGGGCTAGACGACGTTCTATGCTCCGTAGCTGTGGGAGCAATGTATGCTTTGGAGCCCAGAGTTTAGGTCTAGCTTTGCGCCTCAGCAGTGGAGTAGCATACCTTGTTACTCCATCCACTTCTACCTTGACGGTGCCCTGTTCTAGCAGTTCTAGGGCCTGCTGATCTTCTTTGGAGCGAATCACAGTCTTGGCGTTGGCATATGGGTTTATGTCAACTTCCCACAGTCGTTCAACGTGCCGCTGCAGCTCTGAATTAGGAGACATGGTGAAGTAACAGTGTGAATGCTCACCAGTGAGGTTGAAATTGGCGGGGCCTTGCAATGTCCAACCAAGAGCAGTACGCACAGCCACAGGGCTCCCAGGAGGACCTGCTCGGATCGGTTGTTTGGGAAGCAGCAGATGTGGGAAGTCAGAGCCTATCAGCAGGAGAGGTTGGACCTTGTCAACGTCCGGCAGAGGAAGACCTTGCAGGTGGGAGTATCTACACATGACCGACTTGACAGGATAGCTATGCTCAGACAGGCTCAGCTCACCAGCAGTGAAGGCATGAAAGATGTTGTACCTTTGTTTGGGAGAATGAGCCGGGGAGATGTCGAACGAGACAGCTGCTCCTTGCAGATGGATCACCTCATGGCGGACTGTACGCAACGGCAAGCTCTCAGGCTCTTTGTGTAAGTGGAGATGCTGGACTGCTGAGGGAAGGATGAGGGTTCTCTCTGATCCATCGTCCAGGATAGCAAACCCTTCCAGAGAGTGCTCGGCATTGTACAGGCGCACCTTAACTAGCTTCAACATGACTTTATGCGGACGACTAGGACGGTCAACGTATATAGTGTTGGGAGCAGCACTGACCATTAACACTTTCTTAGCCTCTTGGGAACACACTTCGTGGAGCACGGTCAGGTGTTGCTGTTTGCACACTTGGCAAGGCTTCTTGAGAGTACATGCCTCAGGTTTATGGTTTCTGCCACACCTCCAACAGCCTCTATCTTTAATCCAGGTGGAAATCTCTGATGGAGTGAGCGTTTTAAATTTGGGGCATAAGCTGAGGTAATGCTCACGGGCATCGCAGTACGGGCAGTAAGGCGTCATACTGGGTTTACCTTTAGGTGACTTTGTGCTACGAACAGGATCTGGAAGAGCTACCTTAGCTTGGCTCTCAGTGTTGTAAAACACATTCGATGAAGGACCCTGGGATTTCCTTTGGCCCTTAACTGACTTAGGCTGGTCTTGGAACATCAGAGCTGCTCGAGATGAAATGCGCTTGGCTTGTGACTTTAACTGAAGCCAAACTGAGAGGTCTTCAAGCGTATAGGTCTGATCAGTGCCAGTCCTCAGGATGCCGCGGTTTATGCTGTTGTAAAGTCCGGCTCGATTGGTCCAAATTCGGCATCCAATCAGCGGTAGAAGGTTACTCTGCGTATTACTTGCCTTTCCTTTCACGCAACACAACAAGATTAAATGCAATATATTTTCTCATGTATTATCTCGTTATTATCTGACTCCATAAATAAAAAGGTTTTAATGATATCCGTGCATCATTAAACGTTAGCGAAGGTTTGTTTATTCTTTAAACTCTGATTATATTTTATCCGCTCAGATCAGGAAACTATATCACTTCGAGTTCCTCACCAGGTCTCCGGCACAATCTCGTCAGTTTCCGATTATCAAAACAGAGGTAATTGGCTGAATGTCTGGGATTTGCCGTAATTCACACGTACAAAATCGAAGACATATACACAGCCCCCTTGAATGCCACCTCAGGAACAATTCAATAATTTACTTTAGTAGCGTACACTTATCTAAAGTAACATTAAATTAGAACAGAGGTTTTTAGACGTACCCGAATCTAGATCAAACAGCATTAGCTGATTCTAGACGGAAACTACCCGTCTCCTCATTCAAGTACACTTGAATCTGATATCAGATATTAGTCGTCACTAAACTCTGACGCAAACTTGTGGAAATATACGAATCCGATAATCTACTCGGGGGGAAAACAATTCTCAGAGTCGGTTAGAATAAAATCAAACGTTTACAATTTATTGATCAGGTAATGATGTAATCATTTCAAATCCAATTCAGAGGATAAAATCATCAGTTAAGCATATCAATTCAGAAATCACAGAATTTGTAGAAATTGTTACCTGTCAACAAAATTACACACAGCGGTTGTGTGGGCAGTCAACCTACAGACTCCCCGAACATTTCTGCTGCTTTTCCTTATAAACCCAGATAATTCAATTGTTACCAAATGGTGATGTCTGTCATTATAATTAGATTTTGGTTGTTTATTCGGGGGCTCACACTGTGAGGTCTGCCTGATTTTACATACAGGAGGTAGTCTGAATGAGGCTATTATGGGACACATCACTTTTCTTACATTTCATAACTTCTTTTAGCTTTTCATCATAGTTGGGAGAATGAGACCATGTCACCAGGCGCATTGTGATACATCAAAAGACACCAAACATGAGTAGTTACATTTTTGTACACACATAACATTGCATAAGGTTTCAGTGTATTTCAGGTGAGGAGGAGGGGGATGTGGGGAAGATAGTGTGAACTGCACTGCGTGCTGCTTCTCCAAAGTTCCTGTTACATATGCAAGAGGGAGTTACATATTCAAGGGATAGTTCAAGTGTTAATTCCCCGGAGGGCCTTTTGTCACATTGAGGGGTTGATCAGACATACCGGCACCAGCCTTACACTGTACTCCACAAACCCATCTCGATAGTTAGTAGGCAATTTGCTGAGCAGCCTGTCGACATGGGAGCCGCATCGCAGTTCATAGCCATTTTCACCCTCAAGGGAGCGGAGCATGCCAACAAGACCTTGTACTGATAGGGCAAAATTATCAAACGCCTCTGGATCTCCAGATCTTACGGGAGGTGAGTTTAAGATAGTACCAAGCTCACTCTGCACAAGCTGACGCGGTTGCCCATATTTGTCTTGGAGAGCCTGGAGGGCTGAGGTGTATGGCTTTGGATCGTGCATGTAGGCTTGGGCTAGCTTATGGGCGCTTGGCAGTTTCAAATGGTCGAGGAGGACTTGATATTTGAACTGCTCTGTAAGGTGAGCATGTGTATTGAGCAGATTATCCAAAGCCATCTTGAGCAGGGCAAAGTCTGACTCTTTACCTGAGGTGAAGTAAGGTAGAGTAGGTCTAGGAAGGCCATAAGAGGTAGCAACTAGGAGCTCCATGAGGTCTGTGCCTGGTGCTGCCCTGTAGTTTAAAGGTGCTGTGCCCGGTCGTGCCAAAGGTGGAACATCAGGGTAAGGATAGGACAGCGTGTTGGCAACTGATAGCACTGGTAGTAAAGGCGTAACAGGTGGAGGCACGTGTTGGGTCTGGGCTTGGTTATAGACCCTCTGTGGCTGACGAAATAGACCCATACTCTGTTCTACTGACAGTGGCGGAGCACGTGAGGTAACAGCACTTACGGCTGGTCTAGGAGCCAACTGCACGGCTGGTCTAGGAGCCAACTGCGAAGCTGGATTGATGATTGCAGGAGGAGGAGGAAGCATGGTAATATACGTAGGCTGCGGCTGGGCGAGTATACTAGTAGTAGTATAAGCACTCAATTGTGGAGCGGGCTGGACTGATGGAGGACTGGTCGAGTCAGGTGGACTAATGACTGCACTGGAGACTGGTGTCAGAATATGAATAGACGGAGTAGAATGGAGCGGTCCATATGCACCTGATGAGTCGAGTAGGAGAGACTGAGCTTCTGATGATGACCTTAGGTTGTACTCACATTCACTGAGGGGCCTGGAGGTACGGGAACTCTCACTTCCTTCTTCCTTCAGGAAAGACGTGATCAGAGCTGCTTGCGCCAATTCCATCTCTTTCTCTCAGTCGACGTCTATGCCGTTCTTGTTCTCTGAGAAGTTCCTCCTTCTCATCGATGGCATCTCTGGCTTCTTTGTCCAAAAGAGTACACTGCTCGTCCACTAGAGTCTGCTCCATAATCTGCCGCTGTGCTTCTGCTAATTCCATCCGCTTGACCTGTTCCTCCAGAATGGCACTCTGTAGCGCGGATAGCCCTTCTGCAACAGACCTCTTAGCTGATAAGGCCTCACTGACTTGAGATCTTGGTCTGCTACGATGAGAAGATACCAAGGATCGACATGACTCTGCTCTTACAAATGGCAGTGAAGGTGGATCAAGGATCGGGATGTTGTGAGCTGGGGCTGCTGCTCCGAGTTCCTCAGCTTCGGTGGAAGGAAGTACTCTGACTCTCGGTCTGTACCCAACTTCATAGTTTGCAAGGGATGCTGGTAACTGTATCTCCCGCTGGGGTCGAGAACGCACTGCTGGATCTGCAGATGGTTATCCTGGCTCCATATTGTCGCCGGAAAGCTGTCACATCCGGCTCGAAGGACCATGTGATAGAGTGCGATGCTCTGAAGGGATAATACTGGTCTGACAGTTTCTTTTGACAGGGCTCCGGTCAAGGAGAAGGGCACGGAGAAATTATTCCAGCAAACTTTTTAATTATTGAAGTTTGAGTACAGGCATCAGTGTACAAACAGTAATATATGTATTTGTGTGGTCTATAAAGAAACAAAGAATAAAATAATATTAATCATAATGTACAAAAGTATAAAATATGTACAAAATGTATACAGTAATATCCAATATAATGGTAAACATTGAATCAGAATACTAAAACATATTAAGTTGGTCAAATAAGTCGAAAAGAGCCATAAATAACTAATATACAGGCATACAAAGAGGTTGATAGGGCAAAGTATGACTACTAAATAGATTCGGTGGTCTTTGCTTCCCTCTAGTGGAAGCGAACGTAACTGCACCCCATGCGCTCAACACGTGAGGGTCTCATAGCGGGAGTGCCGAACTACACTCTAAGCGCTCCTAAAGACGACACAGAGGCTAAACACGATTTAACTGTAGGACTAAAGGACATAATAACTGAAATATAGCACTCGAGAATACAGCTAAAGCTGAAATAGTGTAAAGGAAACAATCTCCAGTCTAATACGTCTTATAACAGTCCCATAATACCTATTAACTAACAAAATACACGCAAAGGTATGCATGTAAGAGACTTAACAGGAAACAGATAAAAGTAAACAATATCTAAACAAGTCCGATGGCAATATTTGTATCTTATTACTGAATGAAACTTACTTTCGCTTAGATTACGCACACGAGGGCTACCATCCCACAGAATGCAGAGTCGGTAATAAGGAAATGACGCACTCCGAAAGGAAATGATATCACTACAGTTTCAAAATAAAACGACAGGAAATAAAAGACTTTCTGACAGTGTGCAAAAAAAAAGTAAATGTCTCTCCCCTGTCATTCTCCTATGCTATTTTAGTTGCAGTGCTTACATGTTCTACATCAAAACGGCGACTCAGTATTGGCCGACACTGTTGTGTGATGTTGACACAGGAGTCGGCGTTTGGACGTTAGCAAGGAAGCTCTGAACTGCATTCACTGCGCCAAACATACGAGACTGATGGGAAAGGAAAAATTGTTGAATATAGTAGTTATTTTTGTTTTGTCACACAAAAGTGTCGTACAACGTTTCTGGACCTTGAATGTGGTCATTTTATAGTTTTCTATTAAGGATAAAAAAAAACTTTATATTATATATTAATTATAATATATATATATATTATATATATATATATATTAATTACTAAATATTAATATCCTGACATGTCCAAGCTTTATAAATGGCAGTGAATGGGAAACGAGTATGAAGCTGAAGAAAGTGCATATATCCATTATAAAAGTGTTCCATACGGCTCTGCAAGGGTTAATAAATGCCTTCTGAAGTGAAGCCATGCATTTTGTGTTCAGCACAACAGAGTAATCCATGCAGGGTTGAAACAACTTGAGGGTGAGTAAATGACAGAATTTTTATTTTTAGGTGAACTATCCCTTTAATTGATTAGAACAAATCAATTTCCAAACATTTGCTAACTTTGTACCCATTTTACAACTACTCACTCTCTTTAAACTAGGGACACCTGGGAGTAAGCAGAGAAAATTAAGAACCACTGGGATTAACAATTCCATTCAGATGTATCCAATACCTGATCCATGAGTTTAATAGTGTCGATGGTTTTCTCACGTACTGCTCCACCTTTGCTTTTAATAACTTGGATAAGTGGAGCACATAGCCCATCCAAAGAGGTCACATTCAGCTGACATAAACCACACTTTAAATAAACCTATCAAGTGATTAAATGTTTTCTGTGTTGACAAATCTTGTGGGATGTCCTAGCTGCCGGAATAGTCACACAACGCATAGCTACACATCCGATAATGACACGTCCAATTCGCGAACTAATGACTCCTTTGAACTGATTCATTTTAATGAATGGTTAAAACAACTGATATTTCCAGTGCTTCAGTTACTGATCGGATCAGTCAGAGTAAATGGATTTAAAAAATAGACAGAGTAAAACTAAATATTTACTCTGAAAAACTAAATATTTACTCTGAAAAACTAATATTTTAATGTGTGTAAATTGTGTAATATGTGTGTAAATAAAAGTAAAAATGGAAAATAATAGACCAGAAATATGACCAAAAATAAATTAATTTAGCCTATATATAAATTCATGTATATGTGACACAAAAAGGCTGTTTATTATTTTGGCCGGTAAAAAATATGCTTGGCTGGTGGATTTTTTCATCTACCAGTCCCCGTTGCAGGTGAGCCATAAAGTTAATTTCGGACCCTGGATATCCTTTTGCATATAGGGATGTGCTCGAATATCCATAAAATTCCTTTTTCGTCTTCTTTGTGCTGCGTGGTGATTGGAGACCAACAGCCAATCACAATTGACCTTTAATTTTCCGATTGGTTGATTTTGTGGCACACTTGTAACGCTGTTGCAAGTTGAGCACGCGTGTGTGTCAAGAGTTGAGCACGTGTGTGTCAAGAGTTGAGCACGTGTGTGTCAAGAGTTGAGCGCGCACAGAATTAAGAGGTTGAGCGAGAGAGAGAGAGAGAGGGACTTGACAGGAGCGCAGAGAATAAGTTTGTGAGAGCACCTGAGTAAACTGCGTGAGAGGGGTTATTATTGCACGTTAATATGGATAATAGTAAATACATTTATTGAGCACGGAATCGTTTTTTCTTTGCTCAAACGATTTTTTTTTTTTTTTGCGATTGTTAATTTCTGTTCAAAATATAATGCAATGTGCTTGCAATATGGTTCTCTGTGCTCAAAACTTACAATTACTCGCTCAGGAATGAGGCACATATATAACGCCATAGAAAGACAGCTGTCCATCACTGCGACTGCAGGTAAGCGCAGCTGTAGCGCGAGTGATCCGAGAGATAACAACTTACTTATCTAATAGCAAAAAAAAATTTTTGACAATACTTCCCTTAAGTTTCATTGAGGGATACAGGTTTAAGAACAGAAAACGCAAAGTGCTGTTAGAAACTTAGAACACCGTGACCGTTTGTGTCTCTGAATCGTCTGTCAGGGCAGCGCGTTTTCTCACTCGAGCATAAATTGCTGGCGGCGCCCCTGCATGTGGATATTATTGTTTTTCTCAACATAAACGTGAAACAATAAACACGATAATCATATGCTGACTCGAGTGTACGTGTACATTCTGTGCGATATCTGGCGCAGTCTGCTACTCTGCTTTATTAGGCGGTTTTTTCCCCGCTCGTGCTGCTTGAGTTTAAATCCTTTTGTTATTTATATTTTGTTTACACATAGGCCAACTGTTTAATGTTTTCAATTAAAAGAAAACTTTAAAATATATTGTAAGCTTGTTGTGTATATTGCCTAATCTTAAGCTTGTTAAGAAATGGTGACGAAAACTTTTAAAAAATGTACTTAAAAAATAACGTCTTTTTCGTTAAATGTCATTTAAATAGGCTAAACGAATATTCGATTTTTATGAGCCCGAATATTCGAATGCAATATTTTTTAAAAATGCCCATCCCTACTTTTGCACCTAAGAGCAAAAAGTTTTGCAAGTTTTGTTATTTTTAAATACATTTATTAAATAGGTGTAATTTGAACACTTATCAGTAACTATTTTAAAAGCTGCAAAGATGTCATGTCATACAGATTTCATAAAATAATGTAATTTGTTGAACTGGGAGGAAAAAAAAAATCGATTGACCTAGCTTTCTCAATTTTGTGACGTTTTAAAAATCGATTTTATCTATTCCAGAATCATATTAATTCAAATTAAATTTATAAATTGAAAAATACAATTATTTGCTAAAACACTTGCATTAAGTTAACTGATCCTTACGTGATTATAAATGCACGGTTGTAACAAACTCAACATAATTTGTAAGATTACTCACCTTATGTAATTTTGTGATAACCACGTTATCCTGCAGACAAAGAAGATGGTGGCTGATACGATTTTTCACAAGCCAAACCAGCGTCAGTGGTCACATGCCTAAAAGGAACGGAAAATTGTCATTTGATTATATAATAATTTTAGTTACATCACACCAACTAACTAAACTGTTACTTGGCTCATTTTTAAGTATAGACCACTCTTCCTTCTTTATTTTTCTCATTCACCAATGTTTCTTCATCAATCAAATGTCAGAATGTTTATGCAACCATTCAATGAACGCAATGCATATATACACGCAATGTATACAATCTCTACCGATAGTAACAATTATATACTATCTAGGGTTTTTCCTGGCTCAAAATGAGGTGAAGGTGGTAAAATCCTGAGCTAGGGCTGTCACGATTATTAAATTTGGTAGACGAGGAGTTTTAACTTACCGTACTGACGCCCTGTTTGAATGCTGAATGGAGAATGATTGACAGCTGCAGCGGCGGGAAGACGAATTTAAGTGAACTTTAATTTAACGATGTAAAATTCCTTCTGTTCCTCACAAGATGATATAATATGGCTTTAGACCACTTTAATCAATATATTAGAATTCATGAGGGATTGAGTAACACAGATATACATCTCTGATTATTTAATTATCGCGTCAGGCCTAATCTGAGTAACGTTAGGCCTATGCGAGTCGTGACAGCCTGTCTGAGTTTTTTGGACAGCCGGATGGGGTACGACATTTGACGGAGGCGACGTAATTCTCGATCCAGGAAAAATGCAACTAAATCATGTAATTTAAAGTCCACAAATTATCTATTACTAAAGTATTTATTAATGGCTATCCATCGTTTAACGATAAAGATTTTGACGTCATTACTAAGGCCTAACGACCGTTATAGCTACACTTGAAATACCCGATGACTATGAGCAAAATAAAACAAATATTCAACAAAACAAGTGGAATCTACTTTAAAGGTGCAATGTGTAAAAAATTTGAGTATCTATTAACAGAAATGCAATATGACATCCATAACTATGTGTTCAGTGGTGTATAAAGAACTTACTTAATAAACGGTAATGTTTTTATTACCTTAGAATGAGGCATTTATATCTACATAGGCGCGGGAATCCCCTTCTATGAAGGTCGCCATATTGTGACGTCATGTTTCTACCGTAGCCGAATGCGAACAAACAGTGCTACAGAGCGCGCTTCGTCACTACATTGAAAAAGAAGCCGCAGGAAGCTAGAAGAAGCTAGTCATAAACACCGTGAGTAGTGACTTTTCCCTTGTCAGTGGTGTAAATATGTAGTTGGATTGTTTCATGTAACTTAATTCTTCTCCCTCGCTGTGTTATGGCTTTGCTATGTGGGGATAAATGTGCTGGTTAAGTTCGTGAGACAGCTGATTTGTAGGCTACTCTTGTCATTGACCGTAAAACAGTTACAGGAATCACCAACCCGTCGATCTTGGAAGCATTTTAAGTCGACCGAGTTTCCAAAATCAGAGAAAAAAGCCTTTGTGTGTAGTAAGTGTGTCAAGGGGATGCGGAGGCGCGCGCGCTGTCACAATCACGTCATTTTTGCCGCACGCACCTTTGGGCTCATGTGGACGCGTCGAGTTTAAACAAGGCTCAGCCACAGTAACAGCTCATATTAGCCAGCTAAACTTTTACTACCCTGTTAGAAAAAATATATTGTTGCATAGTTTCATGTGGTTCTTCTCCCTCGCTGTATTATGGGTTTGCTTTGTGGGGAGAATGTGCTGGTTACGTTCGTGAGACAATCAGCTGATTACTATTATTATATTATGTAAGGTGCATTGTGTAATATCTCTGAGGATCTATTGACAGAAATGCAATTTAAAATCCATAGCTATGTTTTCAGTGGTGTATAAAGACCTTACTTAATGAACCGTTATGTTTTTATTACCTTAATGAGACATTTATATCTACATAGACGCGGGAATCCCCTTCTATGAAGGTCTGAAGGTATGTTTCTACCGTAGCCGAAAGCAAACAAACAGCGCTAAAGAAACCTCATTGCTTGACTTACTACTCTCTGCTGCTGACTCAGACTCAGACGACGACATATTTTGTCTTACGTCGGCCACCGTAGCTTCTCATTCGAGTTTGAAAACCGAGGGATAGGCCGCGAGTGACATGCTGTTTGCAATTTGCAAGTCTCACCACTAGATGCCGCTAAAAATCCCACACAGCACCTTTAATAGTATACAAGTGTGTATCAACGGCGATAAAACTGAATGAAAACTTATTTGTAGGATTACTCACCAATGCTGTGGAAATTGCGTATCAGCAGTGCGGTCTTCATACAGCAATACAAGATGGCAGCTGAAAAGAAAATTCTCGAAGCAAATTCGATGACGTCATGGTGTCACGTGGTTTGGTCGTGGATGTAAAATTGTAATTTGATTTAAAGCAAAAGTTTAAATTACACCGAAAAAAATTAGTTTTACTTCAAGACAAATAAACTCAATTACATTAGACCAATGACAAGGTAGAAAGGTGAATTTATTGAGTCAGTTCAAGTATAAAAAGTTATTTAACATAATGACAAGCCATATGCACTTTTTTCAGTGTACCATTGTGCTGTCAATATGACAGAAAAATCTACTGGAAGACAACTGAAAGTCTTATGCACGGATAATGGAGGAGAATATACCTCGTCTAAGTTTCAAAACTTCCTGAAAAAAGGAGTTCAACATGAGCTCACAGTACCGAAGACTCCTGAACAAAATGGAGTAGCTGAGCGAATGAACAAAACACTGATGGAGACAGTTAGATCCATGTTAGCGGATGCAAAGCTACCTCAGAAGTTCTGGGCAGAGGCACTGTCAACAGCTGTGTATCTGAGAAACAGAAGCCCAACGAAATCAGTGAAAGGGATGACTCCTTTTGAAGCATGGACAGGTGAGAAACCAAAGGTTGATCATTTACGTATATTTGGATGCACTGTATATGCTCACATACCTAAAGATGAACGGAAGAAACTACATCCCAAAGCAAAGAAATGTGTTCTTCTGGGCTATGGAACAGAAACGAAAGGATATCGGCTCTATGATACAAAACTTGCAAAAGTGTTTTTTAGTCGAGACGTGCTGTTCAATGAGTCTGATTATGAAATTGAAAAAGAGTCTGCTGAAAATGAGGAAGACACTGTGAAACGATACGTGAAATTTGACTGCCAAGATTCTGACAGTGGCTCAGCAGAAGAAGAGATTCAAAGATCTGATTCTGACAGTGGCTCAGCAGAAGAAGAGATCCAAAGATCAACAAGAGTGAGAAAACCACCTGACTATTACAGAGAGTGGGTAACACTTACTAATAACCAAATAATTGAACCGAAAACTGTAAAAGATGTTTTCAGTAGTCCAGACAAGGATAAATGGAAGGAAGCTATGAAGAAAGAAATGGAATCTCTGTATGCAAACAATGTGTGGGACCTGGTTGAATCACCAAAAGATCGAAAAGCAGTGGGCAGTAAATGGGTGTTCAAAGTCAAGGTTGATGCTGATGGAACATTTGAGAGACACAAAGCACGTCTAGTAGCACAAGGTTTTTCTCAAAATTTTGGGTCAGACTATGACGAAACATTTAGTCCAGTAGTTAGATTTGAGTCAATTAGAACAATACTTGCTCTAGCTGTACAACATGGACTAAAATTACATCAGATGGATGTCAAGACAGCTTTCCTGAATGGAGAACTAAAGGAGGAAGTGTTCATGCAACAACCTGAAGGTTTTGTTGTCAAAGAAGAGGAACATCTAGTGTGCAAACTAAATCGCAGCATCTATGGACTGAAGCAATCACCAAGATGTTGGAATATCGTTCTAGATGAAAAACTAAAGAAGATGGGGTTTGTCCAAACTACAGCTGATCCCTGCATTTACATTGCAGCAACTGGTGAGATGTTCATTATTGCTGTGTATGTTGATGACATTCTTCTGGCTGGACGCAATGATAAACGGATGATGGAGGTGAAGAAATTGCTTTCAAAACAATTCGAGATAAAGGACATGGGTGAGTTAACTCATTTTCTTGGTGTGAAAATTGTCCAGAAACCAGAAGTTGGGGAAATCTGGATTGGTCAGACAACATATATCAAAAATGTGTTGGAGAAATTCGGAATGGAAAATTCTAAGCCAGTAAGCACACCAGTAGACATGAATTCGAAGCTCATCAAACTATCTGATGACAAAGAAGGACTGGATCCAACACAATTTCAGTCTGCTGTTGGTAGTCTGCTTTATTTGTCATCAAGAACAAGACCAGACATTGCTTATGCTGTAAACAATGTTGCAAGATTTTGTGCTAAACCCACAAAGCATCATTGGATGGCTGTCAAACGAATCATGAGATACCTGAATGGCACTCTGAATCTAGGTTTATTGTATAGCAAGTACAAGCCAAAGGAATGCATAGGGTTTTCAGACGCAGATTGGGCTGGAGACCAAGATGATCGCAAATCTGTTTCAGGATACATGTTTCAAATCAGCGGAGCAGCTGTGAGTTGGAGAAGCAAGAAGCAGACATGCGTAGCTCTTTCCACTGCTGAAGCTGAGTACATGGCGTTGGGAAGCGCAGCTCAAGAAGCGGTTTGGATGCGGCAACTGATGACAGGTCTAAAGGTAGATCAAACAGAACCGATGTTGATGTTTGAAGATAATCAGTCAGCTATCTGCATGGCTAAGAACCCTCAATTTCATGGACGTGCCAAACACATTGACATCAAGTATCACTTCATTCGAGAGCAAATTGCAAGTGGAGTCATAGACTTGAAATACTGCAAAACTGAAGATATGATTGCTGACATATTCACTAAAGGACTGAGTGAAGAAAAGTTCACGAAGCTGAGACAGATGGCTGGAGTTAAAACAGTTAATTAAATCATTCTGTTTGCGAGTGAGAAGGAGTGTTGGAAAAATTCACTCTTGCCAGAATGATTATTAAGATGTATCTAATGTGCAATTCTTGTTTTTGACCACTGGGGGAGCTCTGGGCATATTTTTGTATTCTGTTAGCTAGCACTGAAAAAGAGCACTGGGGGTGGGGGTGGGGGTGGGGTCGGGGCCTCGAAGGGGGTCTCGCCCAGGGTGTAATTCAATGTAGAACCGCAACTGTAGACACTGTGATCAAAAGTTAAGAGCTGTTTATATCGAACAGTTTGCATGTAATGCATCAGCGAAGACTGAGGATGAGAAATAGGATTATGAGAAAAAGAGATAGCCTATACACTCAAAATCTCAGTTTGAAACAGAATCCTGTTTTTTTTTCTTTTGTCTGAACTGGTTAATGGTTGAGATTTTCAGGATGTTGATAACTAATTTGCACTGCAATGTCAAAATTTAAAGAAACATGAACTCGTTTTAGTGGGCATCTGGCTTGCACGTTGGCATGTTGGCATGTTGTAGTTCATTTGCAAGTGCAACTGTTCAGATTTAGTGAAGATTAGCTATATTTTGTTCAAATTTTCATCTCATCTTGAAACAAACAGTTATTATATTTAACTGCAACTGTAGGAGCCATTTATGTTTATTGTTGGCATGATATTTTATTTTTTGGATATATTAGTATTTTGGACACTGGGTGGCAGTGATTAGATGCACACTGTTGCGAATAAGGGGGCATAGAAGCACACACAGATCAGAATCCATATAGAGAATACACGCAAACAACTAGAAAGAAGATAAGAAAATCAACCAGTATGTTCATCTGTTTTGTACTATTTACTGCAATAATCTCTGGAAAATCGTGTGTGTCTGCGTAAACACTTCACTCCTAACTAACTGCATGATGGCAAAGATAAATATATTGGAAATAAGGCTAGGGGTACAGTAAGTCAAAGATTTCCATCACATTAAGTGAGAACTGGCTCTATAAGTGAAAATTGGGCCTGTAAAAGTATTGGTACTGGATAAAGATTGTTTCACCGAAGAACCGATTGTTTTCTTTCATAAAACTGGACGCCGCCACTCCCAATCACGGGAATAACGGAACATTGACGCCACCTGTGCGGAGCTGATTGGAAACGCCGAACGACAACGCGCAGGCGGAGTGCAACATTAAGCTTTATTAGAAAAGCAATGAAAGAGTGACCAGAAACTGCAACACTAATAGATTTCGTTGACTGAAACATACTGTCACAGCAATATCAGCTGTTTGAAACATTCTGCCATCGGCGTGTGGTTGGATCACACTCAAAGTGAAACAAATGTCTATTGGCAAGTCTGACGTTCGGTTACAAGATGGCGATGTTGCACTGGATTCTGAAAAAGAAAAAAGGGTTATTAAACGCACTGCTAAAGGTTTAAATGTTCATTGAAAACTGTCAGAAAAAAAGAAACTTGAAATGTAAACAAGCTATGAAGTCAATAGAATTGCTGAAAGAGCTCATGAAATTAAAGGAGAATGCGAGTGAAGTGCAATCTAACTGGGTTAAATTAATCAACATCTGTGATGAAGCCAAAAGAAATCATGATTCATTGGTGAAATTACCACTGCTTGAAAATGAACTTGAAAAACAAAAGTCACTGGTTTCATCAAAGAATGGAAACTTTTGATGGTTTTATACAGCATGTAAAAGAGTGGTTTTCAGAGGTTGGATGGCATAAAACACACACCATTGCTAAAAGTGTAAACACAGTCAAAACCTAAATCAAACCACAAATCAAGTTCTTCATCACGTGCATCTTCAGCATCCTCTGCTCGCATTAAAGCTCAGGCAGAAAAGGCTGATCTCATGGAACGGGTTGCCGCCTTGCAAAAGCATGACCTTGAGGCACAGGAAGAACAACTGAAAACGAAGAAAGAAAAACTGGAACTAGAGACTGAACTGGCAGCAACCAATGCAAAAATCAATGTACTTGAATCAATGGAATCAAGAAACAGCTCAAGAGTATCTGATGGGATGAACTTGTATTTGAGAAAAGGAACTGCTCAAAAGAAAACATCAGTCAAATTAAATCCATATGCAAACACCTATTTACCTGATCAAGTGCAACACAGACAGAATGTGTTGATGGGAACTGAATCTCCTTCCCAGCAACAGGTTGTTCGACCGAAAGAAAGCTGATAAACCATCTGTTAGAGCTCAGGATATGACTCATCTAACACAACAACCTGCATTTAATGATGGTAATCAAGGTGATATCTATCACATAATTCAGAAGCAAAGTGACATCACAGCTCTTCTCGCTCAACAAAATCTCTCTTACTTTACCACCAAGAGACATTCCTGTTTGATGGTGATCCATTGCAATATGAAGTTTTCATCAGGGCATCTGAGAGAGGAGTGGAAAGACAGACAGATGACTCCTGCATTTCCTAGAGCAATACACCAGAGGGCATCCAAAAGATTTAGTCCACAGCTGCCAACATTTGTCTCCAGCTAAGGGCTATAAAAGAGCAAAAGATCTACTTAAAGAACATTTTGGTAATGAACATAAGATTGCCACAGCATACATGGACAAAGTATTTGCCTGGCCGGCGATCAAGCCAGAGGATGTGAAAGCACTGCAAGCGTTTTCATTATTCATGAGAGGTTGTTACAATGCAATGGAACAGCTCACCTAAATGGAGGAGTTGAATGTTGCTTCCAGTATGAAGACCATTCTTCTGAAACTTACTTGTGGAGGAATAGGGCATGTCAGCTCCAGGAACAACATGGACGTCGAGCTAGTTTCTCTGACTTGGTAGACTTCATTGAGAGACAAGTGAAGATATTGTCGAATCCACTTTTTGGAAACATCCAGGATGCTAAGACAACTACATCTGTCAGAAGCTCCACCTTTGTCAAAGCAAGAGAAAAGCTGAGACCAAGAGGAAGCAGTTTTGCAACTACTGTAACACCTGTAGAAACACAAAAACAAGAAAAAATGACAACAAATGGAATGAAAAATGTATCTGCCACTAATTCTCAAAATTCCTGTTTGTTCTGTGATAGAGATGGTCACACATTGGTGCGGTGTCCACTTTTATTCATTCATTCACAGAACACTACAAATTCATGTTTACAGATTTAAAGAACCATTCTGTAAAAGAAAAGGAGCTCCCAGAAGCCAAATCCTGGCTTATAAACACAAATCAGGAAAAAGATGCACAGGGAAAAAATAGACTTCTGAAAGAAAAAGGGAGTCTGTTTTGGATGTTTGAAGGTAGGACACATGAGCAAAGACTGCAATAGTCGTTTGACTTATGACGTGTGCAACAAAAATCATCCTGAAACACTTCACATTGAACAAAAGGACATGGGAAAGAAAACAGAACTGAATGAGAAATCAATTTGGAGCAATGCTGTTCTCTCACCTCATACACGTGGGCATATTGGGGCCGGTGAAGAAGCCTGTCTCTTCTCTATTGTTCCAGTACAAGTAAAGACCTACAAGGAAGACAGTGTTGAAAAATGATGCATTTTTGGATCATGGAAGCTCATCTACCTTCTGCACAAAAATCTTAATGAGAAGACTGCATGTAACAGGACAAAAAGCCAGTATTCTTCTGTGTACAATGAACCAAGTGAAACCTGTGACCAGTCATCATATCTCAGGTTTGGAGATATCAAGTCTGGACAAAAATGATTTCATATAACGGTCCAATGTATTAAGACATAAGACCATGCCTGTTTCCAAGCTCAACATTCCCGGACAAGAAGACCTGATTCAATGGGCTTACTTGAAGGATGTCAGAATTCATGAAATAGACGCGGGCATTGACCTGCTCATCGGCACAAATGCTTCTAAGGTATTGAAACCTTGGGAGGTGGTCAATAGCCAAGGGCCATACGCTGTGAGGACCCTACTGGGGTGGGTCATCTATGGTCCCTTGAGAGGAGACAACGACGTCAGGTATGAGAATGGCTTTCCTGTTGCTGCTGTCAATCGAATGTCTATTGTGAATCTAGAGGAGCTACTGGTTAAACAATACAATCATGACTTCAATGAAGTAACCAGCAAGGAAACAGAGGAAATCATGGGCGTAGGTTTGGTCTCAGCTTTGGTGGGGACATCCCATCTGCCCCCCCCAGTTACTTTTGCCTTTTTAACATTGCCAACATGTTTTTCCAGACATGTGTCTAGCAAGTAGGCTACACTCACAAATACATTACATAAACAGAATGTAGAAACGAAAAATGTCTGAGATGATCCACTGTTTATGACTGCAAGATTCTAAGTTAAGGTAGGCTAATTAACATTCAGTGACTTGCTAACGTCTATCATGATAGCGCGACTTCTATGAGTCTATCCGTGCTGCACACCCCTAATTAATGCTCCTAACCTTGAAAGATTGCAGAAGCTAGGTTTAACTGTAACAATATCCTGGGTAACCAGGATCACCAGTTAAAACTATTTTCCACAGTAGAATCTGCATTTGAAAGCATGGTCAGTCACTCACTACTACTGCTAGTTATTTGTGTGGCTAGTTATTTTTGCCTACACTCTGCTTTATGAAAAAGCTTCGTATGTCCCCTTTCTTCTTCTTGGGTGACATAGCTGATCTACAAAGTACAAAAAGGGGCAAAAAACGATATTAAAAAAAAAAAAATTAAAATGTTTTACCCTGGCCTTTGTATATGGCATGCAGAGAGACAGACAGCCCTGGTAACTTACCGTTGGCGTCGTCACGCGCGCACACACACACACAAACACACACACGCACACACCACCCGCTCGCTGCCAGTGAGTGCAAGCACAAAAAGTAGTCCCGGCCCGCGCGAGTAGCCTGCCTGTCAGATACCCCGGCGCCAATCAAATTACGGCGTATCTTGTACTGTCGTCGTCCTGGCCGTTGGAATCGATCCAAATAGCAGCGCAAATATCAAAATAGCAGTTCAAAGGAGCTTGCTAAATATTGGTGGGGACAAATTTGTCATCTCAAAATATTGATTGGGACTAGTACCTAGCGTCCCCCCCTAAACCTACGCCCTTGGAGGAAATGTTCAGAGAAGAGATAAAATTCTTGGATATTGTGAATCACTCAATAAAAATTACAGATGGTCACTACTGCCTAGACTTACCTTTCTAGCAAGAAAATCCCAGCATGCCAAATAACCATTGCAGAGCAGCGCATCCAAAGCCTGAAACGCAAGTTTGGTAATAATGAGATGTTTCACAATGAATATACAACTTTTCTCAAAGAAATGATTGACAACAGCTATGCTGAAATGATACCAGTAGATCAACTGAATCGAAATGATGGGGAACTCTGGTACATCCCACATCACGGGGTGTATCACTCGAGGAAAGGAACCTTAAGAGTGGTCTTCGACTGCGGTGCTGGCTTCAAGGGAACATCGCCTAAATGAACAACTGCTACAGGGTCCAGATCTAACCAACTCACTCATCGGAGTACTCATCAGATTCAGACAAGAGCCGGTCGCCTTGATGGCTGACATCAAAGCAATGTTTCACCAGGTCAAAGTGTCAGAAAAACATATTGATTCCTATATGGTGGCCTGATGGGGATGTGCAGCAGGATCTCGTCGAATATCAGATGAAAGTACACCTCTTTGGAGCAGTGTCATAACCGAGTTGTGCAAACTATGCACTAAGAAAAACAGCTGAAGATAACAAAACTCACTTTCCACCCAGAGGTTATAGACACCGTAAAGAACAACTTTTACGAATCCACTGTGAGACACCAATGTGTCCCTGAGCAAGACACTGAACCCCTAGTTGCTCCGGAGGCGTGCGACCTCTGACATATATAGCAATTGTAAGTCGCTTTGGATAAAAGCGTCAGCTAAATGAATAAATGTAAATGTAAATGTACGTTGATGATGGTTTGAAATCCATGTCCATAGAACAGGACGCTGTTCTTATGGTAAGAGACCTGACTGGTCTCTGCCAGGAGGGAGGATTCATATTGTCAAAGTGGATCAGCAACAGCCATAAAGTATTGGGATCCAATCCACAAGAAAACAGAACCAAATAGACAAAAGAGTTGGATTTGGACAGGGACAACCTGCCGATGGAAAGAGCACTAGGATTGTACTGGTGCGTTGAAACAGATGTGTTCATGTTCAGAATTACTGCACAGCCACGAGCATACACCAGACGCGCCATCTTGTCCATGGTTGGCTCTGTATACGACCCTTTAGGATTTCTAGCACCGTTTATTCTGCCAGCCAAACTGATTATGCAGGAACATATCTTAGACTGGAAAACAATGACAAGGAGGTGCACCTGGAAGCACTCACTCCAAACCCGCTTCTTCTGTTGAAAACCAAGCCAATACTACCGCCTGGACTTGTAAAAGAGGACTTATACTAAGTCGCAGATGGAGACAAGTGCAATACATGGCAGATCTCTTGTGGAAAAGGTGGACACAGGAGTACTTCCAAGAACAACAGCAGTGGTCAAAGGTAAAAAGGAACTTTGCTCCAGGTGACATAGTTGTGGTGGTTGACTCCACTGCACCACGGGGCTCCTGGTTAATGGGCAGAATACTGGAGACGAAAGCAGATGCAAAAGGCCTTTAGACAAAAAACAATATATTGAAAAGACCACTAACAAAGATATGTCTGATTAAAGAGACTGAGATTTAGCAAGGACTGGTGGTAAAGACCAGATCCCACCAGGTGCCATGTTCTGGAACCTCTGGCCCTAAAAATGACTATTTTGAAAAAGAAGACAGAAGAATCACTAAAGAAGATTAATTGGCAACAAATTTTTTTTTTTTTTTTAAGTGTGTAAAAAAGTGTGGGGGCTTGAGGGTGCAACGACTGGTAGGCTATTGGTAGATTATCGGTTCACGTGCCGCCAGGCACTAGCCTGGGTGATGTCACAGATATGTAACGTCACATTTGAATTTTGTAATAAAATTGATAATTTTATGATAATGTATATATAAATATTAAACTTTTTGGTAACACTTTACAATAAGGTTCATTAGTTAACATTAGTTAATGTATTAACTAACATGAACTAACCATGAGCAATACATTTGTTACTGTATTTGTTAATCTTTGTTAAGGTTAGTTAATAAAAATACAGCTGTTCATTGTTCGTTCATGTTAGTTCACAGTGCATTAACTAATGTTAACACGATTTTAATAAAGTGTTTGTAAATGTTGAAATTAACATTAACAAAGATTAATAAATTGTTTAAGTGCAGTTCATTATTAGTTCATGCTATCTAACGTAGTTAATGTTAACTAATGAACCTTATTAAAGTGTTACCAATGTTTCTTATAAATGCTCTAAAAAGCACCATAGTAATAGTCTTTATGACTTTATGCGCTATATTCCAGATCTTCTGAAGTCGTGATACATTTTTGTGACGACAACCCCAAATTTAAGGTGTTATACACTGAAATTTTCCTCTCTTCTCTAGTACACAAAACAGCATACGACATGAGGGTGAGTAAATTACATTTTTGTTTTGGGTGGACTATTCCTTTAACTTTAGACGCTTTATGTTTGGTTGTGTACCTTAACTGATGAAACTAATATGTACATCCAGCCTCTGGGATCAGGTGCATATTCCTGAAGCATTTTTGAGTCTTGCGTTCACTCTGTCATCAATTGCGTTGTAACTAAAATCCTCTGAGCGCATAAACTCTCTGGAATGCTTTTTGAATATAGGATGGATTTCTCACTCAATCTTCGAATTAAATAAGAGTTAAAAATACCACCTGTTCATGTTGAAATAGTGTTTTCATTACTGTAAAATAAAATATACAAATATTTTACTGCAATACAAATATTGGTATTTAAATTTTCACTACTGTTATATAAAATAAATAAAAAATATGAGTAAAAATTATTTTCAGTGTCAAAATGCAAAACTTAATGGTTCAAATAGATTCAAAATATAACTGATTATTTTAATCTCTTGTTTTTGGGGTGAAATTTGACTTAATTTTGGTGTATATATATATATATATATATATATATATATATATATATATATTTTTAACTACAGAAAGATTAGAAATGATCATATTTCTGTGTGTATGATTGTGTAGTAGAGTTTCCTGGTTTATTCTCAAAGCAATGCATCAGATATGTTTGCCGTTGCCAATCACCTCTCACCTTTAACCCTTCGAGTGACCGTTCAAGTGATGATACTGTTTGGCCATGTTCATGTACGGCCAATGCAAACACACACAATATAGCCTCCTGATACTTACTAATTGTCTTAAAGGAGAACTCCGGCGCAAAATGAACCTTTGGTCTAATAAAACATTAGTACCTAGTCAACCGTTCTCTGAGATTTGTTTTCATGATAATCGAATGTAAAGAGTTTTATCTCTAAAAACTGTTTAGCGTATAACGCTAGTAATGGGGGCATCTATTAAGTAAAAAGAAATCGCTAGTTTATACCACTAACAAGACTCAAAATAGCCCCACACGAACACAGTAACATAATGAGGGTCCCTACATGCAAAACGAAGCATTGAGAACTTTGTAAGTGTACAGACCGTTTAATAAGAAGATATTTTATGAAGACAGTCCACTTGCTGTATACAGACAGGAGCCATCTTTGGAAAACAGTCTCGACTAATCAAACCACGAACGCCATTTATACAGTTCAGCTCACTTAGCATGTCGTTCGTGGTTTGATTAGTCTGTATACACGAAGTGGACTGTCTTTATCTTTATCTTCTTATTAAACGGTCTGTACACTTACAAAGTTCTCATGCTTCGTTTTGCATGTAGGGACCCTCATTATGTTACTGTGTTCGTGTGGGGCTATTTTGAGTCTTGTTAGTGGTATAAACTAGCGATTTATTTTTACTTAATAGATGCCCCCATTACTAGCGTTATACGCTAAACAGTTTTTAGAGATAAAACTCTTTACATTCGATCATCATGAAAACAAATCTCAGAGAACGGTTGACTAGGTACTAATGTTTTATTAGACCAAAGGTTCATTTTGTGCCGGAGTTCTCCTTTAATAGTCGACGTCAGACCTCTCTCAAGCTGGCATCCCTTACAGTTACCAAGACAAACTAAAACTGGAATTGACAAGGCAAATCATGTTGGAAATGCTCTGTTTTGTGTTTGTGTGTAACATTAATTGAATCAGTTTGGATCAAAAGTCCACTAACCTTCGATGGATGATGTGATACACAGCTTTGCATGTGATTGGCTAGAGGTTTCTATAGGATCTTGAAAAAGCCTCAGTTTGTGTCCTAACAGCACCATTAGTAATGAGGGCCACGCGTTCTTCTCGCTCAAACGATGCCATTGGTCGGGAAGGGAGTCGGTCACGGCGCTCGCTGACCGAAGCACTTCCTCCTAACGTTCCCGGGCCTCTTCCTCTCCCTGTGATCATTTTTATACTGCAGATATTTATTTGGTCACCGTTTAAACTTTGTTGTATAGTTAAATGTAAGTAGGAATCTATGGGACTATAACTTATTGTTTTGTACACAGATCTGTAAAGAGAGAGTGTAGATGTAAACACTTTGGAAAGAGGAGTTCAGAACTTTGTGTTGTCATGGATGTATCTTCACATTTGTTTAAAAGGATAAAAAAGGAAATAAAAGGAAAAGTATTTTCCTGCATTCTCTGTTCATTATGGAAGTGTGGTTCAAGGTCTTTTTTTAAATGCTTCCAATTTACATTTATTCATGTGGGAGATGCTTTTAGCCAAAGCTATTTACTGTGAAGTGATTTTTTATTTATGTATTAATATGAATTCGGTACCAGTCAAATATTTTGAACAGACGAGCTGGACTAGACCACTTTAAAAAGCAAAAATGATTTGCATTTTTGTTCATTACATAACTTTCATACTTCCATGTGTAACTTATTTTTTTTCAGTATTTCATTCAGTTTGAATGAGTAGAATCAGGCTGGTCTAATTTAGGTCAGTTTAATGTCATTTAATTTGAAATGACTTAAACATCCAAGTTGATTGTACTTAATTTAAGGCAACTGTTTTATTTTATTGTAATTTTTTTTTACAGTGTAACTGATTTTAAAAGTAATCATAATATCAAACGCTCTTAAAAATAAAGGTTCCAAATGGGTGTTTTAAATTTTCATGCTTCCATGTGTTTCTTCATGTTTTCAGTATTTCATTCAGTTTGAACGAGTAGAATCAGGCAGGTCTTGTTTATGATCTTCTCATATGACGGTTGGTACTGTGCCACTGTCATAACATTGATTATATAAGGAATTGCAGTGGCACAGTACCAACCGTCATATGTACGGTTGCTCTCAAAAATATTAATGCATAAATGGTAGAAAAAAAGGTAGAGAAGATCATAAACAAGACAGCCTGATTCTACTCGTTCAAACTGAATGAAATACATGGAAGTATGAAAATTTAAAACACTATTTGGAACCTTTAAAATCAATTACACTGTTAAAATAAAATAAAAAATTACCTTAAATTAAGTACAATCAACTTGGATGTTTAAGTCATTTCAAATGAAATGACATTAAACTGACTTAAAATTAGTTGAATCTTGTACATACCTTAAAAAACGTTGAGTTAAAGCAATGTAAAAATAAAGGTTCCAAAATGGTGTTTTTTCGCAGTGATTCCATAGAAGCATTTTAGGCTCCAATAAAGAACCTTTTATAGTGAATTTTCTTAAAACAACCATTTTTTCTTAGTGTGAAGAACATAAAGAACATTTAAAAAGCCACATAACCGAGATTCAAAAAAGATTTTATTGGTCCAAACTCATGAAGAAATGAGGGATAAAGGGACTGATATGAGAATGTAACACTAGAGGGCACACTAAATGTTTCACTACAGTCATGAGTCAGTCAGGAATCAGAGAGGATCTTCAACTCAGCAGATCAAGGGCACTCGTCTAGAGAGAAAAGATGGTCAGGTCAGGTCTGGAGAGGTTATTCATCTGATACTTGCTTTCTAAACACACAATGTTTTACCATTCTTAGGCAGGAGGGCGATGTTCTCCGGCAGAATGCCTTGCTCCAGAGAAAACTTGGTGAACTTGTCCAAGACGTCCTGGCTCAGGTCGGGTGTTCGGCCTACAAAAACAGTACAAGCACATCGAAACGTCAAAAACTATTCCAACTAAAGCCAGAATCAATGCAAACCTTAGTAAATATTTTCATTATTTGATCTTGTTTTTTACAGTAGCCTACACATTACAGGCTGAAATTTAAGTTAGATTAGAAAGGGCATTCATAATCCATTTACTTCCGTAACATGATTTTCAACAAGAAACATTTTACAATAAGGTTTACATGAACTGACAATGATAAATACTTTTAATGCATTTATTAATATTAGTTCATGTTCATTTCAGTATTTACTAATACATTAAAATCAAGTTATACCTGTTAACTTGAGCTAACATTAATAACAAAAAAGAACAACTAAATGTTAACAAAGATAAGAAATAAGCCTGTAACAAATGTATTGCTCATTGTTAGTGATGGGACCTTGTTTTAAAGTGCTACTAGAAAGTATTTTCAGAGTTATTACATTTTTACTAAATTGATGAAAGATAACATGACCAATTGACAGTAGAGGAACGAGGAAGTAAAAAGATTCAGTTTGGATTTCATGTTTAGCCTACTGCAAGTGTGTTGCTCAAGGGCACAATGGTTCAGGAAATGCATTTTTACTTCTGTACACCATGAGTTACAATGCCTTTTATTTCATTAAGGCCTGGTTTCACAGACAAAGCTTAGATTAAGCCAGGATTAGGCCTTAGTTGAATTAGGACATTTAAGTAGATTTTATAAACACGGTGTGCTTCTTGAGACAAAACAATGGCACTAACTTATTTTAAGATCTGTCAGTGCAAGTTGCTTTCAGTTAAAACAGCAACAATTAATTGATTAACAATTAATCATGGGTATTAATAGGGTGACGTTTTACTCTGTACAATCCTAAACCCTGGGTTAACGTCCTCATTTGCATATTTGCGTTTTCAGTCAGTGTCATTGATTGGACGAAAGCGCACGCGACCTGCAATGACAATGCGCGTTCTCATATTATTACACACTTTGCCGATGGCGACTGCACTATCAAGTGTCTTTTCTGAATGGACTTTTAGGACTACAAAGGTAAGAACGAAACGGTCTGTTCGTGTTTCCGCCACCGTTTTACATTTTCCCCTTCAAACGCTGATACGATACATTATTCGCCAGAGAAACAAGCGCGCAGCCATCTTTAGTATTTTGCGTTTGAACTTCCGTTTTCGCGGTAGCTCTGGATATTTCTATGGCATCGCCGTCGAAGAGTAATTTGCTGGTAAAGTGGATTTACTTATTAAGTCAACGAAAGATATAATGAGCATTGCAGGCTACTGTTTGAATTGGATGTCATATTAAATGTCAGGGAAGATTTGAAAACGAGCGGTTCATTCATAAATGATAAATCCGTAAGATCTTAACGTCATGCTGTGGAAATACAAACCGGAAGACAGACCACGACGAGTGGAGTGATGAAAAGGGGCGAGGCTACATGTCTACTGTGTTTCAGTGACTGTCCAAAGCATGTGAATATGATCATATCGCACTGCACACATTTGGCATTGAGATGCAGGGTTATTTAACACTACAAAAGTGACACTAAACCTGGGGTTTTATAAACAGAACAGGGTTTCATAAACTCCGGGGAGAAATCGGTGCTAACAATTTTTTCCCAAGGTTTAAAGTGGGGTTCAGAACTGCGATAACCCGAGGTTAAGCGCAGTGTGAAAAGCCCTAGAGTTAATTCCATGCAAAACAAAGCTGAACTAGACCATCAAATGAAAAAATCTGAATTTACAGCTTGCAACATGTTCAAGTTAATGTGAATGTGTGTTACCGTAGAGTTTGTCGAGCACTGTGGAGGAGCCGGCCTTGGTCTTCACAGTGTGGATCAAAGCAAACTCATCATACTTCACATCAACAATGGACATGTGATTATCAGTCTCCCAGCCTGTGGAAGAAATATCATTTCTCATTTGAGTCCTGTATAAACCACTACACTGCATTTCATGTCTATCATTTCTTCCTTACGGTCACTGCGGAAGCTGAACACTCCAGGAACAGCAGACTTCTGAGCGAGATGGTTCATCTTCCAGCATGTGCCATCAGATCTGGGAAGACAGGACAAATGGGTAAAATATTTACATGTGCAAGCATGAGAAAGTTTTGTTCATAGTTTCTTATTTTTAGTGATCAGTTCGTTTTACTTGAGACTGGAATAAGCCATCTCCAGATCTCCTTCATCGGTCGGTGTCAGCATGGCGATGCCCATCTTCATGTGCGCCTTACGGGTGACAAACCACTCGGCATTGGTGGCAAAACCGATCAGGTACCATTTCCCAGCCACCTATATGAAGGACACACACATCAACATTTCCCCTCTGGTGCTCTTCGGTCATTTTTGACTGAAAATTTTTAAAAAAACAAATTGTAAAAAATGTCTTCGTCGGAATGGTACAAAAGTTGGTAAAGGTTTTGTGCACTTGCTATGTGAACACACACACACACACACACACACACACAAAATCATGGGTGTGATTTTAACAGGTTAAATGGTCCTCAAAAAAATAGTCACCTTTGTGCTCGTCATGGTTAAAAATATCAGGCTCAAATTTTGAAAATAACTTTGATTTTCTCACAATTTTAGAAAGTTGTGATAAAATATATTTCATATAAATATTTAAGATAGTTTTTTTTCATAACAATAAACGTAAAATTCAGTATTTTCCCTTTTAAGTTCCCTTTTTAAAACTTAAAAAGTTTTTGAAAAGAGATCAAACTTAAGTCTGTGCTCTAAACATTCAAGATTTAAGTTTAAATTTAAGTTTAAGTTGGAAATTTAATTTTCAGGTCTATGCTCAAAAAGTGAATTAATGGATTACAAATACAGTGTAAATATAATTTAGTACCACAAAATTTCCCCAAAATATTAAATAAAAAACATTTTGGAACTAAAATATAGCACATTAATTCCATTGAAATAAACAAATGAATTCCGGTCATTTTTAAACGACACGCGACGAGCACCAGAGGGTTAAGGATATTCTGGTCTCTTAATATGTCCCTGAATCATTACAAATCTGCGGGATACATATGTTCTAGATACATTCCTCCTCTCATCACCGTCTTGTAGTCTTACCCCCTTGATGTCGAAGTCTGTCTGTGGTGTGACCTCAGAACTAACGGCAAGGGCACAGAGCAAAACTCCCAGCAATCCCAGTACGGTGGTTGGCATGGCTACGGCAGAGCTCAGTCCGGAGTGTGTGTGTGAATCTGGGCCTCGAGGGGTGAATTCTGAGCGGAGTCCCTCGACACACTCTTATATAGCGCAGCCCCCCGTTACATAAACACACGCCCCTTACACACACACACACACACACACACACACTTCCGGTTGGCTATCTTTGTGGGGACTCTCCAAACCGTATATACTGTCTCCTTACACTAACCAGACCCATAAACCTACCCGGGCCGTCACACAAAACTTTCTGCATTTTTACATAAACAAATAATTTAAAAAACTTCTGTGTGACTTATAAGCTTGTTTCCTCAGTTTAGGTCCACAGTGACACGAGTCCCCATGAGTCTGTGTGCATTCAGGTTTAAGTCCCCACCGGGATAGAAAACATGTAGACACACACACACACACACACACACCAGAAAGGACTTCAAAATATAGTTCGTAATACACACATCTAAATGAGCACATACCCTTTTATATCAAGTTCATTGATATTATTTGTCTCCAGAGTACAGATATGTAGACCCACACACACAAAGCTCTAATACACTTGTATGTCTGTGCCGTTCCCCGATACTCAGCACACACACATATATCTCAATGTCATCCATTCAGTTCTCACTTTTCAGTACACACACACACACACACACATACACACACACACACATACACACACACACACACACACACACACACACACACACACACACACACACACACACACACACACACACACACACACACACACACACACACACAGGCATATATATAATGTTGAGTTTAGGGCCCTTTCTCATAAACAGACACACACACACACACACACACACACACAGAGGCATATATAATGTTGAGTTTAGGGCCCTTTCTCATAAACAGACACACACACACACACACACACACAGAGGCATAATGTTGCGTTTAAGGCCCCTTCTCTTTTAACAGCTTTGTTATATAACAGTTGGCACAGAGGTTTGCAAGGGGGTGTGCTACTTTCTTTCTTAACCAGAGGCTACACACACACACTCAAATGTTAGAGATTACTATTGGAAATCTTTCTTTCTTTCTTTTCTTTCTTTCGATCCTGATGATCAGGTTCTCCAGCATATTTTGGGATGTTTCAAAGCATCTTCAGTGTCAATAGAAGAATGTCGGACCTTCTGTGCAGGGTCACATGATTCGGATGATGCATTTTTTCAGCATTCTTTGATGAATAGAATGTTCAAAAGAACAGCATTTATTTGAAATGTCATTTTTATCAAGCTCTTTAAAAAAAAAAAACTTTAAATAGTTGTCTTTTAATATGTTCCATGTGTGATTCAAAGGTAGAAAAGAGCCACCAATAATTAGAAGAAAAAAAACATCACTGCAAAACACAAACAGGGTGATAAAACACAAAGAGCTGCTGTATCTCTCTCTCTCTCTCTCTTGCTCTAGGCCGTTCTGGAACCTGGAACAGGGAACAATGTCAGCATTTTACATTGAAAACACAATGTTTACAGTGTAAACCTCTCAGTCACTCACATGCACGACAAAAACACATTTAAACACACACACACTATCAACTCTATCAGCTGCAAAAGCATTTGGACTGTTGTTTTTGCTCTCCATTTTGAGATTTTTGCAGTAATTATGAAGTTAATAGTGCAATTATTGTGAGTTTTAAATGAATGGTATTTACATCCTTAACTATGAAAATCCCAGCAGGACACTTTATAGGTTTACCCCATATAAAGAGACCTGGGGAATTTGTTCTTTACAGCTGTTTCTTATTATAGACGTGAGATACGCCTATACGTTTAGCCTATAGGAGACGGAAACGCCTTCGGTACAAACTATCACAACAGTTTTCTAAGAAACTGCAATAACCAAACAGTGCGTGTCTGTAACTGTTTTTAATATACTGACACATTTAGCTTGAGATGCAGATAAACCAGAACAAGTATGACTGTTTGTTTGCAGGAATTAACTCACCATCTGAGCTGATTACCTGATTCCCAAATACCTGATTCAACAACTCTATACTAAATCTATAATAAAGATTTATGCTGGATTTATTGGTAACACTTAACAATAAGGCTCCATTTGGTAATGGTAGTTAACTGCATTATGAAATCTTTTATTATTTTATTAATCTTATTTAAAGCTGCATTCCGTAACTTTTTTGGGTTAAAAATGATCCAAAATACATATTTGAGAAAATACATAACCAGCCAGTGTTCAACACTCTCTGCTTGCCGTAGCTCGATTCAAAGCGGTAAGCTTGTAATAATGTTTTTAACTCCAGTGGTGCTGGTGGATTTCCGCGGGAGATTCGAGCATGTCTTTGCGTCATTACGTCACATCTGTACACACACATCTGTACACATAAAGAAGAGTCTCGGCTAGTAGGGTGTATTGCGTGTGAGGATGTTGGAGGTGGAGATTTATAGCCTTTTCACACAGCACTTGATATACCGGTAATTAAACTTATCAATTTGATGGCGGATCCAGAAAGGTTCAAACGTCAATCACCAGTGACAACTAGGGACTGCAGCTTTAATGTTAATTTTAACATTTACTAATACATTTTTTAAATCAAAAGTTGTATCAGTTACACTTGATGTATAATGCATTATAAAGGTATTAATAATGCAAGTTAAAATGCATTATTTAATTGTAACCAAAGTTAAAATGCACTATAGTATTTGCAGATTTCTTACATCTTAAAATAGTTGTCATGTGTTTTAATGCATACGTTCTATGAATAGACAAGTATAATGTATTATACAATTATTCATGAGACCATGCATTACGAGGCATAATTAATGCATTATAATGCATTATAAAGGCTTTAAGTAAAGTTTTATCAATATTGAATGGATTTGAGCTGACATGAACTAATGAATATCTGTACTTTTATTAACTAACCTTAAGAAAGATGAATGAATACTGTAGCAAATGTATTGCTCATTGTTAGTTCATGTATTAAGTTAGCGCATGTGTATAGTTTTCAGTATTTAAATTTCACATGGGGTCCTGTTTTTATTAAACTAAAAAGTGCTTGAGTCTTTAAAACCGTCCTGTTGCCTTTCCAGATTACCAAAGTAAGGTCAGATGTTAGTGTTGGTAGTTTGCATGAGACCGGCTCCTGACGGCATGCATGCATATATATCACAGTCCACTGACACACAATGAAAGCCAGAGCTTCCCACAGCCTCGAGACTATGACGCTGGTACTAGTATATGTATAGCCTTTCAGATCATCTACAGAGAAAGAACAACATACCAGATTTGTCCACTAACTTGTTCCAAAAATCATTTCATTACCCCATATACGCGTATATACACTCACCTAAAGGATTATTAGGAACACCATACTAATACTGTATTTGACCCCCTTTCGCCTTCAGAACTGCCTTAATTCTACGTGGCATTGATTCAACAAGGTGCTGAAAGCATTCTTTAGAAATGTTGGCCCATATTGATAGGATAGCATCTTGCATTTGATGGAGAGCACATCCAGGGCACGAAGCTCCCGTTCCACCACATCCCAAAGATGCTCTATTGGGTTGAGATCTGGTGACTGTGGGGGCCATTTCAGTACAGTGAACTCATTGTAATGTTCAAGAAACCACTTTGAAATGATTCGAGCTTTGTGACATGGTGCATTATCCTGCTGGAAGTAGCCATCAGAGGATGGGTACATGGTGGCCATAAAGGGATGGACATGGTGGCCATAAAGGGATGGACATGGTCAGAAACAATGCTCAGGTAGGCCGTGGCATTTAAACGATGCCCAATTGGCACTAAGGGGCCTAAAGTGTGCCAAGAAAACATCCCCCACACCATTACACCACCACCACCAGCCTGCACAGTGGTAACAAGGCATGATGGATCCATGTTCTCATTCTGTTTACGCCAAATTCTGACTCTACCATCTGAATGTATCAACAGAAATCGAGACTCATCAGACCAGGCAACATTTTTCCAGTCTTCAACTGTCCAATTTTGGTGAGCTCTTGCAAATTGTAGCCTCTTTTTCCTATTTGTAGTGGAGATGAGTGGTACCCGGTGGGGTCTTCTGCTGTTGTAGCCCATCCGCCTCAAGGTTGTGCGTGTTGTGGCTTCACAAATGCTTTGCTGCATACCTCGGTTGTAACGAGTGGTTATTTCAGTCAAAGTTGCTCTTCTATCAGCTTGAATCAGTCGGCCCATTCTCCTCTGACCTCTGGCATCAACAAGGCATTTTCGCCCACAGGACTGCCGCATACTGGATGTTTTTCCCTTTTCACACCATTCTTTGTAAACCCTAGAAATGGTTGTGCGTGAAAATCCCAGTAACTGAGCAGATTGTGAAATACTCAGAACGGCCCGTCTGGCACCAACAACCATGCCACGCTCAAAATTGCTTAAATCACCTTTCTTTCCCATTCTGACATTCAGTTTGGAGTTCAGGAGATTGTCTTGACCAGGACCACACCCCTAAATGCATTGAAGCAACTGCCATGTGATTGGTTGATTAGATAATTGCATTAATGAGAAATTGAACAGGTGTTCCTAATAATCCTTTAGGTGAGTGTATTTCTTATATAACATGTTAACTACACTGTAAAAAATTTCTAACCTCCCAACTCAAAATTTTCTAGCTGACACATGTGGCCTGATATGGCATGGCTGAGCACATGTGGGCCAAAATTTCACCATATATGTTTCACCAGACCTGCGTGACGCGAAGCAGTGCATTAAAATCGCTTTTTAGACCATGGTCATTGTCATGCCATCATTGACAAATGACAAGTTACAAGCTGTTAATGATGTTTGCTGCTCTATATTTGACCGAAGTAAAATTCATGGTTATTTTTGTCAGTTAAATCCAGCATTCTGCCCGCTTTGAATCAAACCCAGAGATAAAATAGTGTATAAGATTACATTTATTTGAATGAATGAATTATAGCATTTATTTGAATACATTCAACTTCTCTATAAACGATGAAGCTGTAAGTTTAATTCAAAACCAGTGATGTGACCCCCTCATTGCTGAGAAATATAATGCATCTCTGATCTCTCTCTCTCTGTGTGTGTGTGCTTCTATAAAAGCAGTGCATTAATATTGAACGGTGATCAAACTGGCTGGGACTACCTGCGCATTAAACAATTTTATTGCACCTTTCAGCCAATCAGAATTAAGTATTCAGACAGACCATGGTAAAAAAACATAATAATAATAATAAATACATTTATGGAATAAATATTTAGTTATTAAATAATTTTTTGACATCTTAACAGTTTAACATTTGCACATAATTGATCAAACAGGCTTTGAATAAATACTGTTACTGTAGAGCGACACCTATTGATCAAATACTGTGGTCCGCAAATGTGTGGATGAGATTATATACAAAGGTATTCGGAGCAAAGGAATCATTGTGATGTCATCTATTTAATCAAATGAAACTGGATTAAACACTTAATGTAACAGACTCAGCATTCTGTGCAGTGGTCAATGCAATGACTCACTCATCATTGTAGTTGTAAGCCCGTGTTAGATGGTCTGCTTTGTCTATCCGTAGACTAAAACACTGGCATGTTTTTATCTATAAAACTATCCTGGCACTGCTTCCATTATATCTTCAGACATATATCTGTAAAACAATCTGTAGGTAGTTCTAGCCTTCGGTCTCAGGATATTTTCTTATTGTGGGTTCCAGTGGTGCGGACTGAACTGGGAAAAAAACATTTTAATTTGCAGTTTCTTCTCCTGGAATAATCTGCAAAATAAGTTGAATCTCACAGAGTTGGTGTCATTGGACATTTTAATGATTTTAAAAAAACTTGGAGACAGAAACATCTGTTTTTAGATTTTTCCTAACTTATGTATTGATTTGCCTGTTTTATTTTTTACATTTGCCAGTGTGTTTTCTATATACGTATGGATGAATGTTATTTGTTAAACCCACGTGAGTTGTGTGCTGATAATCTTGGCCAGGACGCTCTTGGAAAAGAGATTTTTAATCTCAATGTGCTTTCTTTCCTGGTAAAAAATAAATAAAGGTTATAATAATGCAGCTCTTCAGAGACCGGTTATCTTTAGCGGTCATTCCAGTCATTCTTGAAACTTTTTGTAACTTTGAAAAATGTTATGTTATTGGTATAATGGAGTATTGGTATAAAAAGTTATAGAAGATTTTCACACACTGCATTAATTATAATAACCGGATTATACTACACAAAAATGAACAGAAGGGAAATAAAACACCAAAAAATATAAAACTTATACAACTAATTTTTCAACTCTAACTTTGTAAAGAATTTTGTACAGATAATATACCTGAGGACCTGGACTTATCATTCGCCAAAAACTATTACAGAACAATGTTATATTTCCTAACACTCATAATTAATGCATTATGTTAAATTGTTTTGAGTGTGATTAATCAAGATTTTCTTTTAGACACATGGCAGCTCATGTTCCTTTTTGTTTTATGCTTAATATGCATTATGGTTTCAAGCTGTGCCAGGTTTTTTTTTGTCTTTGATGTTGTTGCCATCTAGTCATCATTGCCATCATTTTCTCTCAGAATTTGTGCAACTATATCACAAATATCTTTATGCAAAGGTTTTAAAAATATTAATTATCTGAGACTTTCAAGAAATCACATTGGGTTAACATATATTATCAAAACATATTTTAGTCCCAAAATACCAGGAATAACCAGACATTTAAGGAAAACTCTAAAGGGAGTGTAGTATAAATAAATTAACTCCTTTTGGCTTAAAAAAAATTTAACATAATAGTAAAACATGTAAAAGTTTAGATGTGGTGTAATGTGATGTGTGACTCAGTGAGGCGAGGTAATACTTCATGTGTGATTAATCATGCGTCTTTCAGAAGCTCCCGTGACAATGTTCCTGTTGTTTTTTTGCTTAAAAAGCATTTTATAGTTTCTACAGCTGAATGCAAACTTAACATAGATAGATAGAACGACAGAACGAAATAGATAGACGGCTAGAAAGAAAGAATGATAGATAGATAGAACGAAAATTATGTTCTCCATTATAATTTATGCTGCTGTATTGCAAAGTTTTTAATTGTGATTATTATTTGAGACTAATATTCCAGCTGATATTTCAGGAATAGACACAAACCTGTTTTTTTTTTTTTTTGCTTTGAAGACTCAAAGATTAAATAAATAATTACAAATGAACTAAGTCTGATTTTCTAGCTTCTCCAAATATATATATATATATATATATATATAGACACTATAATCAAAAGTTAAGAGCTTTTTATATAGCGAACCGTTTGCATGTAACGCATCAGTGAATTTGACTGAGGATGAGAAACAGGATATGAGAAAGAGAGACATATGACACTCAAAACCTCCTCATTTTCAGGATGTTGATAACTAGTTTGCTAAAGAAACCCGTTTTAGGGGTCAGTTGTCATGTTGTAGTTAATTTGCAAGTGCAACTGTTCAGATTTAGTTATGATGATTAGCTATATTTTGTACAAACTTTCATCTTATCTTGAAACAAACAGTTATTATATTTAACTGCAACAGCTCACTAGTTCTTATTTTGTTGCAGATCTTAGAACAGATAACGGTTTCACTCGTTTCATCAGAATACACTGTAAAAGTTATAGCCTATACACTAAATTTGTACGAATTTTTCTTCATATGACATTTAAAATGTGTTTATGTACCCAGATTAGTCTATTAAAAGTAATTCATATGTTTGAGTTTAGTAATAACAGTTAATGTACTGGTGATGTTATTATTACTGGCACATTCTTTGGGAGGGAGTAAATGAAACAAAGACTTGAAATATGAAATTTATTTCCCTTTATTTTAGAAGCAGCATCTTTTATAAAAACAGATCTGGAATGATGACTCGTATTCATGTGCAATTCTTCCACCTCAATACAACTTTTGTAAAAGTGGACAAAGATCATATAAAACTCATCCTCATAAAATAAGGCACGGTATTGGGTTCATTTTAATGATGTACATTTGGATAAAAGTTTTGTAACAGCATTGAGCAGATCACATATTTGAACCTATACAGTATGGAAGTGTATAGTATGTGAAGAGAGGGAATGAGACAGCGATAGGTTTAAAAGTATTCGATGGGATCCTGCTGAGATTTTGAGGTCTGAATCCCGTGCAGCAGTAGTTTTTCTCCAGCGTGAGGCAGAGATTTATGAACTCTCAGATGAACAAAGTCTCCTCCTACATCCACCTGAAGATGATAAGACACTATAAATACACTTCAGCACGGATATCATTCACAGAATATGCAGAAACATGGCAAAACCAGTTTACCTTGATAAAATAGTTGATCCCGGCCACAACCTGTGTGGTGAAAGATTTGGCAGTGAAAACTGAAAACTTCTTTCCAGCCTTATTTTCTGCAGCCGACTTGACCTGAAGCAAAAGATGCAGAATTCATCTTTAATGCAATTGTGGTTCATCTAAATCTGGTCCGAAAATTGGCTTCATTTTTTATTAAAAAAATTATAATTTCCTGTTTTTTTTTCTGTTCTCTTTTGATCCAGACATGCTTGTGATATTCAATTCCCCCATGTATTATTATATCTTATGATATCGGGTAAGTGTACCCATTAAGCCCATGTACCCTTTAAGCCCACTTTCAACTTTAAAGTCAAATAAAAAAAAAAGAGTAAATCATATTTTATGCTGCTCATTATTTTAATCAATCCAGTGATTTGTTACTTCCCTGGCATTTTTTATTGTATACCAATCACATTTGGCAATGTTGAGTTAGCCCCACCCATGTGCAAGCTGTCTCAGGGCACCTCACACAAAGTCACCTCAAAACTTTGGTGTTTCGGGACCCTTCAGAAATCAACACATTTCTGCAATTTACAGCCATTTATTTGGTAACTACATTGATATTATGTCAAATAAGAGATAAATGTGTTGTTTTTTGTGTATGAACAAATAGTACTTTATAATTTTATATAATTTTGCTTTAAAAGGAAAGATGAGTTTTATTAGCTTGCGTTCAAAGTTAATCTCTAGGTCAAACCATTAGCCTTACAGAAAGATAGACTGCCAAAGAATTAAGCATGTGAACTGCAAACAATAAATGTTTTGGGATTCATTTTACATTAATTTACAAATAAATACATTATAAATTGCTTTGTAGAGAAGATTATTTTCATAAATTAACTTTTTTTTTATATGGGCTTAAATGGTACAATGCCACAAAACCCATGGAAACTATAGCCAACACAAGCTAACCTTGAATGAAAAAAACTTAACATTTCTCAATGTGGGCACAATGAAAATTACTATGATACTTAGTCCACAGTATATTTAAGCTCCATGTATGTATTTGTAAACATATCTTACATTTTTAAAGGAAAACATTGTCTTTTTTCACCATTACTCACTGTGGAACCATTTAAGCCCACCTTATGTGTTTCAATGAGGAAGCCGAGTTAAGGCTTGAGATTCCGGGCATGGAGAGATCCCAGAGGGACCCTACATTCCCCACAGTCCTGAAGCCCTGGGACTGTCCAGCTCCTAGATACCCCCACTTCCAGTCCAGCTTTGACCGGGCAAAACTCGGGACCCAAGCCAAGTTGGGGCTCCGGACTCCAGGCATGGAGGGGTCACCCAGTGGGCTCCGTATGCCGGGCGTATTGAGCCCTAACTCGGCTTTCTTCCCGAGATATGGTCACTTCCTGTGGAATTTTGATTTGATCGGGCATAACTCCACAGTCAAGCCGACCTAAGGCTCCAGACTCCCGGTGTGGGGGCCCCACTAGGAGACCCCCCGAAACCCCAGAGTCTGGATCCCCAACTCGGCTTCCTTCCTGAGATACACCCGGTCAAGCTTCCACATTTGACCAGGAATAACTCGGGAGCCAAGCCGACTTAAGGCCGGTGTCCCGGTGTCCCAGACTCCCGGTGTCTGGGGCCCACTAGGAGGCCCCCTTAAGCCCAGAGTATGGAGCCCCAACTCTGCTTGGCTTCCGAGATACACCTGGTCAACCGTCCAGCTTGACTCCAGTTACAACTCCAGTCAAGCTGACTTTAGGCTCCAGACCACCGGCCACTTACACCCACCCATCCCACCCAGGGCTCTAATCAAACATTAGCAAAAGGAATTTTTTTAATACTTCCCTGTCACTGAATAAATATATTGATGTTTTACTTCTTTAAAATCAATACATTTTTTATATTTTGTGAATCAATGATGATGTGGGCTTATTTGGAACACACGTGGGCTTAAATGGTGCCAAAAGTACCAATTAAGCCCATGCCAGACTTCTGACTTTATTCCTAAATTATCTTAATTTTATATTCTAAAATGTACATCAACTAATTAATACATTTTCAAATGAGATAAATCTTGCATTTTAACTAATTATTTTCCGTATAAACCATGTCAATATCTATGAAAAAAACCTAGACTTAGATTTTGGTGGGCTTAATGGGTACACTTACCCTCATTTAAACACTGCCTTTCACACAGATTATAAAATGAATTTCTGTGACACCCATCTCAAATCAACAGATTAGTAGTTTAATTGTGTTTGGATGTGAATATAGAGATTGTCATGAGTCTAGACTATGACATATAAAGTAATACATGGCTAGATTTTTGTTAACTTTGCACTATACTATTGTCACTTCATTTTTATAAAATATAATTTCTTGTTTTTCCCCCCTCTTTTGATCCATGAACATGCTATTGACACGCTTGTGATATTCACTCTTACATTAATATATATTATAATGCTACATTTATTAAAAAAAGAAAGAAAAAGTAGTAAAAACTAACTGAAAAAGCCCACAGAGTATATGATGAATTACCGTGCCACACCCATCTCAAACCAACACCGACTGAGGATTAGTCATTCATTCAGTGCTGAATCAGTATTTATTGTGTTTGGGTGAGTATATAGAGATTCTCATGAGTCTAGACTATGACATGTATAGTAATACATACATTTGTATTAACTTTGCACTATGTACTATAGTCAGTTCATTTTCAAAAAAATATTTATTTTTTTCCCCCTCTTTTGATCCAGACATGCTCTTGACATGCTTGTAATATTCACTCTTCCATTATAATTTATTCTTCTTAATCTACACCTATAAAAAAGTAGCAAAAACCAACTGAAAAAGCCTCTTTCACACTGAGTATATGATGAATTTCTGTGACACACCCGACCCATCTCAAACCAATGGATTAGTTTGTGTTCAGGTGTGAATATAGAAATTCTCATGAGTTTAGACAATGACAAAGTAATACATTAATTGTCAACTTTGAAGTGACGACAAAGTGCAAATAATGAATTTTTATAAAAATATAATTTATTTTCCCCCTTTTGATACACATGCTCTTGATATGCGTGTAATATTCATTCTTACATTATTATATATTCTTATGCTACATTTAAAAAGGAAAAAAGTAGTAAACTCTTTCACACAGAGTATTTGATGAATTACCGTGTCACACCCATCTCAAACCAACACCTACTGCAGATTAGTGGTGCTGAATCAGTATTTATTGTGTTTGGGTGAGTATATAGAGATTCTCATGAATCTAGAGACTGAGTATATAAAGTAATACATTCATTTTTGTTAACTTTGCACTATTGTCACTGTATATTAGGTTTAGGCAAAATTGAGAGTTTAATAATTGTCTCTTTGACGACTAGCTATTAAATTAAAGCATTCTTCCATAATGCATCACACAATGCAAGTTAATTTAATGTAATAATGAAATATATAAATATTAAGGTGGTTGACTGTTTATAGTTGTATATTATTTTTTATTTATCTTAATATTGTATGTACATATAGCATAATAACGTACAAACTTCTGAATACGGTACTAATGAATAGCTAATACTAACTAATAAATAAACATCACGTGCACTCCCACGTCAGCTGATTTACGCAATAGTATCTCAAACAGAAGTAAAAAAAAATCAGTCTCACCTCATCACAGATCTTCTGCACCTCTGGAGTGGCTTTCTTCTCCTCGGAAGGCCCTCCAACAACCTTTTTGGTGGCCATTGCAATAATGTGTCGTTGATCGGTGTCGAGATGTAAAAAAGTGCGAGTTTACACACTCCAAATTCGCAGAAAGCACTGACACTGCTACAGTATTTATGCTGCTTAGATCATATGACTATGAGTCAGCCATCATCACCAGAATATACCATGTGTTCAGAAGAGGCGGGGGGAGGATAAAAAAAACTTTTATAAAATTAGGCTAAAACCGTAACATGATATATAGCTAAGTCATATATAAAGCTAATATTGTTAGTTTTTAAAGTTAAATATATTTATGAAATATAACAATGGATCTCTAATGTTTCTTTCCTCTTTTCTTTTTAGTTTAATCTGAGGGAGGACGAGCACAAAAATGAGCAAAAAAAAAAAAAAAAAACAATTGGGGACGGGACTTAGTAGCCCAGGCGTTCGCTCTGATTGGTCAAGTCCAATTTACAACTTTTACCATTTTAATTACACATTGTAAACTTTCCCGTTTGACATGCTATTAAAATTCCTTATCGCCATTATTAAAGAGTTAAATATTTGTCCAGACCAGTGCAGAAGTAGAAATACAAGCGATAGAGTCACGAGGTAAATGTTGCAAATCTCAGCGCTTTTCAGATTCAAAACCGACCACAGTCGATTGTGATTAGCCAACTACATAAGGAATTGATTTAATTTGCATTTACGGTTGAATGAATGGTTTTGGACAAGTTTCGTGGTTTTTACAGATATTGCTCATTTTTATTAATAGGTTTAAACGATTATAGTGAAACATCTCCAGTAAATCATAAAACGCCCACATAAATAAAAGCGGCTTTTGAGCCACTGAGCGCCACCTGTAGGAAAAAACTTGCTTCATGTTTCACAATAAACGCTGTCAGTGACACTCAGATCCGTGTATTCGCCTCAGTCGTAGATGATACATGGTCAAACCAATACGCTGCTTTAGTCCACGCTTTTTAGACTTAATTCTATCTGTACACGAGCACGCATCGATCTTCTCTTAGACAAGATAGACATGAATACAGTAATGCGCGTGAGTTCAGGTGTGCGCGCTCTCGTGGCGCTCCTGCTTCTGTCTGTGTCAGCAAATAAGTGTGATAACGGAGCTGACAACTGCGATAAATGGACTGAAACATCTAACAACCAACCTCTAAATAGAGGTAAAGTATTGAGTTTTTTTCTGCATCTGAGTTAATAATCACTGGCCTATATCAGAAAACAAAATCATTTTGTGATTATAACATAACATCATGCACAGTAGGATACAGCATGCGAGTTTGCATAGGGTCAGTGACTCATGGGTCACCAATAAAGGTTTAATGTTGCATCATGCAATAAGTCTGATCTATGCTACCACATTAGAAGAAAAGTCATGCTTTAGTAAATCATAATTGTGACTACTAGAAATTATGGATCTTTGTATCCATGGAAATGTGTATCTCATCACTTTTTAAATGTCGTAATTATAATTTACCAATGCATGATTTTTCTTTTCTTAAGTGGAAGAAAAGGGCTTCCATATGTATCTTTATATGTTTAGAGTGATTCAATCATTTTGCATTAGATATATATCGAGAATTCCAGATAGTTGCATATTAAAGTTCATGCACTTGTAACCTTTAAGAGGGATATAGAATATAAATGCTCTGGAGTTTATACAAACACTTTAAACTGGTATTTCAGCAGGTACTGATGGCAAAATGCAAGTAATAACATGGCAACTAAAAAATGCAGATGTCATAGGCTATAGTAAATGATTAATTATCAGAAAAATGTCTAAAAATAATATAGTCCAATAATCTAAAAAATCTTAAATGTTATTTATTCCGATCCAGTCGTGCTCTTGGCAGGTTTTTGATATTCATAATAACTATATCATATTAATACGCTACGTTTATTTTTGGTAAAAAACAAATTGGTAGTAAAAACCAACTTAACAAGCCCGTTTCCCACAGTGAGTATATCGGTTTAGTTGTGACACACGTCGGATTCAAGTCACTGAATCAGCATTTATTGTGTGTGGAAATCTAGATTCCCATAAGTTTACACACACTTTTTGATAACTCTGCACAGTTTGTCAGGGCAAAATAAGGAATTTAAGAATGGACTCTTTGAAGACTGGGGAGTCACAATATTGATTTAAATATAACAAAGAAATATAAGGTAAACAGATTAAATTAAAAAAAAATGAACATTTCTATAGGAGGCCCAACCCTCTTTTTAGCATTATCATATACATATCCTTTCTCTTTATTTTTTAAAATGAGCAGAATTTTTTTTTTCTAGGACATTATTTGACATATTTGATATTTTACACTCATGATGGCCTGAATGATAAACCATCACCACTGGAATCAAGTTTAGATCTAAATAAAGTGCTCCCATAAAGTATTTAGATACAACACACACTGCCATTTAAAAGTGTTGGGTTCAGCAAGAGATTTTGTTTTAATAACTTTTAAAGAAATTAACACCTTTAAGAAAGCATTAAATTGATCAAAAGTGACAATAACAGAGACTTATAATGTTTAAAATATTACTATTTTAAATAGTTATTTTAAACTTTCTATTAAATCAATGATTCCTTAAATGATCAGTTTCCAGACAAATATCAAACAGCACAACTGTTTTTATCACTGACAATAATAATCATACGTTTCTTGAGCATCAAATCATCATATTAGAGTGATTTCTGAAGGATCATGTGACACTGAAGACTGGAGTAATGATGCTGAAAATTCAGCTTTAATCACAGGAATAAGTAGAAAATAAATTGCAACAATATATCATAATATTGCTGTTTTTACAGTGTTTTTGATCAAATGAATACAGGTTTGGTGAGCAGAAGAGGGTTCTTTCAAAAAAATATATGTTTACCATTCCCCCCCCAAAAAAATGTGTTAGGTGTGAAATAAAGCAATAGATATAGTTTTGGCAAATCACTTGAACCTTTTTAGAGCTGCTGTAGTTCATATATCTGGATTTATCAATAACCAAAATATCAGATATCCAGTGATGAGTGTGTAATGACATATACAATAGATAGAACAGACTGGATATTAATGATCAGCAGTAGATTGTGGACACTCACGCGTCGTGTGTTTCAGACGGTGTGGTGACGTACGAGCAGCTGAAGCTCATGATGTCCACTGGAAGCGTCCAGCTCGTCGATGTCCGCGAGCCGCATGAGCTGGAAGCAGGTTTCATTCCAGGAGCAACCAACATTCCTTGTAAGTCACACAGTTCAGCTCTATACACACACACACACACTTTATGAGTGACAGTACTTTTGTTGATGTAGTGAGAGAGGTGGAGCAGGCCCTCAGACTGAGCCCAGATCAGTTTAGAGAGCTCTACGGCGTCACAAAACCTCACAGAGAAGACTCAGACTTTGTGCTGTACTGTGTGAGAGGGATACGCAGCCTCACCGCGCTGGAGACCGCAAGAGCTCTGGGATACACAAGGTACACACACACACACGTTTACTTAGCTATCTAAATGGGGACATTCCATAGATGTAATGGTTTTTATACTATACAAACTGTATATTCCCTCCCTTTACACTAACCCAACCCCTTAACCTACCCATCACACACAACTTTCTGCATTAAAAAACCCCTTTTAATTACTTTTTTTAGTTTTATACCAGATTTACAAATGAGGACGTGCCTAAATGGAGGTTTTGGTCACTTCTGGGTACAAATTTGCCCCCAAAATATAGTTAAATAGACACACACACACATTTTAAACTTGGAACAATTTGTTGAACCTTTAGACAAAAAAACAAAAACAAACTAAAAATAGTTTGCAAAGCTTTTTGGACCATATTTGATACATCAGGCTTTTATAGCTTATTGTTGCGCCCCATCTAAGGAAAAGGGTGCAATATGAAAGACATGACATAGCCAAAATAACTAATAAAACGTTGTTAGTTTTATCACCCTTTCCTAAATCTAACAAAAAGAAAATACAATGCACGAACACAATGGTCTTAGTAATGGGAGAAACAAAACTTTTTGAAACTTTGAATCAATTTTAAATCGCCACACACTGGCGTCCCCTGCTGGTCAGAACAGTGTAAATGCAGGAAAAACTCAACATGCAAAAAAACAAGAACACCTTTTAGGCTACAAAACATTTGTAGATGGTTTATTGAAGGTAATCTATTAGATGCAACAATCATCATATACCATTAAACATGAAGTGTCTTTATAATGTGTGTCATTTCATTGAATTGTTGGGCTTGTTGTTCTATGGAGAGTTTGGTTAATCAGTATCAGTAATAAATAAGAGACCTTTAACTACAACGTACAAACTACTCTGTACAAAGTTTACAGAAATTATGGAAATTTTAAAACGTATGACGTAATGAAGCCTCATTTATGTGATTTTGGCAGCTTGATACACACTTTGATTCACTGGTTCAAAACAAATGAGTCGCAAAGTTTTTGAATCTTCATGAAGCGCGTTTCAAAAGTGCCCGTCACTAAAATGCCTCGCCAGAAAAGTTCACAATAAACAAATGCCATCAGACTCCTTACTTTCCAATCCTCAATATTTACAATATATTTAAAAAGCCAAGTGTTATTGACAAATTGAGAGGGCAATCTGAAATCAGTGTCAGAAAATAAGCAAATACACCAAACACAAACAATCATTACTCAGTCTCTAAAACTCTCTTCTTCACACACATACAAACTCTGCCTCCAATGCAACTCTCTCTGCTCACAACACAAGCTGCCTCTACAGGAAGTGATGATGTGCTTTATAAAGTACTGTGCACCAATCAGGACACAGCATCAATCAGCCTGCAGGAGCCAATCAGACGCTCCTACAAAGAAAACAAAACACAAACAAACCATAGGGTCATAACACTCATGATACAGTGAGAATATGGATCTCACACTTAAGGAGGAAAAAAACTCCTACATTTAGCAGTTACTGCTGAAATTCTCATTTTGCTGCAGATGCTGATATTAATATGGCCAAAAAGTAAGATGAAATTCTGATGCTTGAATGTAAATCAATGAGATATTTATAACAGTACAGCAGATACAGTACTTACATAAAATGCATATAAACATCAGTCATCACTCTATATCTGCCAATAATATATCTTAGTAAGATGATATTTAAATGCTTTTTTAATAGGTTTATGATCAAAGCTCTGTAGTTTTAGAACACATAATTCAATGCAAATACAAAGATGATTGAGAGATGAGTAAATAAACGTTCCTCAAAAGCCTGATGATCATATTTGAGACTCACATTTTAACATGTTTTTTCTAATAAATATTGAATGGATAATCAAGTAAACCTAAACTGCTACAGTGCAGTAATTGTTCATCTTCAAATATTACTAACAATATCAAAGTTACTTTTACGTTTACTTTATAAAAATTAAAGATTTCACTGCAAAAATACATTGTGAACCACGAGCTGAAGGGGGACGTTTATACAGTTGTACTAAAAGGCCTTTTACTTGCTAAAAAGTGTAACTATCAATCAGACGACAGAAGGCATGTAGTAGATCGAGTACAACAGGTTTTACAGCAAAGTTTTGATCATGTTTATGATATTATATTTTGCAAATCAAATATGATATTATGGGTTCATTTAAGAGAGTTTCCCTCTATGATTTTGTGTCCTTCATATGTCAACATTTTTTTTTCTATGCTTTCTTGCATTTTTTATTTGTTTTGTTTTTATAGGTAGTGGCATTAGTTATATGACTGTTCTTTTTTCATGTAGAAATGGTTTTATGAATATAATGCATTTGAACAATTATTACTTGAAATCTCAGGCCTGGAAATTAATAAAATCATGAGTCATTATCTATAGTCAATTATACTTTGCTCTTAATTATTTAATTGGCTGGAAAATGCGTTGTAAATATTGATATTAAATGACTTTTTATGATTTAAATCCTCATCCGGCAATCAGAAAAACCTAAGCAAGTCATGATCATTCATTGGATTCATCCTCACTGACTCACTGACGACAAAAGTCAGGCATCATTATTAGGTGTTCAAGCACGAAGTGCTGAAAACCTATTGTAATTGTGCTGATTTTTATTATTATTATTATTATTCCGCCCTAAAACGCATCGTGCAGACCAAACCGTAAGAGCTAGAGACTTGATATTTGGGATTAAGGTAGCACAGAAATCGAGGAGAGGTTATCAAAATATGAGCCCGATTGGCCCATAGGTGGCGCTATAGCGCAAAAAACAAAAAAATGGCACTATTTTCCTTAAATCTCAATAACCCTGTGTCCCAACATCAAGTGTCTTATATCATTGGAATCCTTGGCTCAAGCAGAACAAAAATGGCCTCAAGGATTTCATTTCCGGTATGCAAATTTTTCCGCTATTTCCGGTTTTGTCTAAAACCTACTTTTGCGAACTAGTCCCTGGTTTTTTGCCCGATCGGAACCAAACCAGTGCAGAAAGATTCTCTGGACACTGAATATCAATAATTATCGAAAAAAAGTAGAAATTTCGATTCACGGTCGCTAGGGAGTGCCCAAACGTTCGAAGGAGGCGGAGCTAATTTTACTAAAATGGGTGTAACTCGTGAACGAAATGAAATATTTTCACCAAACTTGGTACACATATTTATGAGTTCAATCTGAGGTCACAGTAAAAAAACCGCGTCGATCTAACACTAGGTGGCGCTATAACATTAAAAAAACATAAAAGGGGGTGTGGCCACCTGAGTCCGATTGACTTGAAATTTGGTATGCAGTGTCTTGGACCAAGGCCCCATGTATGTGTAAAAGGATACTGGCGTATCTCAAAAAACATGGCCGCCATTGGCCAATGAACTTTGAGCACCTATGAGACGAGGTTAACGGAGGCCGATCGGAACGAAACTCGATGGGCATGTTCATCTCATGGCCCAAGAGGTCTTTAAGAGTTTTGAAAGAAATCGGCCACTAGTTGGCGCTAACGAGTTTTACGGCTCTGTAATCACGTGGTGTTGCACACATTCCCCCAAAATGCATATCATTTGATAGATCTCCTCATGGTGAACAACTTTGCCTCTAGAACCATTGCTGTCAATCAAATCGTTCATTAAATATTCACGAATATGTTAAAAACCTACTTTTGCAAACTAGTCCCTGGTTTTTCACCCGATCGGAACCAGACCAGTCTAGGACAATTCTCTGGACTCTCTAGATCAATAATTATCGAAAAAAAGTCGAAATTTGCCATTTGGTTTATTATAACAGGATCATTTATAAAAAGGGGCGTGTCAAAACACACTCAAAAGCCTATAAATCATAAATAAAAACTCAGAACTTCACAAAAATTGGTGAGCATATGTTTCATACCATGCTGAAGAAGCATGCAAAGTTTCATGGAGATCGGACCATAGGTGGCGCTATAACTGTTAAAAAGCTTTAAAAACATACATTTCCTATGGTAAATTGCCTGTATTGGCTGTAAATGGTCTTTTCCATCTATGATCGTATAATTTTCATATCATAATGTTTAAAACCAGTGCAGTAAAATTCTGTGGACTCTCTAGATCAATTATTATCAGAAAAGGTTGAACTTCTGCATTTTGATGGCTATAATAGGGTCACTTCAATGTGTAGCATTGCCCGAAAGCCTATATCTCTTCAATGAATGCTCAGATCTTATTAAAAACAAGTCTGAACATGTGGGCCGTGACTCTAAATAATCATGAAAATTTTCGGACAGATTGGACAAAATATGCCTGTATAACAGTTAAAAAGGTGAAAATTATGTGCACATAATGGCCTATTAAGCCAATAAGTGGTATTTTACTGCTTCTTGCTGTTTAAAAAAAGTAATTTTGTCACACTACTCAACTATAATTAATATTTAGACTTTATAAATTCACTATTTTAACATTTACAAAAACATTTAGTCAACAATCATCTATTGAAGTGACAATTGAGTCACATTGCCTCCTGAGGTTCCAAATGTCTCTGTCTACAACAGAATGAGAGTGTGTAGATTAAATGATATGAAAAACTTGGCATATTGTATAAGTAGGCTGTAATAGCACTGTTGTCCACTACATGGAGCAGCAGCATTAGACATTTAAAATTTTTTTTTTAAAGCTTTCAGCATTGGCTAACAAACAAATGCTTAAAGCATTTTCTTTAATTACTTTTATATTATTACATTGCAAAGAAATATGTGAAATGCTCATATACCATTCAAACACATTTTCACAATAACATATCCCAAAAGTGTGTGTGTGTGTGTGTGTGTGTGTGTGTGTGTGTGTGTGTGTGTGTGTGTGTGTGTGTGCGCGTGCGTGCGTGTAAGCATGCATTATGGAGTTAACATGAAAAAAAGGGTTTGCTTTAGCAGGTATAGCATTTTGGTTTACAAAAACATTTTTTTATTTATGACATTTAAGAGTCATAAACGTGGCAATAAAGTTTTCTTAGTAATGTAAATCAAACCAGTAGATATCCTGTAGACACTTTTTTTGTAGATATAAATATAATAATTGATATAAATGATAGAGAGATGTAACCTTCCCCAGCCGGGTACTCTTGTATAATGCTGGTAAAAAGGAGACGTGATATTCCATAAGTAAAGGGTAATGTCTGTTCCTTCCCTTGAAGATGATAGTAACAAGAATATTTTGTTCTATAGCGAGGTGCCTCCAATTAATAACCATGTTTTAGAATACAAAAAAAAGGTGACCAAAAGAGGTTGTGATATACCCTGAGGTTTATTTAATAAATTTAAACTCACAATACAATATAATACAATATAGTGTGATAGTGCAAATAGTGCAACACTTTAAGTGACCCAAAACCTAAAAAAACAGTTATTAAAAATAGTCAGACCCAAAAGAGAATTTCAGTTACCTCAATTGCAAGTGAATTACTCATTAAAATCAATAAATACTTTTTTTTTAACATATGACTCCTTTTGATTCATTAATTCTAATGCTCTTCTCTTTTATTTGGTATCTATTTATAAAAAATATATACAATTGGTCCTATTGTTAGTTTAACTACTTCTATTGCTCTTTTAATTTGTAAGTCGTTTTGGATTAAAAAGTGTCTGCTAAATGATTAAATGTAAATGACTCTTAAATTGACTCGTAATCAGATGACTCTGAAATTCACTTGTTCGAAACAAAATAACCCTTAAACTGACTCATTTAAAACAAAATAACTTATACAAAGACTTGTTTGTAACCAAAAGACTGAAATATCCTTGTATGTAATCAAATGACTCTTAAATTGACTCGTTCGAAACAAAATAATTGTTAAAATGGCTCGAAAGTGACTCGTTGTATCCAAAAGACTCAAATGTTCTTGTATGGATTCAAATTACTCTTAAATTCAGTCGTTCGAGAAAAAAAAAAGACTCTTAAATTGAGTCATTTGAAACTGATTCACTTGTAACTCCTTGTTTGGAATCAAATGACTGCGTGCTGTATTGTCTTTCCGTTTTGACAGGAAGTGAAGCCATTTTGTCTACTTTCGGCAAAGGTAAGACATGCGGTAGTGATTCTCTTTGTGTAATTTTAATAATCTGTGTATTAATCTTTATCATCTTTACCATTTTTAGCCTTGTTTAAATTGGGTTTTATCTGTTTGAATGTTTTGTGGTTGTATTTTGTGAATAATTGTATGAAGACACCGTTTTGTTACAGTATTCAATTCATGTAATTACTGACCAGCGTTTCATTTAGAAGACCAAATAAGTTATTTAAAACATTTTTGATGTTATGATTGTTCTCATTAGCTTAATAGTAAATGCATACTATAGTATTGAATGGTTTATTGATACACATATTTTTCCTTAATTTGTAAATATCTTAACCTTTACATTTTAAACTACAGTTCACAAAACTATGCAGAATAACATTTCTGCCATTTATTTACTCTTTTTTTATTATGATAATGTAAATTCTATAGATTTCGAGGTTAATGTGTCTGTATAGCGCATGGCTGCTAACGTTTTTAATAGGAGTGATGAAAAATGCATTAATGATGCGGGATGTGCTTGGTGTTAAAGTGAGTTATTAACCTGGGGAAAAGAAGTCATATGTGCTCGTTATGATTATAATGTGGTTCTGATTCAGTTGTATTTTGCAACCTATCGAAGTTGAATCATTGTTGGTGACAAAAATGTGTTGCTAGTATTCTTTTAAATGTGGTCGCTCATGTTTGTGAAGTGAACACGTGCATCATTAAATCCGTGCACGAGGTCTTAAGTGACGTTAATTAAAAGAATGAAACAAAGTTGAAATAAAAAACGTGTTTATATCATATTTCCAGTTTTATTGTTATTATTATTGCTTTGTTAAATTAACTTAAACTGAAAGTAGGGTCTTTTTTGTTGTATAAAATTGACTTTAGTGTGTGTGTGTGTGTATATATATATATATATATATATATATATATACATACATACACAAATAAAATATATATTTATATTATTAGTGTAAAATAAAATCTCTCGTATTGTGAAAGATTTATTTTGGCCATATTGACCAGTGTTATTCAGGATACAAATGAAGATATATATATATATATATATGTAATAGTACACTGTGCGTTTTGTTTGGGTGTGCACTGAATGAAGATGCACATTTATAGTTTAAAATCGAGGAATTTATTATTTTGCATGAAATAAAACGATGTGCACTAAGTTTATTTTTTTTTACACGCTGCCTGCATGAGTGTGAAATCTACATATTATTTACTAAATGTAATTGCTTTTGTTTTATAAACACGTTTTTTTACTCTTATGTTGCAGAAGACGGTGTAACCTGATTTGAGGTAAGATGTTACTTTTTTCTTAATATATAGTGATAATATAGGCAATAGTGTACAGCAGGGATATGCAACTTTGGTCCTGGAGGGCCACTGTCCTGCAGTAGAGATGGGATTTATGGCTCTTTGAGGAGATCCGGATCTTTGCGATCCGTTCCTTTCAAAGAGCCGTTCAAAAGAACGGCTCTTTTGGCTCTTTTTAAATATTTAGTCAGTTTTAAGAAGCCAGCTTGGGGGCATCTCAGTTTATCCTGGAAATAATCACTGGGAGGAATGATGAGGTGAGATTTGTAGTCAATTAATTAAAACTCAGATATCACACACCAATATCTGAGTTTGAATTATTCTGAAATATTGATTATTACCTCATTTGTCATGTGTGGACTATATTCCATAGGGTTGCACAACATCCCTCTGCTTAGAAAGTGATATCACTATTTTGGATTTACCTTTAGTACAAAGTATGTGTATGTGTAAAGTAGGGGTGGGCGCTATACCGGTATGAACGTGAATACCGGTATTATGTTGTGCCATGATATGGATTTTGCGATACCGAGGATACCGTATTCATAAATTCAAATTTTGCAGTTATATTGTTTTGTTCAATTTGGTACTCTTTACAACTGTTAACACTAATGACGATACAGAATCGAATACGCTGTTTAAGGAAATGACTGATTTGGCGCTTCATACGCGTGAAGTTGCTGAGGCGATTAACCGCTGTCCTGTGACGCGTTCAATGAAGGACCGTAACGTAGAACACATCGCTAGTGCTAAGCGGCTGTTCATAAAGGATGCATCTTTTGCGGTGGAATGGGAAATAACAAGGTAATGAGACGCAAGTTTGACTTTTAACTTGAGCGCAGCATTTTTAGAATGCCGTTTCATTTGCGAGACGCGGGTGCAACACCAAAACAAGTTCGTCAAGCACAAACAAACGTTAAAGTTCCAGGCTACTGTATGTTTGAGATGTCATGTTTTCATGAAGGTTAAAAGGCTGAAAGCTGCTATTATTATCTTTGTTTTTAAAAAACATTTACTGCTAATAATATTATCCACGTGGAGACATTTCCCCGCAATGTAACGTTAGGCTATGAATAACAGGACACGACACACACATAAGCGCGCGCATACACACACTGGTCCACTATCTTTGTGGGGACTCTCCATAGACGTAATGGGGTTTATACTGTACAAACTGTAGCCCTTTATTCTGTCTCCTTACACTAAATTAGTTTGTATGAACATTTTCATTGTTTTTTTCTTGTATACTTTTAAGTTCTATTTATTTGGTGCTTTGTTCAATCTCAAACCATTATTTTATTTTTATTATTAAGATGTCTGCACAAGAGTTAACTGTAATCTGTGCAAACATTAAACTTAAATTAAACGTCTCGCTTTGGTCTACACTGGAAGTGTTCTGCTCGCTCTGCTAAAGCTAAACTTTAATTACTAAAGCTGAAACTAAATAAAATAAAAACTATATAAAAAATGTGTTTGCAAAATAAAAACTAACAAAACCATTAATGAAACTAGCTAAAACTAAACTGAAATTTAAAGCAAAATTGAAAACGATATTAAAATAAAAACTAATTTAAAAAAACAAAACTATAACAACAGATATTCCCGGAGACAGAGCACACCCGAAGACGGCTCTCACTCAGAAATCAATAAAGTCTTCATTCGCTGCCGGTTCTCATTATGACAAGACGAGCAAAAAGTGGAGAGACATAACAAGTGCATTCAGGCCTACCTCATGTTGCACGTTTGCACTTTTTGAGGAAAAAAAAGGCAAAAAAACCCCACATTTCAGGTCTATGTCCAATGAAATGCCTCACCCTTTTCTAGTTATCTAGTGTTAAAATACATATCTTGCCTGTAATTTAACTAAGGTGTACTAAAATGTGATTCCAATTTTTTTCTCATATCGCGATATAATATCGATATCGTCCGGACAGTGAAAAATATCGTGATATGAATTTTTGCTCATATCGCCCACCCCTAGTGTAAAGCTATGTTGACTTATGTTATTCATACAATACCACAAGAACATTTTGATAAAAAACAAAAACTATTTAAAGTTGTAAATATATACTGTAGATACAATAACATGAACACAAAATGCAATGTAAATAAATACAAAGCAGTTCCTTTGTATTTATTTACAAAGGAACTTAGTGTTACTTTAGTGTTTTTTTTTTTTTTTTTTTTTTTTTTTTAACTGGAGTAACCATGTGACGGCATAAGTCATTGGCTCTGCTCCTACCCAATGACAGCACGTAGGGTTTTTTTTATCCCACTGGAGTACTCACGTAAAGGATGCGCGCGCGTGCACAACTATCATCATGCTGTTAGGCAGTAGCACCCCTGCGCTGGGTGCGCCCCTTCCCCTATAACTGAGGAGCTAATTTGTGTGCATCTGTGTGAAACACGCATGAAAAAAGAACGACAGAAAGAACGGCTCCCCTCCAGCCGCGACTCTGCTCCCATCGTTCATGTTTATGAGCCGTTCAAAAGAATCGGTTCGTTCGGGAACGTCACAACTCTATCCTGCAGAGTTTAACTTCAGCCCTGATAAAAACACATCTGCCTGTGTCTATCTAGTAATCCTGAAAACAGTGATTTCCTTGTTCAGGTGTGTTTAATTAGGCTTGTAGCTAAACTGTGCAGGACAGTTGCCCTCCAGGACCAAAGTTGCATATCCTTGGTGTACAGTATGAGAAAACATTTGGCAAAGTGTGAGAGGGGGTATTAACATTAAGTGGCATGGCATCTGATGCACAGAGGCCAATGTCATGGCACTATGCTTATTGGCACATCCAGTCTTCATTGGCATGTGCCAGTGGATAGTACTAGGTCACTGACATTATCGCTAAACATGTATACCTCCAGTAGTGATTGACATATTAACTGAACAGCTATACTGACATAATTGTCATAATCCTAAATAGTCCAATTTTGTGATATTTTAAATATCAATTAAACGCATTAATGTCAGTAATATTTTTTCCAAACATGTTACTTGTCACGTCTGTATTTGATTGGCATGCCACTGCATGTTTAATAATACTAGTGTTTCTTGATATTGTTTATCTCAAGTCATACATTGCCCATTCTAAGAAAATATATCATGGGTCTATTAATAATGAATTAACAGTCACGTTTGTTTACTGTAAACTGTAAGCCTATTTTTGCATGATGCTGCACAGACACACACCAGTAGGTGTCAGTATAAGTGATTGTAACACTGGATAGCGCAAGATTTTTGTTTGTGGCTTTAATATATCAAGTCCTTTCAAAAAGTGTAAAAAAAATAATTTGTTAGGCCATGTATCTGAAAAGGATTACATACGGAGCTAGCAGTCTTTATTTATACAAGTGCAAAAAAGTGATGAGTGCATTTAAAAAAATTAGCTTTAGTAGCTTTAATGTTTTAAATTATTTATTCAATTATTTCAATAAATAAAATAATTTTGTTGTACAAATTAATTATGTGCATATGTTACATAATCTATGTTATACTCAGGCAGACTGCTGCAAGTGTCACTACTGGAGATGCCACAACATAAAGACTAGGCCTGTTGTAACGAATTCCGATATTTGAATATTTAAAAAAATCAATACTATTCGAATGCTGAAATTACACTAACGGCCTGATCCCCTCCCCTGTATACCGGCACCTGTTCAGTGGTATGAAAGCTGTAACGAGTGGAAATAAGTTGTGGTCCCTTTAAGAGCTGCGCGCACCCTGTTGAACTGCCGGCAGTCTGTATTGTATGTGCGCCTCGAACACCACATGTATACGGCGCCGGGTTATTTCTGTTTGATGCTCATTTTAGCAGATATTTTCTGCTGTAAAGCAATTTTTTACATTGCGAGACTTGATATCACGTGACACTTCCTGATGCTGCGGCCCGCCAACTCAAATTTGCAAGTGTGTTTTTTTCTGGTCATATGTGATGAGGGGTGTGAAACGACCACCATTCAACCCAAAAAAGGTAATATAACCATTCTAATGACTCCGAAGCTGTTTGGTTAAGGTAAAAATCCTGCATAGGTCACCTTTAATGTGTTATTCGTAGTGACCCATCATCGATTTATTTTGTGTCTTTCCTAGAGAATAGGCAGTTTGTAACTTTGTGAGATAAATAACAGAGTAGCACTGGTATTACAAAACATTCAGTGCCAATCAAATACGTGACAAGTAACTTGTTTGGACTTTAATGCGTTTAATTGATACTTAAAATATCACAAAATTAGGCTATTTATTTAGGATTTTGTCACAATTATCAATCGAATCATTTGTCAATCACTACTGGAGTCACAACAAACGGTGACATGTTCTGCATTAATGTCAGTGACACATGTCACTATCCACATGGCACAACCTGTGGTTTTAGATGGCTTGCTCTGTTAGATATTTCGCATGTGGTGTTTAATGTGTGAAATGGGTTTCCTCAGCGCTAAATTTTCATTTTATAGTTAGATCCTTGATGTAAATGTTACAAATTTCACAAAGTTTTCCCATTTTGTATTAATGTGTGTCTGCCAGAGTTTCCGCTAGAAAAAAATGGTGCCGGTCAAAGTGACCGGCAGAGGTTTCGTTAAACGGACATTTTGATGATATGCCGGTCAAATATCGCCTCTTAATTAGTCAAGTTGAGGAAAACTGGAGGCAGGCTATATAACTTAAAAAATGACATAATCAGGCCTTATAGAATGCTAGCTACATGTTATTATATTAGCCTAACTTTCAAATAGACGGAAAAAACCCTGAACGTCCGATTGGCGTCAATCAACACCAATTGTTTTTTACTATGGTTTCACACACATTCACTCTTTGAAACATTGAGGCACGGATGTACCTAACACAGATAAATAAAAAATATCCAGTTAACTAGTAGATCATTCATTTAGTTCGCTATTAAATAAGAGATCTAGCGCTAAAATCAGTTGTTTTTTAAATCAAGCTGAGCGCTCGTGTCCGCTGCTATCAGTTGCATGGACGACGCGCTGCGCGAATTGCGCAATCTTCACTCGGACGCGCGTTTCAATCTATCGCCGTTGCGGAGACTCTACACAGGCGAAGCACTGCTACTTGGGCGCAGAGATATCACGCAACACCTGAAATAAAGCTTGCCACAAAGAACCGGCGAAAGTAATGATTATGCATGAAACATTTAAATTGCTGATAAATTGATAAAGTTGACGATGCAGACTCGCCATCTTCGCAGTAGTGAACGCGCCTAGAGAGAGAAATGCACACTTCATATGAATAAATTCTTATTTATTAATCCAGGCAAATTTGTTGATGAAACATTGATTAAAATGAAGATACAATTTATACAAAACAAAATAAACTTTAAAGAAAGGCTTTCTACAAAACGAAACTAAATAACTGGTCAAAATCATGTCTGACCAATTCCAAATGTTTTCCGATAGGCCTATTGGTCATCGTATGATCCTTACTCATCTCATGCGGTTCCCTTTTCATATAGCCTAATCAACATAGATGAAATACAAAAAATAATAACATTATATTTTTTATAAATATGAAACTTATATTTAATTTTTTTTACTTATAATAAGCGTCACACCGCTCTGCTTTGCTCACATGCTCTGGTGTGTAGTCTAATGCATGTGTGTGTGCATGTGGTGGAGGGGTGCGATTTTCGAATAATAATCAACCCAGCGATCTTCGAATATTATTTTTGCTTGAAAATTTCGTTTTGTATAAATTGTATATTAATTTTAATCAATGTTTCATCAACATATTTGACTGGATAAATAAATATGAAGCAAATATAGTGGACAATATAGGCTAATAGGCTAATCAGGAAACGGAGGCGCGTGCACACTTCTCTCTATAGGCGCGTTCACTACTGCGAAGATGGCGAGTCTGCATCGTCAACTTTATCAATTTATCAACTTTATCAATATCAATGGACCTGGCCATATTTGAAACGTCTCACTCAATCGTTCGTTGTTTAGGTCTATATTACAGCTGCGTGCGCTTTATTTCAAATGCAGCATGCCATGTTGTTTAATAACTTTCTAAGGTAGAGCCTGTTCCTAAAGGTCGGTGTATTTTTGCTTTATACATTTTAGGCTTATTCTCAAATTCATATTGTGTTAGGGGGGCGGGATTATTACGCAATTTTAATCGGACAATTTGACCGGAGAGATTTAATTTTGGCAGACATTTCATTTTTTTCCCGGCCAATGTCCGGTAATTACCGGACAACGGAAACCCTGGTGTCTGCATTAAACTTCAAATATCACTGAGCCGGCATCAGTTAAACCAGTTAAATTTAGGTTTAAATGTGAACATGTAATTCAAGTATTTTATGAGAATAGTAACTGTAAAGATGTAATAGCGTGTAATTGAATATAAATATAAGACATTTTTTACAGGATAAAGAAATGCTAGTAAAACTAAATGTGTGTCTCTGTAGAACATTCCTATTATCTATCAACATAGATTTTTCTTTATCTTAATTTTTAATGTGGAGATTTAAACATATAATGCATAACAGATATATTTATTATTATTATTCTTCTGCCGTAAAACGCATCGTGCAGACCAAACCGTAAGTGCTAGAGACTTGAAACTTTGTCAGATGGTAGTACAAAAATCGAGGAGAGCTTATCAAATTATGAGCCCGATTGGCCCATAGGTGGCGCTATAGCAACCAATTGCGCAAAACTGCTCATAACTCCTAGACCGTAAGTCGTAGACTCAAGTGTCTTATATCATTGGAAAGCTGGACTCCTGACTTAAAAAACGTATATCTCCGATTTCATTTCCGCCATTTTGAATTTTGTCAAAAAACGACTTTTGCGAACTAGTCCCCGATTTTTTGCCCGATCGGAACCAAACCAGTGCACAAATGTTCTGTGGAGTCTGAATATAAATTATAATTGTAAAAAAGTTGAAATTTCGATTTCCGGTCACTAGGAGGCGCAAAAAGAACGTTGTGGGAGGAGCCTATTTTACTAAAACGACTATAACTCCAGAAGTAAATTAGGTAGGTTCACCAAAGTTGGTACAGTTGTGCATGAGTTCAATCTGAGGTCACAGTAAAAAAATCGTGACGATCGAACACTAGGTGGCGCTATAACATGAAAAAAACATATAAAGGACTGACCGTTAGTCCGATTGACTTGAAAATTGTTATGCAGTGTCTTGGTCCAAGGCCCCATGTATGTCTATGAGGACATTGGCGTATCTCAAAAAACATGGCCGCCATTGACCAATGAAGTTTGAGCCCCTATGAGACGAGGTTAACGGAGGCCAATCGGAACGAAACTTGATGGGCATGTTCGACTCATGGCCTAAGAGGTCTGTAAGAGTTTTGAAAGAAATCGGCCACTAGTTGGCGCTAACGAGTTTTACGGCTCTGTAATCAGGTGGTGTTGCACACATCCCCCCAAAATGCATATCATTTTATAGATATCCTCATGGTGAACAACTTTGCCTCTAGAACCATTGCTGTCAATCAAATCGTTCATTAAATATTCACGAATATGTTAAAAACCTACTTTTGTAAACTAGTCCCTGGTTTTTCGCCCGATCAAAACCAGACCAGTCTAGGACAATTCTCTGGACTCTCTAGATAAATAATTATCAAAAAAAAGTTGAACTTTGCCCTTTGGTTCACTGTAACAGTGTAATTTAGAAAAGGGGTGTGTCAAAATACACTCAAAAGCCTATAAATCATAAATGAAAACTCAGAACTTGACAAAAATTGATGAGCATATGTGTCATACCATGGTGAGGAAGCATGCAAAGTTTCATGGAGATCGGACCATAGGTGGCGCTATAACTGTTAAAAAGCTTTAAAACCATATATTTCCTATGGTAAATTGCCTGTATTGGCTGTAAATTGTCTTTTCCATCTATGATCGTATAATTTTCATATCTTAATGTTTAAAACCAGTGCAGTACAATTATCTGGACTCTCTAGATCAATACTTATCAGAAAAGGTATAATTACTTCATTTGGATGGCTATAATAGTGTAAATCGGATGGCTATAACAGCTATAACAGCTTGGATGGCTATAACAGCCAATAAGTGGTATTTTACTGCCCCCTGCTGTCATTTCATCATACTACTCTCTAATATTTTTATATATAATTGATATTTAGACTTTATTAAATCATTATTTTAAGATTTACAATCACATTTTGTCAAAATTCATCTATTGCTCTGTACTCTCTAGAACAATAATTATAGGAAAATGTATAACTTCTTCATTTGGATGACTATAATAGGGTCACGTCAATATGTAGCCTTGACCGAAAGCCAATATCTTTTCAATAAATGCTCATAGCTTCTTAAAAAAAGGTCAAGAACAGCTATAACAGCTTGAAAAAAGGCTAACAGCCAATAAGTGGTATTTTACTGCCCCCTGCTGTTTAAAAAAAGTCATTTTGTCACACTACTCAACTATAATTAATATTTAGACTTTATAAATTCACTATTTTAACATTTACAATAACATTTAGTCAAAAATCGTCTATTGAAGTGACAATTGAGTCACATTGGCTCCTGAAGTTCCAAATGTCTCTATCTACATCAGAATGAGTGTGTGTAGATTAAATGATATGAAAAACATGGCCTATTGTATAAGTAGGCTGTAATATCACTGTTGTCCACTAGATGGAGCAGCAGCATTAGACATTTTTAATCTTTTTTTGCTATCAACGTGGTAAATCATGGTAAATAACGCCAGAAACATGGTAAATCATAGTAAAAAAGGTAAATCATGCTAGAATCCTGGTAAATTATTCTAGAATGTGCTATATCATGGTAAATCATCATATAACATGGTATATCAAGGTAAACTATGGAAAATCATGTTAGATTCATGGTAAATCATACTGGAACATGGTAAATCATGAAAAATCACACTGAAATGTAGTATATCATGGTAAATCATGATTGCTACATAAAACAATGTCTTTTCATGCTTTTGTGCTTAACGGCCTGAAAGGCCTTAACTGCTTGAACACCGCTAAAATGCTGCTTGCAGCTTTAATTATTATTATTATTATTATTATTATTATTATTTCTGTTGTCTCTCAGGGCCCGTCATTACGCTGGAGGATTCAACGAGTGGCTTCAGCGGGAAGATCTGCGAGCAGAAAGAGTCGAGCATGAAACTTGACAACAGAAGAATGAAGATTATTTCAGGACCTCAAGACTATGATTATGAATTTATACGGCACTGGACTGTCAAAATTACAGCACAGACCAAAAATGTATTCATCAAATCTCACAGATGTGTCTATATATTTCGCAAAGACTAAATAAATATTGCATTGTTTATGATACACTTTGTTTGTTTTTATGCCATATGATTTTGTCACTATAAATGGACCCAGCTACACATTAGATGATGTTGCTCATGTATGATTTCCCAACTAACTGAAACAAACACTCTGAAATATAAAATTAAACTATAAACTCATGATTGAACATTGACCACACTGATGATGGAAGAAGAGTATAATAACAGGGATTTACAAAATAAGATAATGTGAAATTCAGAAGGCTGTTTCTTTGCAAGACCTTACATGAACTTTGTGGTCTGCAACCAATTAAAATTCATAATAAAATCTTCACCTAATTTCAATAATTTAAAATGAATGTGCAAGAATTGGTGACAAGCTACTTTTTCAGCACATTTTCAAATATAAACAAAGCACCGGTTCTCAAACTTTCGACAAAATGATCCTCTTTCTGATCATCACATTCTAAGAGTGCCATTAGATTTGTCACATTTTAAAAAGCAGCTTTTTTGTTGTTGATGATTTGGAGAGAGAAATATTTATGTTCAGTTAATTCAGAATAAAAATTCTCTTTTTTATACAAGTGAAGTGAATCTGGTGTTGTTCACATCTCCATATAAACACACTGACACTGAGGGTTTGAATATGGAGTTTAATATTGAGGAATGAAACAGTTTTCAATAGTTCCTCTATACAGGATGGCAGCTCATTGTGTGTCTGTTATTATATCAGACAGACTATTTTCAGCATGCGGTTAGAAGGGTTCGGGTTCCAGAGGGTCACTGATGGTTTTAGGGAACTGGACTCCAGTCACAGTCAGTCCCCCTCCATAGCAGGGGAGAGCATTAAATATCTTCACATGAATGCACTTATCTTCTTGACAGACCTGAGTGTGTGTGTGAGAGAGAGAGAGAGAGAGAGAGGGAGAGAGAGAGAGAGAGGGAGAGAGAAATCCACATGGATTTATATATATATATCTACCATATAAAACTCTGTTCACACTGATAGCGATCTAAACACATTAATTTCCCATGACAGCAAGCAGATTTCCAGCTAGTTCTGCTACATTGACCATTGCAGAATCAATTTGAGTGTCCAGTGTTTCATCTTATAGGCTACAAATGCAGAGAAACTTTATTTTATACAGTGACTTAATGCATTTTAACTTTCAGAGAGGACGGAAAAATCACTTGACACATCACATCCGTTTAGGACACACTGCCACAGTTGATATTGGAAATACAAATTGTGCCTTGAAAGAGTTTCAGTGATGAAAACATAAAGCTGCTCAAAATCCACAAATCAAAACAAAACACTAATTTACCTTGACCAGATAGTTTGTTCCTGCCACAAGCTGACTCCTATAGAGTAAAGGAATGTAATCTTTAAAACTGGTCCCAGTCTTATTCTCCATGTCTGACATAACCTGAATAAACAAATGCACATTTTATATTAATCTTATTGTTTAAGAATAATCTCTAGGGAGTTACATCTATCATTTAGATATCAGAAAACTCATGTAAAATGTTTTGTGACTTTGAGTGAATAGTAAAACAGTTATTTAGAAAATAACAACAAATAATTTCAGAAACACATTTCACAGCACTGAAATAGATAATTTTACTAGACTGTGTTTTAACAAAAACATTTACGAGTGATTTTCTGTCTCTTACTTGAGTGCAGATGTTCTTCACCTCTTTAGTGACAGGCATCACTGTGCTCCATCCTCCAGTGAGCATTTCTGCAGTCATTGTGCTGGTGATCAAAGCCTGGATATAATAAATACATGTAATACTAGCAAAAAATTCATATTAAGATTGTAAAATACACACTGATGTCAATGGAAGCGGCATTTAAAACTTCTAATTTGACACTATATTTTATTCACGTCAGAAATAGACATCGTGTAGGTAGGCTAACTAAATAAGTTAAGTAGTAGGATTGTGTTCTAGGTGGTTCTAATGTCTCTAGCCTGCCTCTTCCCAGATACATATCCGGGCCTCATCTGGGCCAACTATGGCACATATGGCTCAGTTCTGGCAGCGGCAAAGGTCATATGGGCCACACACATGTCAAGTCAAGTCACCTTTATTTATATAGCGCTTTTTACAATACAGATTGTATCAAAGCAGCTTCACAGTGATAACAGGAAAATAATACAACAAAGTTTGTTACTAGAAGAAACAAAAAAAATTGCGTCATCGTCCACCTTAAGTAAGGCAGATCAATAATATTTTTGAATATTAAATGTCCCCAACTAAGCAAGCCAAAAGCCAAGGCAACAGTGGCAAGGATCCAAAACTCCATCACTGACAGAATGGGTGGGGGGGGGGGGGGGGGGGGGGGGCTTTAAATCGCTCTAAGCAATATAGCGATTTCTATTTAACGTTGGTTCATCGTGCAACCTGTTTGTATGTGTCACTCATGAAACGTAAATTCAGCTGCAGCTAATATAGTGATCCCACGCGACCCACCTCTTCCCAATCTGCGACCTCCAAATGGGTCGCGACCCACAGTTTGAAAACCCCTGGTTTACACGAACCCGTGTATATATGCCGTCAAGAGCATGCCAGACCTGTAGGTGGCAGTGTAACGAGAAGCTCAAGCCCACGTTAGCCAATCAGAATCCAGAAAACATCAACAGCTCCTCGACATGATAGAGCAGCTGTATTTGCAAATGCAAACAGATGAAAAGGGTTTGCACCAACAAATGCGACTGCTACTCTGAATGCATCCATGATCACCAAAGCCAAATGAAAATGTACTATACATAGGTCGCACTTTTGACGCAGGTGCAAGTTCTGTCGCATCTGTGACGTCGGCTGCCTAAAACTCAGTTTTTCTCAGTTTACATGCAAACGTGCAAACGAAGTTTTCCAAAATCTCCACTCTGGCCGGAGTTTATAGAAAGAATCATTTCAGAGGCGAATTCTCTGTTTGCGTGTAAACGAAGGGCACAAACGAAGGGAAATGTCTCAGTTTTTCACAATAACCATGTACGTGTAAACGGGGCCTTAGTGTGAGTTGTGGCTTGCTGTGTGTGGCCCCGAGGTGGCCCATGTGACCTCTGCCGCTGCCAGAACTGAGCCATATGTGCCATGGTTGGCCCAGATGAGGCCCAGATATGTATGCTATTGCCAGCTGTTGTGTATTGATGTGACATCATCGACGTCATCACGTACAAAGTAGAGATAAAGGATGGATGGAAGTTAAATCTGGTGTCTGTGTGGTTCGATCCGAAATAACTAGAAAATATATAACATTGGCGACGAGGATGCTACAACAAGGTCTCACTCGTTAGTTAAATCTGAAGGTGAGTTAGACGTGCGTCACGCCGACTAGTTTATCTCAGTTAACTGAAGTTTAGTGGAGATACAGCGTGCGGTAAAGATGGACGGTACTGTTCCTAAGTTCGACTGCTACAGTGATCCAGCCACGTTGGGTCCGCGGTGGACAAGATGGTTAAATGCATTCTAACTTTTTGCCGATGGAAAGGGTTTGATCCTGACTGACGATGCACCCGACGCTACAAAGCAAAGAAGGAGAGACTTGCTCTTACATCACGCTGGGACAGATGTGCAGGACATTTTCTCTACACTCGCTGACACAGGAGGGCCAACAGATTACGTGCAGGTAGTAACAGCACTGAACGCATACTTTGTGCCTCAGGTAAACACAGCGTTTGCAAGACAGTCGTTTTATCAGCTAAAGCAGAAAACGGGACAGACCGTGCAACAGTTTAGCACATGTTTAAGGCAAGCGGCAAAAGATTGTGATTTCGGAGCTGATAAAGACAATCAAATTAGGGATGCTGTTCTGAGTCGGTGCAGCTCTGAATACGTGCGTAGAAAATTGCTGGAGGAAGGAACGGCTTTGACACTTGCTCGCACTCTGGAAATCGCAGCGCAGTGCGAACGTGTTGAACTGCAGATGGCGGCGTTGCACATTTCTCCAGACACTGAAGTGAAAGAGACGGTGAGTCTTGTGTCCAGAAAAGGAGTGAGAGATCAGAAAAAACGAATGCAATGTAGTAAAAGTAGAGCTGATTCAAACAAATCCTGCTACAGATGCGGACAGACAGGTCATTTTGCAAAAGATTATAAATGTCCCGCACGTGGAAAATCATGCAGAAAGTGCAATGGAAGAGATCATTTTGCAAAAATGTGTAAAACAAAGGAAAGTGTAAGACAGACAGTGAAAAGAGTTGAATCAGATGTGAAAAATCAAGACTTTGCATTTGTTGTAAGAGAAGAGAGCAACATGGACAGAATAACATTTTCAGTTGGAGGTGTCAGACTACCCATGTTAGTTGACTCAGGAGCAACAAGCAACATAGTGGATGAAGGAACGTGGGAAATGCTGAAAGAAAAAAATATAAAGTGCAGCTCTGCCAAATCAGACAAAAAAACTGTATGCATACTCATCAAGTGAACCCTTACCAGTGAAATGAATTTTCTGTTGTGAGGTCGGAATCGGAAAACGCGGCACAACAGCTGAGTTTACAGTTATTTGCGGGAGAGGGGAGCCACTGCTCGGAAAAGACACAGCAGTTAAATTAGGAGTGCTGAGGATTGGAGCTAATGTTGCAGTGGTGAGTGATGTGAAGTCCATGATACGGCAGAGGTACCCCAAATTGTTCTGTGGAGTAGGCAAACTAAACACAAAACAAATTAGTCTGCACATAGACAGCACAGTGACACCAGTTGCACAGCCCCTTAGGCGTGTCCCATTCCACCTCAGAGAGGCTGTTGAGGAAAAAATATATAAGCTGCTCCACATGGACATTATCGAAAAAGTCAATGGAGCAACCCCTTGGGTAAACCCAGTGAGACAAGCAAACACTGCAATCATTCGTGGGCGGTTCCCGATCCCCACAGTGGATGAACTGTTGCAAGGAATGAATGGGTCAGTTGTTTTCAGCAAACTAGACCTGAAATGGGGGTACCATCAGCTGGAATTGACCCCGGAATCAAGAGACATCACCACGTTTGCCGTTCATAATGGCATATATAGGTTCAAAAGACTGGTGTTTGGAGTGTCGTCGGGAAGTGAGCAGTACCAGCATGAAATAGCCACTGTTCTAGCTGGCATCGAAGGAGTAGAGAACATACCAGACGACATCATCATCCATGCACCTGACAAAGAGTCGCATGAGAAAAGAATGCATGCAGTACTAAAGAGACTGGAAAGCTGCGGCTTGACTCTGAATGTAGAGAAGTGCCAGTTTAACATGGACAAATTGGTGTTTATGGGCATGCTGTTGTCAGTGAAAGGCATAGGCCCGACGGCAGAGAGAGTGAGAGCAGTTGTGGAGGCAAGAGAGCCTGAAAACGTTTCAGAGGTGAGAAGCTTTCTCGGTTTAGCTGGCTATAGTAGCCGCTTCATACCTCAGTTTGCGAGCATCTCAGAACCTCTGCGCAGACTGACAAAAAAAGACACCAAATTTCATTTCGGAACTGATCAGAAGAAAGCTTTCAAAACTCTCAAAGATAAGTTGGCCGAGGCCACAACACTGGCTTACTTTGACAAGGACGCACCAACTAAAGTCATTGCTGATGCTGGACCAAAGGGCGTTGGAGCAGTACTAGTTCAAGACCAAAGTGAAGGAATGGTTCCTGTCTGCTATGTGAGCAGGAGCTTGACAGAGTGCGAACAAAGGTATTCGCAAACAGAGCGCGAAGCACTTGCTCTGGTCTGGGCATGTGAACGATTGCACCCTTATGTTTATGGTCGGAAGTTTGATCTCGTCACAGACCACAAAGCATTGGAAGCAATTTATAGCCCTCGCTCAAAACCATGAGCACGAATCGAAAGGTGGGTCTTGAGATTACAGCCTTATGATTTCCGTGTGATTCACATACCTGGAACACACAACATCGCAGATCCTCTGTCACGTCTGCTGGGCCCATCAGCCAAAGGTGAGATGCACACACATAAAGCAGAGGAATATGTGCGGTTTATAGCAGTTTGTGCGACACCCAGTGCCCTGACCACCAAGGAAGTCGAGCAGATCTCAGCAAATGATGTGGAATTACAGAGACTGAGAACTGCTATTCAAACAGGTTGTTTTGATGACTGTCCTGCATACAGACATATTGCAGGTGAGCTATGTGTCATTGGCCAAATAATACTCAGAGGAACAAGAATTGTTTTGCAACAGTCGCTGCGAGGAAGAGCATTACAGTTGGCACATGAGGGTCATCTCGGTGTGGTAGGAACAAAACAACACCTGAGAACAATGGTTTGGTGGCCCGGAATGGACAGGGCCGCAGAGAGACTTGTGAGGACATGTCATGGTTGTCAGCTGGTAGCAAAACCAGATGTTCCTGAACCACTGTCGCCCACAGTGATGCCTGAAGGGCCATGGCAAAACTTAGCCACAGATTTACTTGGTCCTTTACTGGATGGACATTCGATTCTGGTTGTTGTCGACTATTACAGCAGGTACTATGAATATGCAATCCTCAAGTCAACAACAGCGGAAAAAGTGATTGACCGTTTGGAAGACATTTTCAGTCGGCACGGTCTTCCTTTAACGATCAGGTCAGATTGTGGCCCACAATTCAAGTCCAGTCAGTTTCAGGCTTTTTGTCAGGAGAACGGAATACACCATATCAGAACAACTCCAAAGTGGGCGCAAGCAAATGGAGAAGTGGAAAGACAAAACGCATCACTGATGAAACGAGTACGGATTGCCCATGCTTCGGGCCAGGATTGGAAAAGAGAGCTACGCAAATATGTGACTGTCTACAGGTCGATACAACACGCCACAACGGCCAAAAGCCCAGCGGAACTTCTTTTTCAGAGGAAGATCAGAGGGAAGTTACCAGACATCACAACTCCACATAGTGACCTTGAAGCTTGAGACAAAGACGCGGAGCAGAAAGGAAAAGCCAAGATATACACATACCACAGACGAGGAGCTAAGACATCAGACGTAGAGGTTGGAGATCAGGTGCTTGTGAGACAGGATAAAACAGACAAATTCACAACAACATTTCACAGCACTCCTCACGAGGTTATACGCAGAGAAGGTAACAGCGTTGTTGTTCAGTCACCCACTGGAGCAAAGTACGCACGGAATACGACATTTGTCAAGAAGTTTCTGTCTGCGGAAACACAAACATTGGATGGTGAGATGATATGTGCTCAGGAGCCAAGTAATGATAAGGAGCAAAAGGGAAGTGCAGAGGAATGCAAAGGGAACTGTGAAACATTTCAGAGAGAGGAACAGATTCCTAAACCTTGCAGACCCCAGAGACAAATCAAATTGCCTGAAAGGTTTAGAGACTATGTTGTTGAGTGACTGATAAAGGATATGCTATGTAAGAAGGAAAACAAGTAAAAATCAGATTAAGAGTTATGTTGTGGTGCGGTGCATCTGTTCAGAAAGCATTGCTGATGTTCTATCAAGATGTACAGTGTTACTTGTACTTTGAATGTTCTTAACGGTCTTAATCTGTAAGAAAATGTGAATGTTTAATTGGGGTAAGTTCATATTCAAGTAGAGGGGGGATGTTGTGTATTGATGTGACGTCATCGACGTCATCACGTACAAAGTAGAGATAAAGGATGGATGGAAGTTAAATCTGGTGTCTGTGTGGTTCGATCCGAAATAACTAGAAAATATATAACACCAGCCACACTCAGGTTTAGTCATCGCCGTCATTCCATGTGGGCCAGAAGAGAGAGATGTGGGCCACAACTAAGCCAGATGTCATTTGCTATCTGGGTTGGTGTGCCGATCAGAACACAGGAATGGATCAGGGCAGACTGATTCAAAGAGGTTTATTCCAATGAACTGTGATGATACACAGGGCAACTTGTTGAGCAATGTTGCTGGGCAATGTTGCCGTCAACAGGCAACCAGATGAGACAGGGCCCACGGCCGATCTGAATTATCCAGATAGAAATGTATTGCCCATTTTCAATGGGAAAGTGCCAGCAACAATCGCTCGCCAAGATTGCCCAGCAACATTGCTCAAAAAGTTGCCCTGTGTATCATCACCTTGAGAATTCGTCTCAGTTTTGAACACACATTCCTCTGTGTGAGGTAGCCTATGTGTGTGGTTCTACAATAAAACATAAATAAAGAAATAGTAATCAGCAGAATATGACTTGACTGTTATCACTATAGGCATACATCACATTGCATTACACTATACAATGTTATAATATACATAACTCAACTTTCCGTGGACCAATACAATGCAATTTGGTAATTGTTTAAGTAAACATAAACGGCACGTTGAAACCTAAAGTGTCCATATATTGACATATGAATATCAAACTGCGCACTATACAGTCCTCCCATATAAACCTAACAAAGAATTAAGTAGTATAGTGACACGAATAAACAGATAGGAACAGGCTGATGATACCCTCAACTGCGATATTATTGTAAACACAGCTCGTGAATGCGCCGAACGCGCTGGCTTAGTTCTGACTGATCATTCTGACTAACTTACCTACATAACAGCGGACGAATACTAAATTGCCTCGAAATTAAATACTATGATTAATAAGGATTGTCTGCTAATCAAAATGGGTAGGCTACTCACAATCAGTAATAGAGGCATATAGCATACAAAATAAGGGTTACATCTCCCGGTCCCGTGCATGTCTCTCTCTCGCTTCATTCGGCTGCCTCACCTCAGGGCGATGATTGACAGGTGCGCTAAGATCTGCCTTTCCAACAAAATAGTTTACTTTCAGTTTTACTTTTTATTCTTCTCCCAGTTCACCGGCCACTTACAGTTATATTGTTTTGACACTAGGTGTCGCTGGGGGTTAAGGAAGAGATAGAATGAAGAAGTGTTGGAGTTGCATGCATGGTTGGCTGTTGTTGCAAGAAACTATTAAACGTATCCTACTTCATCGTACTTTTCTGTGTCTAATTTCATCTGTACAAGAAACAACACTTACTTTCATGTCTTTCACCCGTTATCATCTAACATGATCAGTGTAAATTGTTTAAAAGACAAAATACAATCACTAACTGAGAATCGGAATATTTCACAATAAGAAGACAATTGTTCAAGCTAAAACCAAGAGGTTTATTTTCTCATAGCGAAATGGACTCTGTAATTATGGACTGTGGTGAACTGTGTAATTTTGATTATTGAAGACAATGGACAAAATTAATATTCATGAATAAAAAAAAAAACCAAGAAGGTTTATATTTTAAAAAGTTAAGGGAGCAAGTAGGGCCTACCAAAGTGTAGACACATTTTTGTTATGCATTTTCCATTTTTTTTTTACACGTCTCACTTAATTCTATTAAATAGTACTGTTGTGCAATTCAGAGTAAAATGTTACACAATGTTGGGGTGTGGGGGACCTGAGATCCGGACTTTGCTTGGGGCCCCAAAATGGTAAACTCGCCCCTGAAATATATTTACGTTTGGTAGTGTTACTAAGGGCCTGTCCACACGGAGACGCGTTTAGCTGTATACGTACAAAATTTGTATCGTATTGGTGTATCGTCCACACAGAGAAATATTTTGTTCAGTTATTTCAGCATAAAAATTCCCTTTTTTATACAAGTGAAGTGAATTTGGTGTTGTTCACATCTCCATATAAACACACTGACACAGGCACTGAGGGTTTGAATATTGAGTTTAATATTGAGGAATTAAACAGTTTTCAATAGTTCCTCTATATGGCAGCTCATTGTGTGTCGGTTATTATATCAGACAGACGTTTTACTATTTTCTGCATGCGGTTAGAAGTGTTCAGAAGGGGAGCAGAGGGTCACTGAGGGTTTTAGGGAACTGGACTTTTTTCACAGTCAGTGTCACTTCAACGCTGCAGAGAGTTGCAGATATCATTGCATGAACACACTCATCCCCTCCAACGCCCACCTGAGAGAGAGAGAGAGAGAGAGAGAGAGAGAGAGAGAGAGAGATTTAAAATACACAAACATTTAACTAACTGACAAATTATAAAGAACATTAACGTGTGTCTGAAATGTAATCAGTCATCATTTTTACTCTGAATATAGTCATAAAATGCATCACTGATTACTCAAGTGTTATTATAGTCACTTTGCAGGAACTACTAGTGATCTGGTACACTACTAATCTGTGGACCATTATTTTAAAGTTAAAAAGAGTGACTTGAGTAATTAGTGATGCATTTTTTGACCATGTTCTGAGTAAAAAAAAGACAATCTTCAATAACTATTAGTGATCTGGACCATTATTTTAAAGTGAAAAACATATTTTTCACTTTAATAATGGTCCACAGATCACTAGTTCCTGCAAAGTGACTAAAACACTTGAGTAATTGATGCATTTTATAACCATGTTGAGAGTAAAAAAAGACAATTGCTAACGTCTCAGACACGATAATGTTGTGATTAATTAATTAGAAATCCTTTATAATTTGTCATAATTAACTATTAGTTCTTAATGATGCCAATCTCATTGAGTAATTATTGATTACCTAAGGAACTATGTTAGTCCTAAATTTGATATTACTTACTGATTAGTTATAGCCTGGTTAAAACCAGACCATTCTCAGTAAACTGAGATATGGTCTGGCAAAGCTTCATAGACAAATCATTCCCGAAGGGGCGTCGCCAATGGACGTCGGCGTCGCTCAAATGCCTCTGGGCCTAAAAGCAATCAGAGCGATGAAGGAGATGACGTATGAAGGCTTCGAGTGTTGTTCTTTGCTCGAGTTTTAACGAAAAGGAAAATTTTAAATCGCTTAAAACAGACGCGATAGCTGATTCGAACGAGTCATTGTGTAAAGCCCGCCCCAACGTTTCTGATTGGTGCCTCGATTTCGACAGATTAGAAATGGGCTTGAATGAGCTCTTTGCCAGACTAACAAAGCAAATCTAAATTTGCCGGAAATTTTCTGGGTTTTCCCAGGCTAGATTAGTTAAGCTTGTTTCAGTGTTAATGTACTACTCATTAGTCCTGCATTACTTCCTGCATAGTTACTTATTAATGACGGACCATTATTCTGAAGTGTTAACAATTTACTTATTGTAGAGTTAACGAAAGTTAGCATGAGAATTGCAATGTTGTTTCCAGATGTTTGACTATTGATTGTATCATGATGAGTTTGTATGTGAATATATTATTGTATAAAACATATTGGTCTTTGTGGTCCCTTATTTTATGTAACATTGAACAAAAGTCTAAGGAATAGGTGATACCAATTCCAAATCCATAAAAAAACACTCATTTACCTTGACCACATATGGTGTTCCTCCATAAAGCCTCTGAGAAGCAAAGCTTATAGGAGTGTAAACATCAAAACCGGTTCCAGCCATCTTCTCTATGTCTGACTTCACCTGAATAAATAGACAAACATATTATATTCATCTATATTATTATAAAAAAAAAAAAAAAGACTGATAAAATGAACACATAAAATGAATTGGCTTTCAGTGAAAAGTAAAACCAAGTTCTCTTAAAAATGACAACAAATAATTTCCCAGACACATTTCACAGCACCAAAATAGATCATTTTACTACTATGATATAAGAAAAACACATTCATGAGAGATTTTCTGTCTCCTACCTTAATGCAGATGTTCTTCACCTCTGGAGTGACAGGCTCCACTGGAGTCCATTCTCTGTCTGACATTGCTGCAGTGTTCTGGTGATCAAATAAAATGTATTATCAGGCAATGACTCCCAGATGGATTCTGATTCAATATTTACAGTATGTTGCCAAAATCACATGACTTGTGCCGTCATTCAGACACATCTAAATGAAGGGGCTGAAATAGGTTATATATTAAAAGTGGAAAATTCTAAGGAACTATTTCACTGGTAGATAATCACACTCATGGTTATTTCAGCTCATTTTTTATTTTGATTGGTAAAATGGTCTTAATTCCATTGCAGTCATTGGTATCATGAGAAAGATTGAAAACTTAGGAGAAGTTTTTTCTCCATTTTTGGTGGTGTCTCTTCAAGATATCTGAGAATCCTCTCCTCTCCCCCCGAAACCAGGCGTTTATGTTGTAAATATTTACAACCTTTTGTTCCGGTCTGAGTATTTAAGGGAAAGTGGCAGAGCAGTCTTTGTGAATCTGTATAAACCCTCATTCAGTGCTGAGTCAGAGTCTTGCACTCGGAACACACTCACACACACCACTGTGTGTCTCTGTCAGGTGCATTTCTTACTCGTAGAGTCATCTTTGAGCAATTGATGTTATGTAGTTATTATTTCGGAATTGGCTTTTACTTGTGTAATTGGCATGATGCCTTTTTACCTGACAAATAAAATGTTAACCATGATTTATTCTGTATGATTTCGAAATCATTATAGATTAATGTGGAGTCAGTGGCGGCGTTAAGCATGGGAGGCCGTTTCAATAACTAATATGGGGCCCTACCCACATAAAACATAAACATAGAGCAGGAAAGGCAAGGATTCCTGTTGGTTTGCATCAATTGTATATTATTTTATTAGGTGCATTTATTCATTTAGCAGACGCTTTTATCCAAAGCTTTTATCCAAAGGTGCACTTTCAGCTTCATGAACAGCCAGCTCAACATATAAATAATCCAACCTTATTTAATTAAAACTATATACAATTATACAACGTTTTACGTTGGAATAAGCCTCGCCCATAAATTACTATTATTTGAAGTTAACAGTATACAATACGTCAGTGGCATAGGTTTGATTTTGAAATTGGTGGGGACGGGGACATCAATATATAAATATATTTAAAAAATACACTTTTTGTTATGAGTCAGCAGAGAGCGATCACTTAAAGGTAAAAGAGATCGCACTGCATCCTCTGACTAAATTCAGAACTGGCTAGTTTGTGTTACATCATTAATCAATGACATGTTCTGTGACTGTGAGCTGCATTACACGCGGGATTGAAATGGTGGCTACAAAGAAATCTCTAACGTTAATTTTAGTTGGGGCTTGTTGGGTTGCCTGCCAAATTTCGCCATTCAATCAGCTCCTGAGAAATGCAATAGCTGCTTATAATACTGAAGGAGCTTATGTATGAATACAGTGATAGGCGTCATATTCAGACGTGGAAAAGCTGAGATTCAGTTGATGCGAACTTGACTAACGTGACCTGCCAGAACTGATAATCACTGAACTTGTAGTTTGCGCTGGTAAAATATTTAAAAATAGAATCCAAATGAAGTGAGTTTTTGCTTAAACCAAGCAAAATTATCTGCCAAGAAAAATAATCTTAATTCAAACGGAAACAATATCATTTGTCTTACCCCAATGGTAGATAATTTAGCTTGTTTTAAGCAACAACTCTAATTAGGGCCCAAGCCTTGAAAAGGCGAAGGCCCTATTGTTTTCCTAAGGATTATTAGGGCCCAAGCCCAAAGGGCGAAGGCCCTATTGTTTTCCTTAGGATTATTTATTAGGGCCCAAGCCTTGAAAAGGCGAAGGCCCTATTGTTTTCCTAAGGATTATTAGGGCCCAAGCCTTGAAAAGGCGAAGGCCCTATTGTTTTCCTAAGGATTATTATTATTAGGCCCCAAGCCTTGAAAAGGCGAAGGCCCTATTGTTTTCCTAAGGATTATTAGGGCCCAAGCCTTGAAAAGGCGAAGGCCCTATTGTTTTCCTTAGGATTATTAGGGCCCAAGCCCTGAAAGGGCGAAGAGCCCTATTGTTTTCCTTAGAATAATTTTTTATTTATTTATTTATTTATTTTTTTCTATTTTTCTTACGACTATTCGGGCACTTTTGGGGCCCTTAACATGCCCGAAAACTCTTGAAACTTTGCACGCGGGTCAGAACCCGCGGCCATCAGGGTCGGGCTGAAGATGATACCCGGGCGTGGCAGGGGGGCTAGACAGCGCCCCCTGGAACGGGGTCCGAAATCTTGGTCCATAAATCAAACACGCTTGCATGTAAGAATATGAAACTCGGTACACATATAGATCTCATCGGTTCATATATACTTCATACTCTTACTTTTTACCCCAGCCCAACAGGAAGTCGGCTATTTAGGGTTGTTTGTAAAACGCATGCAATGGAATTTAAAGTACTTCTCCTAGAGAATTCAAAGAAATGGCACAAAACTCGGTCAGCATGAAGTCAATACATTGAGGATGAAAAATTGCCAGGGGATTTTTGATATCTCGAACGGTTTGGCCGTGGCGAGGAAACGAAATTATGGCGAGAAACGTGAAACAGGAAGTGTGTTATAACTTCAGCATACATTAACTGATCTTAATGAAACTTCAGCAGTGTGTTCGTTGTAAGAGGACGATCACATGGATGTGACTATTGTGAGTCAAAGTTATAGCGCCACCAACTGGCAGCAGGAAGTGTGTCACTTTCAAAATGCTGTGAAATCACCCTCTTATTTGAACCCAAATTGCTTCAAACTTCATCTGTATAATGTAAACATACGGCAGATGTAGACCTGTGAATGGATTCTTGATATCTTTGATACTGTTGCCGTGGCAACGCATCATACTTTAAAATTCTTTTAGGATGCTTTTGAGACTCTTAGCATGCTTGAAATTGCATGAAACTCGACAGACATGTCACATTTATTAGCCAGTAGACATGTGCAAAGTTTCAGGAACGGACGTGGTGCAGGGGCTCAGTAGCGCCACCTTTTGACAAAAGTGAGAGGGTTAGTTTCATAGTTTTACCTGCAATCATAAAACTCGGCAGGAATATTGTTCAGATCAAGCCGGACAACTTTCTAATTTACAGATTTTGGCTCCGAACAAAAGAAAGTCAGATATTTTGGTTTGAATGTGGATGTTTCGGAGTAATCTCTGTCACTCTCTCCCTCTCTCTGCGTACCTCTGTGTCTGTGGGGGGAGGGGGATGTGTCTGTTTGAGTGAGAATGCTTTTAATTATTGTTGTTCAAGGTTTCGGGGGCTTTTGGGGCCCTTAACATCTTCTAAAACTCTTGAAACTTTGCACACGGGTCAGAACCCGCGGCCATCAGGGCCGGGTTGAGGCTGGTACCTGGGCGTGGCAGGGCGGCTCGACAGCGCCCCCTGGACTGGGATTCGAACACTTTTCCATAAGTCAAACACACTTGCATGTAATAATATGAAACTCGGTACACTTATAGATCTCATTGGGTTGAACAACTTTCGTGCTCTAAGTTTTACGACAGTCCAACAGGAAGCCGGCTATTATGGTTTGTTTGGAAACGCATACCCCTGAAATTCGATTTAATTCTCCTTGGGAATTGATCGGATTCCAACCAAACTCAGTCAGCATGAAGTCAAGACATTGAGGATGCTAAATTCCAGACGGATTTTTGATATCTCGAACGGTTTGGCCGTGGCGAGGAAATGAATTTTATGACTAAAAAAGGACACATAAAGTGTGTTATAACTTTGCTCGTTTTACCTACAGTTACAAAACTTGCCACGGATATTGTTCTCATAAAGCCGATCAATTTTCTAATTTAAAGTCATTAGCTCTGAGCAACAGAAAGTCAGATATTGTAGTTTGAATGGATTTCTTGTGCCCCCTGCCATTCTCTGTGTGTGTGTGTGTGTGTGTGTGTGTCTGTGTGGGGAGGGGAGCAGAGGGGAGGGGAGGGGAGGGAGGGAGGGTTGGTGTCTGTGTTTATGTGTGTGCAGCGCCGCCGCTCCCACCACGCGCATCACGCGCTGTGCGTAGGGCACCAAGTGCTGAGGGGGCACCAAAAATAGCCTAATGAAAAACCAATCATCAAACTTCTTGTTATAATCAGATTCAGCGCGTTCTTCCTCTTCATTCCGCAGCGGCGCCGAGCAGAGACAGAGAGCACGTCAGAAACACAGGACAGGGTGTGTGTGTGTGTGTGTGATGTGTTCATGTGTGTGTTCATCTGAGCCTCATTGGTCTGTCACTGCTCGTCAATGTCAGAATATTTGAGATGACCAATCAAATCAAAGTAGGCGGGCTTTATGTTCACAGACGCTGAGCGCGAATTTTAACAGTGCAACTCGACGCTTCAGTGTACGGTCAAGTGCGAGATAAGATGTAAGTAGCTAAACTTAACTTTATTTGACAGCTTTTTTAGGTCATAAATGTTAAACGAATGACAAAAAATAATTAGGCAAACTAATATAGTTTTGTCTAATTTCGCCATTTTGAACTGAAAATAGGCCTATGTAACATGTAGCCTAGCCCTAGTGTAATAGTTTAGGCTACTGTCATTGTGAGGGGACAAGAAACATGAACAAAGCCGTTTTCATCATGTTAGGCACAGGATTTGTAATGAATGTGTACATATTGAGAATAAAATACAAATTGTAACCTTTAGTAAATTAAAAAAGCCAACTTTAGGAGGGGAAGAGACAAAGAGAAACAAAGAGAAAAAGAGTGTGATGCTGATGAGGAGAGAAAAATAATCAGCTGCCCACTGACATGGTTTTAAAACTGTTGTTATCGATTTTTTTTTTTTTTTTTTGCCTTCACAACATCTTTAAAATGCACATTTGTAGTTCAGAAAAATCCCAAATTTCCCCCGAACACCCCTAACTAACCTGCCTCAAATTCGGGATCCCAGTGATTATAAAACCATGCCATTGCATGGTAATGAAACTAGTTAATAGTAAGCATTAGACCCTAATCTAAAGTGTTACTTTTTAGCTTTTTAATTTTTTTATAAATCATACCCTCATTGGGGGCTTAGCCCCCCTAAATGAAAATCCTAAATAAAAATGTTTTTTTTTTTGGGGGGGGGGGGGGGGGGGGCGGGGGGCGGCATCATAAAGGAATTATGCTTAGGGCACCAAAATGGCTAGCAGCGGCACTGTGTGTGTGTGTGTGTGTGTGTGGCTGGCTGTTTGATTTTTCCTGCATTAAAGGATAAAGAAATCTCTAAGTCCTTGTCTTTTCGCATAACAATTTTTGTATTTTTTTTAAATGACAAAATATGCATATAACCCCCATCTTTTAAATGTATAGTTTGCTTTAAATAAAAGTAAGATTGTTTTGGTAATTGAAGCTGAATGAATTTAAAATTCATGTGCTATATTTCAATATATTTGTTTTCCTTAAAATTTTAAAACACTAACCTCATTCTCATCTGAATTAAAAAAAAAAAATTCTGTATGAAATAATACTCTGACTAAAAACACTTTTGATGTTTCTTTTTTAATCAATGTAGAATGTGTAACTTAAAAATAAACAGATTAGAGCTCTGTTTGAGGACAATCCTGTGTGGGGAGGTGGCAGGGGGATTTATCTTTTGGGTGAGATTTAATTTAAATTATTGTTTTTCAAGGTAGCATTCTAATCAGGTAAAGCAAGTAATATTCTCTGTATCTTTATATAAATATACACACATGGTGGTAATGGCGCAGTGGATAAGACACATGCCTTTGGTGTGAGAGACCCGGGTTCGAATCCACTGTGAGACACCAATGTGTCCCTGAGCAAGACACTTAACCCCTAGTTGCTCCAGAGGTGTGCGACCTCTGACATATATGGCAATTGTAAGTCGCTTTGGATAAAAGCGTCAGCTAAATTAATGAATGCAAATGAATATGTGTGTGTGTGTGTGTGTGTATATATATATATATTTATAGCTACGGGCAGCGATTACGGGCCCAAGCCGGTGGCACCGCAACCCCGGGTATAGCGCCACCAACTGGCAGCAGGAAGTGTGTCACTTTCAAAATGATTTGAAATCACCCTCTTATTTTTACCTGATTTTCTTCAAACTTCACTACTATAATGTAAACACACGGCAGATGTAGAGCTGGATGTAGACCTGACCTTTCAGAAGGTTGCTCACGCATACTTTGTGATTGATATGTGCCCTCGATGCGCACTTTTGCAGAGCCCACACCAATGCAAGCTCTACAGCACTCTTCTTTTCGACAGTCAAAGCAGGGTTACGTTTTTTTTGCACGTCGTGCACAATAACCCTAAAGGCACCAGGGTGGCGGTGCCACTGGCTTTATATATATATATATATAAATATAGCTGCGAGCAGCGATGAAGGGCCCAAGCCGGCGGCACCGCCACCCCGGTGCCTTTAGGTAACTAAAGGCACCGGGGTTGCGGTGCCACCGGCTTGGGCCCGTAATCGCTGCTCGCAGCTATATTTATATATATATATTTATTATTATTTTACTAACTTTTGGGTACTTTTGGGGCCCTTAATGTGCTCGAAAACTCTTGAAACTTTGCACACGGGTCAGAACCCGCGGCCATCAGGGCCGGGCTGTAGCTGGTACCCGGGCGTGGCAGGGGGGCTAGACAGCGCCCCCTGGAACGAGATTCGAAAAAATGTCCATATATCAAACACGCTTGCATGTAATAATCTGAAACTGGCTACACCTATAGACATCATCGGGCCGAACAACTTTCGTGCTCTAAGTTTTACGGCAGCCCAACAGGAAGTCAGTTATTATGGGTTGTTTGGAAACGCATGCTCAGGAATTTGAAACACTTCTCCTAGGGGATTTATCCGTTCGTCAGCAAACTCGGTGTGCATGAAGTCAAGACATTGAGGATGAAAAATTGCCAGGGGATTTTTGATATCTCGAACGGTTTGGCCGTGGCGAGGAAACGAATTTATGGCGAATAATGGAAACAGGAAGTGTGTTATAACTTCTGCATACATTAACTGATCTTGATGAAACTTCAGCAGTGTGTTCGTTGTAAGAGGCCGATCACATGGATGTAACTATTGTGAGTCAAAGTTATAGCGCCACCAACTGGCAGCAGGAAGTGTGTCACTTTCAAAATGCTTTGAAATCACCCTCTTATTTTTACCCGATTTGCTTCAAACTTCATCTGTATAATGTAAATACACGCCAGATGTAGACCTGTGAAAGGATTATTGATATCTTAAATACTGTTGCCATGGCAACGCATTAAACTTTAATATTCTTTTTGAATGCTTTTGAGGCTCTTAACATTCTTCAAATTGCATAAAACTCGACAGACACATTACATTTATTAGCTAGTAGACATGTGCAAAGTTTCAGAAACGGGCGTGGTGAGGGGCTCAGTAGCGCCACCTTTAGTCAAAAATGGGGTATTAGTTTTACCTACAGTAACAAAAAAAGGGAAGGAAAATTGTTCTCCTCGAGCCGGACAACTTTCTAATTTACACTCACTAGCTCGGATCGACAGGAAGTCAGATATTTTGGTTTGAATGTGATTTTCAGGAGGATTTTCTCCCTCCCTCTCTCTCTGTCTCTGCATCTATGTGTGTGTGTGTGGGGTGAGGGGATTGTCTGTTGAGTGAAAATGCTTTTAAAATAGTTTTTCAAGGTTTTGGGGCCCTTAACGTGCTCGAAAACTCTTGAAACTTTGCACACAGGTCAGAACCCGCGGCCATCAGGGCCGGGCTGAAGATGGTACCCGGGCGTGGCAGGGGGGCTCGACAGCGCCCCCTGGAACAGGGTCCGAAAACTTGGTCCATAAATCAAACACACTTGCATGTAATAATATGAAACTCGGTACACATATAGATCTCATCGGTTCATATATACTTCATGCTCTTACTTTTTACCCCAGCCCAACAGGAAGTCGGCTATTTAGGGTTGTTTGTTAAACGCATGCAATGGAATTTAAAGTACTTCTCCTAGAGAATTCAAAGAAATGCCACGAAACTCGGTCAGCATGAAGTCAAGACATTGAGGATGAAAAATTGCCAGGGGATTTTTGATATCTCGAACGGTTTGGCCGTGGCGAGGAAACTAATTTATGGCGAGAAACATGAAACAGGAAGTGTGTTATAACCAGTGTTGTGTGTAACGCGTTACAAACGTAACTACTTTTTCGGGTAAAAAGTAGTGTAACCCGTTACTACTGAAAATTTGGTAACGAAACGTAGTTCCTTTTTCAATTCCGCACAACGTTACTTTTCCCATGGACAGATTTGACAGCGACTCCTCAGCTGCGCGCTTGCAATAGTCACAAGCTCCACATGGTAGCCTACGTGACAGAGGCTGGTAGCAGAGCAATCAATTCTGTGAATTACACTGCGCAAACCAAAAGTAATACTCCCACCGGATGAAGAAGGGTTGGCTCTCCACAGAACATAAAATATAAATTTTATTGAATTTATCGTGTTCGCATTTATGAGGAAAGAGACAATGTTATTGACGTAACAGTTCTTCGGACTTGACCGCTCTGAAAGCGGCACTAAAAGACTGCTTTAAATCGAGACCTCAAACAGGCATTTAAAACACCAAATATTAAGGATTGGCATATCAAGCAAAATAATATTCGATGATTGCTCGAAAATCGTACCTCTACCCCCACATGTAAGACGGCGTTCGCTCAAATCCAGCTCCGATATTAAATTTCTCTGTATAGACCTACGTGTTGTAGCCTAGTCATTAAAGAAAACGATTTAGTTTAATATTTATGTTTAAATAATTAATTTTTTAATTTCATCAATGTTGATTATATGAAAAGTGAAAAGCATGAGTAAGAGCATAAGATGCGCAATCGGGAGACAAATGGAGTGGGCAGACATGATTTTGACCACTTCATTAAGTTTTTTTTTGTAGAAAGCCTTTCTTTAAAGTGAATTTCGTTTTGTATTAATTGTATCTTAATTTTAATCAATGTTTCATCAACCAATTGGCTTTAATAAATAAGCAGTAAATATAGCAGGCAATATAATCAGGACTTCTCAGGAGCTCCGTGCCGGCGCGTGGACTGAGCTCGTCTCATAAATGAACCGAAACTTAGCGCAAGCTACTTGCCTCAAAGATCTGAGAAATATATAGAAAGCTTGAAATGTGTACTTTAAAACAAAACTATTCAAAACGAGAGAAAACAGACTCTCTGCTTATGTAATCCATATGAAATGTGCATTTCTCTCTGGCGCGTTCACTACTGTGAAGATCGCGAGTCAGCATCGTCAACTTTATCTTTGCAGCCGACACTGACTGACAAAGAAAACACTTGTTTATTAATAATGTTTATGTTTATGTCTCTTTGCTATATTTGATATTCGATATTGATAATCATTTCTTTTGCCGGTTCTTTGTGACATTTTTCATGAACGCGTCACCACCGCTCAATAATTAATATTGTTCTTTGGTGTTCAGTTTATACAGGTTTTTCAAATGTTATTTAAATAAATATATATTTTTTTTTTCTATCTCAAAATCTCTCTTTTTTTTCTAGTTTTTCAATAAGTAGAGTTCATAGTAGAATTTTATGTAGGCCTACACATTTAGGAACAGATATTGGGTTCTGCCCAAAGTCAAGCAACATAAAAGTAACGTAAAAGTAACGAGTAACATAAAAAGTTACTTTCCAAAGGGGGTAACTAAGTAAAGTAACGGATTACTTTTTTAAGAAGTAACGAGTAACGAGAAAACACTACTTTTTAAAAGTAACTTCCCCAACACTGGTTATAACTTCAGCATACATTAGCTGATCTTAATGAAACTTCAGCAGTGTGTTCGCTGTAAGAGGCCGATCACATGGATGTGACTATTGTGAGTCAAAGTTATAGCGCCACCAACTGGCAGCAGGAAGTGTGTCACTTTCAAAATGCTTTGAAATCACCCTCTTATTTTAACCCGATTTGCTTCAAACTTCATCTGTATAATGTAAATACACGGCAGATGTAGACCTGTGAAAGGATTATTGATATCTTTGATACTGTTGCCGTGGCAATGCATCAAACTTTAAAATTCTTTTAGGATGCTTTTGAGACTCTTAGCATGCCTGAAATTGCTTGAAATTGCATGAAACTCGACAGACAGATCACATTTATTAGCCAGTAGACATGTGCAAAGTTTCAGAAACGGCGTGGTGCAGGGACTCAGTAGCGCCACCTTTAGTCAAAAGTGGGGGGGTTAGTTTCATCTACAGTTACAAAACTTTTTCAACTTGATGAAAATACATTAAAGATGCTAAATTGTGAACGGATATTGAATATCTCAAATGGTTTTGCTATGGCGAGGGATTATGTCAAAAAAAGAATCAGGAAATGTCTCATATCTTTCTAAAATGTAATTATACACCATTTATTTTTCTATAAAATTATACTAATATTAGAACTAAACCCATTGTATTCCTTTTTTTCAATTTAAGATTTATGTTAAGTTTAAAAACAGTCAGAATGGTTGTTTAGCCAAAAAAAAAAAAAATCATTCATAGTGCTTTACTGCCCTCTTGTGTTCAAAATCAGGTAGGCAAATTGTATTAAATTGTAGGGACGCTACTATGGGAATATTTCCCCACCGTGACACCGCTGGGGGCTTTAAAATCGCTAACTTGAAAGCGAAAGTAACGGACGTCCCCACAAGACATTAACAAGGGTGCAGAGTACAGCGAGAGTTTTCAATTAAATCCTATGGAAGTAGGAATGAACTAAACAACATTCACTCTGTTCTGCTCGTTCCTCGGCGTGGACGCGCACCGTTATGAATGCCCGTGCAGCCGTGAGCATTTTCGTTTCATTTTAAAAGAAGCCCCATATCGGGGGCGGATTTCTTGAATGTATTTTACAAAATCACAATGTTGTGTTTGATTGCGAGTATCCAAAAATATAAGTAAACACTTTGCAGTTTGAATGATCTTCTTGAATAAAATGACGGAGTAGCCAATGTTTCCACTGTTCGATCGCGGACGTCCACACGGACATTGATAATGGTGGCACGTGCAGAGCGCTCGAGGGAATTCCTATGAAGTAGGAATGAACTAAAAAACGTTCTCTCTGTTCTGCTCGCTCATCGTCGTGGACGCGCAGCATTATGAATGCCCGTGTGATGCAGCATAACACAGCAGAGAGAGACGCTCACTCTCAACTCGTGATTAATGAAATTTGACTCCGGTTGCTGATCTTAGCTGCAACTTTCGTTCAGCTCACAATTTAGTAAGCAAACACGTTCAGGTTTTAATTGTAGTGACTAAATGATTTTATTAAACACACACACACACACACACACACACATCAAATTGACGGTGGGGGGCAATGGTATATTTAAATCTGCATATTGTAATATATGCAGGGCACCCCAGTCTAGTCTTATTAAATGTATTCTTCATCTTTCATTTTTAATTTGTAAATTTTATCAATAAATTCAATTATTTAAAATGATAAGACACTATATGGCTTTTACCCTAGGTAGGGCTGATCAAATTAAATCGTTTACACTGAAAAATAATGCATTAAATAATGTTATGAGATTGTTTTAAATATAAGTCAATTAAAAATCGTTGGAAAGAATGATACTTTTAAACATAACACTAAACCGTCATTAGGTGTCGCCAGGCGACCATCTTAATGAGCAAGTCATTGATTCATTCGTTCAAACGATTCGTTCGAACGACTGAGTCATTCATGAATGAGACAGATGTTTATGGATTGGTCATTGAATCTTTGAGTCAACCAATTCGTTCAAAATGCTGAATCATTCAGTAATGAGAAAACACGTTGCTGTGAGATGCGCAATGGTTCTGCTGTGATCTTTATTTAACTATTTTCGCTGCTAAAACTGAAAAAAAGTCAATATTGCATCTAAAATGTAAGTGACTTGACGTGTGTGTGAGAGAGATTGTGTCTGTTACAGTGACAAGAGTTTAACCCTTTAAGGCCTTGTCTTTTTGGATATACACTACCGGTCAAAAGTTTGGGGTCACTTGCCTGAAATGTTTCTCATGATCTTAAAAACCTTTTGATCTGAAGACGTATGCTTAAATGTTTTAAATGAGTTTTGTAGACAAAAATATATTTGTGCCAACATATTAATTTATTTCATTATAAAACTCAAAATTAATTAAAAAAAAAAGTGTTTTAAATTGATGACTTAGACCAAATAATAAAGAAAATCAGCCAATAAGTGCCCAACATAGATGGGAACTCCTTTAATACTGTTTAAAAAGCATCCAAAGGTGATACCACAAGAAGTTAGTTGCCAGCAGCCATATCACCCTGTAGCCCAAGACTGGTTGCCCACTGAAGCTAAGCAGGGCTGAGCCTGGTTAGTACCTGGATGGGAGACCTTCTGAGAAAACCAGGTTGCTGCTGGAAGAGGTGTTAGTGAGGCCAGCAGGGGGCGCTCACCCTGTGGTCTGTGTGGGTCCTAACGCCCCAGTATGGTGACGGGGACACTATACTGCCAAAGAGCACCGTCCTTCGGATGAGACGTTAAACCGAGGTCCTGACTCTCTGTGGTCATTAAAAATCCCAGGATGTCTTTCGAAAGAGTAGGGGTGTAACCCCGGCATCCTGGCAAAATTTGCCCAGTGGCCCCTGTCCATCATGGCCTCCTAATCATCCCCATATATACTGATTGGCTTCATCACTCTGTCTCCTCTCCACCAGTAAGCTGGTGTGTGGTGGGCGTTCTGGCGCACTATGGCTGCCGTCGCATCATCCAAGTGGATGCTGCACATTGGTGGTGGTTGAGGAGATTCCCCCTTCCATGTGAAGCGCTTTGAGTGCCTAGAAAAGCGCTATATAAATGTAATGAATTATTATTATTATTATTATTATTAGTTGAGAAAATGTCAACTGTACATGTCTGCAAATTCCAGGCAAAGGGTGACTACTTTGAAGATGCTAAAATATAACACAGTTTCGATATATTTTGGATTTTGTTTAGTCACAACATAATTCCCATAGTTCCATTTATGTTATTCCATAGTTTTGATGACTTTATTATTATTCTAAAATGTGAAAAAAAATAAAAGAAAGAAAGAATGAGTGACCCTAAACTTTTGACCGGTAGTGTATATCTTTTTTTTTATTACAAAATGTGCATACAACCCATATATTGTAAATGTATTGTTTGCTTTAAATTAAATTAAGATTGTATGTTTGGTAATTGAACCTAAATAAATTTAAAATTAGGAAGTCGGCTATTATGGGTTTAGGAAGGCCGATCAGATGGATGTAACTATTGTGAGTCAAAGTTATAGTGCCACCAACTGGCAGCAAGAAGTGTGTCACTTTCTAAATGCTTTTGACAAAAGTGGGGGGGGGGGGGGGGTAGTTTTATCTACAGTAACAAAACTCGATATGTATATTGTACTCTTCGAGCCGGACAACTTTCTAATTTACCGTAATTAGCTCAGACCAAGAGGAAGTCAGATATTTTGGTCAATAAAAAAACCTCAATATTGCATCTAAAATGTAAGTGACTTGACGTGTGTGTGAGAGAGATTGTGTCTGTTACAGTGACAAGAGTTTAACCCTTTAAGGCCTTGTTTTTTTGGATATATATATTTTTTTTATAAAAAAAGTGCATACAACCAATATATTTTAAATGTATTGTTTGCTTTAAATTAAATTAAGATTGTATGTTTGGTAATTGAACCTAAATAAATTTAAAATTAATGTTCTATATTTCAGGTCAATATATTTGTTTTCCTTCATTTTAATCAACACTAACTTTATTCTCATCTGAATTATAAATAACTTATTTCTGTATAAAATAAAAAATCCCGAATAATCCAGACCAACCAGAGCGCACTATTTCTACAACATCATCAGTGCTGAAGCGGAACTACCAGAGCCGTTCGGCAGATAGCGAGCAGATATTTTGTGTCACGTCGTGCACAATAACCCTAAAGGCACCAGGGTGGCGGTGCCATCGGCTTTTTTTATATATATATATATATATATATATATATATATATAAATATAGCTGCGAGCAGCGATGAAGGGCCAAAGCCGGCGGCACCGCCACCCCGGTGCCTTTAGGTAACTAAAGGCACCGGGGTTGCGGTGCCACCGGCTTGGGCCCGTAATCGCTGCTCGCAGCTATATTTATTATTATTATTATTGTTATTCTAACGACTATTCGGGCATTTTTGGGGCTCTTAACGTGCACGAAAACTCTTGAAACTTTGCACACGGGTCAGAACCCGCGGCCATCAGGGCCGGACTGAAGCTGGTACCCGGGCGTGGCAGGGGGGCTCGGCAGCGCCCCCTGGAACGGGGTCCGAAAACTTGGTCCATAAATCAAACACGCTTACATGTAATAATATGAAACTCGGTACACATATAGATCTCATCGGTTCATATATCCTTCATGCTCTTACTTTTTACCCCAGCCCAACAGGAAGTCGGCTATTTAGGGTTGTTTGGAAAACGCATGCAATGGAATTTAAAGTACTCCTCCTAGAGAATTCAAACAAATGCCACGAAACTCGGTCAGCATGAAGTCAAGACATTGAGGATGAAAAATTGCCAGCGGATTTTTGATATCTCGAACGGTTTGGCCGTGGCGAGGAAACTAATTTATGGCGAGAAACGTGAAACAGGAAGTGTGTTATAACTTCTGCATACATTAATTGATCTTGATGAAACTTCAGCAGTGTGTTCGCTGTAAGAGGCCGATCACATGGATGTAACTATTGTGAGTCAAAGTTATAGCGCCACCAACTGGCAGCAGGAAGTGTGTCACTTTCTAAATGCTTTGAAATCACCCTCTTATTTTTACCCGATTTGCTTCAAACTTCATGTGTATAATGTAAACACATGCCAGATGTAGACCTGTGAAAGGATTATTGATATCTTAGATACTGTTGCCGTGACAACGCATCAAACTTTAATATTCTTTTTGGATGCTTTTGAGACTCTTAGCATGCCTGAAATTGCTTGAAATTGCATGAAACTCGACAGACACATCTCATTTATTAGCTAGTAGACATGTGCAAAGTTTCAGAAACGGGCGTGGTGAGGCGCTCAGTAGCGCCACCTTTAGTCAAAAATGGGGTATTAGTTTTACCTACAGTAACACAAATCGGTATGTATATTTTTCTCCTCGAGCCGGACAACTTTCTAATTGACAGTCATTAGCTCCGAACAACACGAAGTCAGATATTTTGGTTTGAATGTGATTTTCAGGAGAATTTTCTCCCTCCCTCTGTCTCTGTGTGTGTGGGGGGTTTGGGGAATTTGACTATTATTTTAATGGTGTTCAAGGTTTCAGGGGCTTTTGGGGCCCTCAACGTGCTTGAAAACTCTTGAAACTTTGCACACAGGTCAGCGCCCACAGCCATCAGGCCCGGGCTGAAGCTGGTACCCGGGCGTGGCAGGGGGGCTCAACAGCGCCCCCTTGAACGGGGTCCCCAAAACTTGGTCCATAGATCAAACACGCTTGCATGAATTAATATGAAACTCAGTACACATATAGATCTCATCGGGCCGAACAACTTTCCCTCGGTCAAGTTTTACGTCAGCCCAACAGGAAGTCAGCTATTATGGGTTGTTTGGAAAACGCTTGCTCTGGAATTTGAAGTACTACTCCTAGGCAATTCATTCAATCATCGTCAAACTCGGTGTGCATGAAGTCAAGACATTGAGGATGCTAAATTGCGGACAGATTTTTGATATCTCGAACGGTTTGGCCGTGGCGAGGAAATGAATTTTCATGACTAAAAAAGGACATATAAGGTGTGTTATAACTTAGTTAGTTTTACCTACAATTACAAAACTCAGCGTGTATATTCTTCTCCTCAAGCCGAACAACTTTCTAATTTAAAGTCATTACCTCCGACCCTCAGAAAGTCAGATATTGTGGTTTGAATATGGTCATTTTCTCTCTCTCTCTCTCTCTCTCTCTCTCTCACTCTCTCTGAGTCAATATGGCAAGCCGTTTTAACATTTAATCATTTTAACCTACTAGTCTCTATTTTCATGCTACTAGTACTTATTTTTTAGATACTAGTATCTATTCCATTAAGTAAAAGTACTTATTCATTTGCGACTAGTGCTTATTCTTTAGTACTAGTGCCTATTCTTTAGATACTAGTGCTTATTCTTTAGATATTCTTTTGAATACGTATTAGTAGCTAATGAATAAGAACTGGTATCTATTTAATAGGTACTAGTATTTAATGACTTAGTACTAGTATTTATTTAATAAATACTAGTATCTATTAATAGGTACTAGTATCTAAAAGGTCATTTTCTCTCTCTCTCTCTGAGCCAATATGGCAAGCCGTTTTAACATTTAATCATTTTAACCTACTAGTCTCTATTTTCATGCTACTAGTACTTATTTTTTAGATACTAGTATCTATTCCATTAAGTACTAGTACTTATTCATTAGCGACTAGTGCTTATTCTGTTTAGAATATTCAAAGTGCTTATTCAATTTTTATGCTTATTTATATTTTCAGAGCAGAAAATCAAATTTTTCTGCTTATTCAATATTGCATCTAAAATGTAAGTGACTTGACGTGTGTGTGTGTGTGTGAGAGAGAGAGAGAGAGAGAGAGAGAGAGAGAGAGAGAGAGATTGTGTCTGTTACATTGACAAGAGTTTAACCCTTTAAGGCCTAGTCTTTTTGGATATATATCTTTTTTTTTATTAAAAAAAAATGTGCATACAACCCATATATTTTAAATTTATTGTTTGCTTTAAATTAAATTAAGATTGTATGTTATAATTGAACCTAAATAAATTGAACCTAAATAAATTGAAAATTAATGTGCTATATTTCAGATCAATATATTTGTTCTCCTTCATTTTAATCAACACTAACTTTATTCTCATCTGAATTATAAATAACTTATTTCTGTATAAAATAAAAAATCCCGAATAATCCAGACCAACCAGAGCGCACTATTTCTACAACATCATCAGTGCTGAAGCGGAACTACCAGAGCCGTTCGGCAGATAGCGAGCAGATATTTTGTGTCACGTCGTGCACAATAACCCCAAAGGCACCAGGGTGGCGGTGCCACCGGCTTTTTATATATATATATATATATAAATAAATATAGCTGCGAGCAGCGATGAAGGGCCAAAGCCGGCGGCACCGCCACCCCGGTGCCTTTAGGTAACTAAAGGCACCGGGGTTGCGGTGCCACCGGCTTGGGCCCGTAATCGCTGCTCGCAGCTATATTTTATTATTATTATTCTTTTTCTGTCAACCTTTCGGGCACTTTTGGGGCTCTTAACGTGCTCGAAAACTCATGAAACTTTGCACACGGGTCAGAACCCGCGGCCATCAGGGCCGGGCTGAAGCTGGTACCCGGGCGTGGCAGGGGGGCTCGACAGCGCCCCCTGGAACAGTCCGAAAACTGCTCTGAAAACTGGGTCTATAAATCAAACACGCTTGCATGTAATAATTTGAAACTCGGTACACATATAGATCTCATCGGTTCATATATCCTTCGTGCATTTACTTTTTACGCCAACCCAACAGGAAGTCGGCTATTTAGGGTTGTTCGGAAACGCATGATCTGGCATTTGAAACACTTCTCCTAGGGAATTCATTCAATCATCGCCAAACTCAGTGTGCATGAAGTCAAGACATTGAGGATCCCAAATTGCGAACGGATTTTTGATATCTCGAACGGTGTGGCCGTGGCGAGGAAACGAATATATGGCGAATAATGGAAACAGGAAGTGTGTTATAACTTCAGCATACATTGACTGATCTTGATGAAACTTTAGCAGTGTGTTCGTTGTAAGAGGCCGATCACATGGATGTGACTATTGAGAGTCAAAGTTATAGTGCCACCAACTGGCAGCAGGAAGTGTGTCACTTTCAAAATGCTTTGAAAGCACCCTCTTATTTTTACCCGATTTGCTTCAAACTTCACTACTATAATGTAAACACACACCAAATGTAGACCTGTGAATGGATTCTTGATATCTTAGATACTGTTGCCATGGCAACGCATCAAACTTTAATATTCTTTTTTTATGCTTTTGAGACTCTTAGCATGCCTGAAATTGCTTGAAATTGCATGAAACTCGACAGACAGATCACATTTATTAGCCAGTAGACATGTGCAAAGTTTCAGAAACGGGCGTGGTGTAGGGACTCAGTAGCGCCACCTTTTGACAAAAGTGGGAGGTTAGTTTTATAGTTTTACCTACAATCATAAAAATCGGTACGTAAATTGTTCGGATCAAGCCGAACAACTTTCTAATTTACAGTCATTGGCTTGGACCAACACGAAGTCAGATATTTTAGTTTGAATGTGGTTGTTTTCGAGCATTTTCTCTCCCTCTGTCTCTCTCTGACAGAGAGAATGCACCCACAAAATCATACATAGGGGCATACTGCCCTCTTGTGTCCAAAATTATATTTATATATACATATATTTGGTATGTGACTGAGGACCTACAGCTTTTAAATACGGACGTCCACATTGATAATGGTGGCACTTGCAGAGCGCTCGAATGAATTCCTATGGAAGTAGAAATTAACTAAACGTCGCCATGGACGCGCACCGTTATGAATGCCAGTGCAGCCGCATACTTTTTAGTGTCACTTTAAAATTAGTGCAATAACGGGGCCGATTGCTTGAATTGTGAGTTCAATAGTCTATTATTTTTCACGGAAAACACAACAACAAAAGAGTACAATGATAGATTCGCCTAAATAGGGGCTTTTTACATAAAATAGCCTATTCCGTCATCATCTTTTCAGTCAGCTCTTCACTCTCGTGATTAATGAAATTTGACTCCTGTTGCTGATATTTGCTGCAACTTTCGTTCAGCTCACAATTTAGTACGCAAACACGCTTCAAATGTGTTTTTATTTTATTTTTGTGTATATATATGTATATATATATATATATATATATAGCTTATGTTTCAAATATGAGTTAATTAACAATCGTTGGAAAGAATGATACTTTTAATATCACTAAACCGTCATTAGGTGTCGCCAGGCGACCGTCTTAATGAGCGAATCATTGATTCATTCGTTCAAACGATTCGTTCGAACGGCTGAGTCATTCATGATGAGACAGATTATGGATTGGTCGTTGAATCTTTGAGTCAACCGATTCGTTCAAAATGCTGAATCATTCAGTAATGAGAACGCATTGCTGTGAGATGCTCGATGGTTCTGCTGTGATCTTTGTTTAACTATTTTCGCTGCTGAAACAGAAAAAAAAGTCAATATTGCATCTAAAATGTAAGTGATTTGACGTGTGTGTGTGTGTGTGTGTGTGTGTGATTGTGTCTGTTACAGTGATTGTTTAACCCTTGTTAAAGTTTAGGCCTTGTCTTTTTGGATATATATCTTTTTGTATTAAAAAAATAGCATACAACCCATTTATTTTTATGCTTATTTATATTTTCAGAGCAGAAAATCTGATTTTTCTGCTTATTCAATATTGCATCTAAAGTGTAAGTGACTTGACGTGTGTGTGTGTGTGTGTGTGTGTGTGTGTGAGAGAGAGAGATTGTGTCTGTTACAGTGACAAGCGTTTAACCCTTTAAGGCCTTGTCTTTTTGGATATATATCTTTTTTTTATTAAAAAAAAATGTGCATACAACCCATATATTTTAAATGTATTGTTTGCTTTAAATTAAATTAAGATTGTATGTTTGGTAATTGAACCTAAATAAATTTAAAATTAATGTGCTATATTTCAGATCAATATATTTGTTTTCCTTCATTTTAATCAACACTAACTTTATTCTCATCTGAATTATAAATAACTTATTTCTGTATACAATAAAAAATCCCGAATAATCCAGACCAACCAGAGCGCACTATTTCTACAACATCATCAGTGCTGAAGCGGAACTACCAGAGCCATTCGGCAGATAGCGAGCAGATATTTTGTGTCACGTCGTGCACAATAACCCTAAAGACACCAGGGTGGCGGTGCCACCGGCTTTTTATATATATATATATATATATATATATATAAATATAGCTGCAAGAAGCGATGAAGGGCCAAAGCCAGCGGCACCGCCACCCCGGTGCCTTTAGGTAACTCGGTACACATATAGATCTCATTGGTTCATATATCCTTCGTGCATTTACTTTTTACGCCAGCCCAACAGGAAGTCGGCTATTTAGGGTTGTTTGGAAACGCATGCTCAGGAATTTGAAACACTTCTCCTAGGGAATTCCGCCGTTCGTCTCCAAACTCGGTGTGCATGAAGTCAAGACATTGAGGATCCCAAATTGAGAACGGATTTTTGATATCTCGAACGGTGTGGCCGTGGCGAGGAAACAAATTTATGGCGAATAATGGAAACAGGAAGTGTGTTATAACTTCTTCATACATTAACTGATCTTGATGAAACTTCAGCAGTGTGTTTGTTGTAAGAGGCCGATCACATGGATGTGACTATTGTGAGTCAAAGTTATAGCGCCACCAACTGGCAGCAGGAAGTGTGTCACTTTCAAAATGCTTTGAAATCACCCTCTTATTTTAACCCGATTTGCTTCAAACTTCACTACTATAATGTAAACACACGGCAGATGTAGACCTGTGAATGGATTCTTGATATCTTAGATACTGTTGTTGTGGCAACGCATCAAACTTTAATATTCTTTTTTTATGCTTTTGAGACTCTTAGCATACTTGAAATTGCATGAAACTCGACAGACACATCTAATTTATTAGCCAGTAGACATGTGCAAAGTTTCAGAAACGGGCGTGTTGAGGGCTCAGTAGCGCCACCTTTTGTCAAAAGTGGGGGGATTAATTTTATCTACAGTAATAAAAATCGGTATGTGTATTGTTCTCCTCGAGCCAGACAACTTTCTAATTTACACTCAATAGCTCCAACCAACAGGAAGTCAGATATTTTGGTTTGAAAATTGTCATTTTATGTCTCTCTCTCTCTCTGAGCCTACGTCTCTGTGTGTGTGTATGTGTGTGTGTGTCTGTGAGTGTGGGGAGGGGGAGGGGGGCTAGATTAACCATTTGACTGCTGTGTGGTTTGGCCTGCATTAAAAAAGAAAATAAATGTCTTACGCCTTGTATTTTTTAAATAAGTTGTATTAATAAGTAAAGGCATATAACCAGTTGAATTGTAGTGCATTGAAAATAGTTTTATATAATTAGTTTATTAATTAAATTAACTTGGTCCATAAACTTGGTCAGAAAATTTGGTCCATAAATCAAACACACTTGCATGTAATATTATGAAACTCGGTACACATATAGATCTCATCGGGCCAAACAACTTTAAGCCAGCCCAACAGGAAGTGGGCTATTTTTGTCTTAATGTGGATGTTTTGCAAAACCAGGCTCTACATTTTTACCCACTCCTCTTAAGTGGTTTATTTTATTCCCACCAAACTTTTTCAACATGATGAAAATACATTAAAGAAGCATAATTGTGAATATCTATTGAATATCTCTAATTGTTTTGCTATGGCGAGGGATTAAAGTCATGTAAAAAAAAAAAACACTAAAAACCTCATAGCTTCTAAAAAATTAATTATACACCATTTATTTCTAGATGAAATTATACAAATATCACAACTAAACCCATTTTATTCTTGTTTTCAATTTAAGAATAATGTACAAGTTTAAAAACAGCCAGGATGCACTATTCAGTTAAAAAAATAAATATATCAAATAATACATAGGGCTATACTGCCCTCTTGTGTTCAAAATCAGGTAGGCCTATTGTATTTAAATATATTAGGTAGCCTATGTGACTCCGAGAATATTTTCTCACCGGTTATTTGACGTGTAACACCGGGGGCTTTTAAATCGCTAAGTTAAAAGTGAAAGTAAAGTATGGACGTCCGCATGGACATTTATAGTGGTGGCGCTCACAGTGCGCTCGAATGAATTTCTATGGAAGTAGATGTGGAAAAGACCATTGAGAGGATTAAGAGCGCTGTAGCGCTTAACGTCTTTTGGGACTTTTATTATGAAAGTGCGACGTGCACGAGCCCGGAAGCTAATAATCCCTCACGAAGCGAAGCATATCACCTCAGATATCAGTTCGCATGCACGGGCGCTGGAGAGGACGAATAACATTGGTTATTGGCCTCGGATCGAGTGTAGGCTATATTGTGCTGCTGTGCGTCTTATAAGAGTGAGTATAGGAATCCTACTGTTTGCTGATCTAAGTTCATTGTGATGTTATGATGCAATGTTGCAGTTAACGTCCGTGTGGGCCATGGCACGATGCCAATTCGCCCGTGTTATACCTCATAACTGTCGTCAGTGTTCATAGATGATGTTTATAATGTTTAATAACTCATGTTGATAAATAATAACCACAAAACGATGGATGATATAATTGTGAGTTATATAAGTAGCATAATGCTTGTCAGTATGACGTTATATCTTGTGTTCATGCATGGTTCATGTATGAGGGGAGGAGTCAAATAGTTTGTGTATTAATGCTATGATAATGTGGCATATTTAACGGAGCTAACGTAGTCATTTGTAATAGCGTTGCTGTTATTAGAGTGCTGTTCTTTGTCTTTTACAGGGAAACCACATCAAAATACCAGCACAATTCATGTTACACTCCCGTCAAATCAAGACTTAACACCTACTCATTAAGCTAACGACATTACTTCATCATTTCTTCCACCTGTGCCTTTTGGGCCCACATCCCAATTATTGGTTGCTCGCTTGACATTCTTCCACACTTCGTAACAACTGTTAATTCCTCAGAATTCCGGAACAACCTGCTTTTGCCAGAGAAGGCCCAGATAATTCACTGTCACCCATAAAGCCCAAAGGGCCTATTGCAGACCAAAGCCGTCTCCTCCGTCACTGGACGTTCAGTAGGGTGTATGTTAGTGGTTGACTCCCCCCTCTGATGTTCATCTTGATATCCTTGTCATAATAAACCAGTTCAAGTTGATCACTTGTATCTCTGTCGTGTTCTGACCGACACACCTAGTACACTGCTAAACACACCTGAAACCAGTCCTTATCACATATCAAGGTAGTCTTCACTACATTTGTGGTCCTTCGAGCCGGATAGCAGCTGTGCTGGGAGCATGGAACAGAGAGAGGAAGCATCGTGGGCCCCATCCCCTAGGCCCAGACGGCAGTTAAGGCAGCCATCCTATCTGAGGGATTATGAGGTCAGTGCAGTGCGACCGAAGATACGTGGCCCACCACAGGTCAGCCCGGTACCACACACGCCTAGAGGGGATGAGTGGAGTTCGCAGCCTCATGTGAAGTGGAGTAGGCTCCCCAATGCACAGGACGATTATTCCACAAGCCTTGAGGAGAGCATTAACATCCCAAGCCTAGGATGGCCACATACCCCTATGCCCTACACGGAGGATGAACCGAGCAGGCTACACGGAGAGAGCATGCAGTACAGTTTCGCCTCACCACATGATAGCAGAAGGGAATCGCGTGAGTTAACAGCCTCAGCCAGAGTGCTAGGAGCAGCGCAGCAGGATCCGCCCTCAGAGCCATGGCCGGTGCCACCCCTTCCATTACCGGGTGACTCATTAGTGCTTGAGGAAGAGGAGTATGAAGAGGGATTGCCACCTCCACCATGGCCTTCGCATGACTTTCCTCCACCGCCTGTGGCTGCCGAGGAGCAGCGGGTGGTTACCGTCATAGACCGAATGATGAGCGAGTTACAGCTAATGAGGGACAGTATGACTTCCAGCGTCACAGCCCACACTCGACCACAGTCTACCCCTCGTAGCTGGAACCACCCTCAGCCTAAACAAGGTCCCGAACAGCACCACACCCGGTCCTACACCCCGGGGCCAGCACCCTACATAACCATTTCACGTCCGCAGCCCAGTATGTATCGCACTGATGCGGAATCCTCAACTCAGTACCCAGCCAGGCCTGATACGAGCCAACTACACCCTGCTCGAGGCAGAAAGTTCTCGCCAGCCTCAGTGACTCTGGGAGGAGGAGAGTACAGGGGGCCAGCGCCAAGAATTCCTTTCTTTGTCCACAAGGATCCGATGGAGTTCTCTCGGCTTAAACTAGCCCTAGCAAACCTGCTACCTGCCGATGCTACAGAGCTTTTTAAGTATCAGATTCTGGTGGATCACATGAAACTTGAAGAGGCCTGTCTCATTGCAGACTCCTTCATTAACTCGCCTAGGCCATACTCTGACACCATGGCAGCCTTGACAGAGAAGTTCGGCCAGCCGCACCATGTAGCCTTGCAGAGGATAGCTGCTGTGATGGATTCGTCTGAGATCAGAAGAGGAGATGTAGCTGCCTTTGAGAGGTTCTCCCTGCATGTACAGTCACTCGTGGGTATGTTACAGACACTGGGCCCAGATGGAGAAGTTGAGCTAAGGTGTGGCTCACATGTGGCTAGACTTCTCACGAAGCTTCCGATGGAGATGAGAGCGAACTTCAGGCGTCAGATGTTCCATCGTCCTGGACACACTCATACGCTGTTCGACCTGGCAGAATGGCTTCGATACGAGTCTTGGTGCCAAGGGTACGACAACCCTTCAGACATCCGTGTCCAAGGGCTGGCAGGATACCGAGCCGATAAGCGACGCGGCAAGCCAGCAGCTACAGTGCTACACGGAGCAGAGGGCGATTCGTCTAACCGAGCAACCAGACAAGAGAGTCAGAGCACATCTACAGCCAGATGGAAGAGCAAAGCAAAACCCTACTGTCCATACTGTGAGGGTACAGAACACTTCTTAAATAAGTGTCCTGATATTCAGAAACTCACCAGAGAGGAGGTCATAGAGTGGATCCGAGTCAATAGGAGATGTTGGAGATGTGGGAGGGCACATCAAGCGGCCCAATGTGACCTCAAGAAGCTTTGTGATGTGTGCCAAGGTAAACATCTGAAAGTTCTGCATGACGCCAACGTACGCTCTAAGGCTGGGCAGCCAAAGGCTGAAAGTTGTCTGGTAAGTACCGGTACAGAAGTTCTTTACCTGGACAGACCATCGGCCCACTCTCGTGTTCTGTTGAAAGTCGTCAGAGTTCTCCTGCGCAATAGAGACAGGACACTAGACACTTACGCAATTCTGGACGATGGTTCCGAGCGCACAATGCTCCTCCCCGAGGCAGTTGATAAATTAGGCCTGCAGAAGAAGCCTGAGGATCTTGCTCTCCGCACGATTAGGCAGGAAGTCCAAACTCTGAAGGGTGCTGCTGTCTCGTTCAAAATCTCATCCTCTACTAATCCCAAGGGAGTATTTCGGATAGTGGAGGCCTTCACCTCTCAACGCTTGGGTCTAGCGGACCACTCCTACCCCATCGTCAGCTTGAAAAGAAAGTACAAGCACCTGGCAGATCTCCCCCTCGAGGCATTCGATCGCGTTAAGCCACTTGTATTAATTGGTGCAGACTACCCCCATCTGCTTAACCCTATCGAGCCGGTGAAGATGGGCCCTCCTGGAGGTCCGGCAGCCATTCACACGAGACTGGGATGGACGCTTCAAGGACCCGCACACCTTACCCAGTGGGCATCGAGCACCCAGCAGTGTCTTTTCACAAGTGTCTCACCTCAGACAACAGAGCTGATGCAGAATGTGGAGATGCTCTGGAAGATGGACACACTGCCATACCAGAGCTGTAAACTAGTAATGAGGTCGAAGCAGGATAAGGAAGCGGTGGAGCTCCTAGAAGCCAAGACAAGGCGAGTACAGGTGGCAGGTATCCACAGATATGCCACGCCCCTGCTACGGATGCGAGACATTCCCCCGCTCCAAGCTCCTAAGGAAGCTGTCCTACCCAGCCTCAGAAGTCTGGAGAGACGCTTGGCCCGGGACCCCCTGCGAGCCGACGAGTACTGTGGAGCAATTCGCAAGTTGGTGGAAACTGGAGCGGTTAGGAAGATTGACTTAAGGGAAGCCTCACCCACAGAGGAGTCGTGGTATATACCTCACCACTTAGTGAGCCATAACGGAAAGAGTCGTTTGGTCTTTAACTGCTCCTTCCAATTCCGAGGTCGATGCCTTAATGATACCCTCCTTCCTGGACCAACATTGGGAGCCTCTCTTCTGGGCGTTTTACTGCGCTTTAGGGAACATGCGGTAGCAGTCAGTGGTGATATCAGAGGCATGTTTCACCAGGTTCAGCTCTTACCAGAAGATCGGTCGCTCCTCAGGTTTATCTGGAGGGACATGAAGCGAAACAATCCCCCTGATGTCTTCGAGTGGCAGGTCTTACCGTTTGGCACTGCGTGTTCACCGTGTTGCGCTACCTTCGCTCTCCAAATGCATGCAAGGGATCATGGAGGGCCAGGGGAAAGGGTCAAGCATTCAGTGGAACACTGTTTCTACGTGGACAATTGTCTTCAGAGCGTGCACACAGCGGATGAAGCTAAGGAGCTGGTTGACCGGCTCAGGGAAGTGCTAGCATCTGGAGGATTTGAGATCAGACAGTGGGCCTGCAACATACCTGATGTCCTCAGGCACCTACCTGCAGAGGCGAGGTCTGACAGTATGGAGCGATGGCTTTCGCACGAGGAACCTGGACATTCAGAACCTGCCCTCGGACTCAGCTGGCACTGGGAGACTGACACCTTAGGCTACAAAAGCCGGCCTTTGGAGTATGGAGCACTCACAATGAGAAACGTTTACAAGGTGCTGGCCCGACAATATGACCCCCTGGGATTCATTGCACCTTACACGACCCGCGCCAAAATGATCGTCCAGAGCATGTGGGACAAGCCGCGTGACTGGGATGACCCACTTATCCCTCAAGATCTGCAGAAGGCATGGAAGGAGTGGGAATCAGAGTTACACCTGCTGTCACGCATCTCATTATCCCGACACTATGCCTCGGCCCAAGCCGATCAGATGGTTGCTTCTAGACAGATCCACGTGTTCAGCGACGCCTCTGAAAGGGCATACGGATCAGTCTCTTATCTGAGAACAGAGGATACCCAGGGACGGGTTTACTTGGCATTTCTGGTGGCTAGATCCAGGGTAGCACCCCGACGGCAACATTCCATTCCCCGTCTTGAGCTCTGTGGTGCCTTGACAGCTGCCCAGTTGGCAAAGACGTTAGAGAGAGAACTGACGCTAAAGACAGATCAGACAATCCTCTGGAGCGATTCGACAACAGTGTTAACCTGGTTACAGTCGGAGTCATGTCGCTTCAAAGTCTTCGTGGGTACACGTGTCTCTGAGATCCAGGAGCTAACAGGAGAGAGTACCTGGCGCTATGTCGACTCCGCACAAAACCCGGCAGATGATGTGACTCGTGGGAAGACATTGGCAGAATTGGCAATGCCTAATCGCTGGAGCCAAGGACCGACCTTCCTCCTTAAGGGACCTGATGAATGGCCATCCTCACCGGGAGGGGCACCAGTAGAGGATGTCACGGAGTACAAGAAATCTGCTTCATGTGGAGTGGTATCTAAAGCAGATAGACATGAGATTCAACTGGCCCAACCATACGGGTCCTGGAAGGATATGGTTGAGGCCGTAGCGCAGGAGGTAAGTGGGGCGGCAGACCGTGATGAGTCCGTGATAGCGGAAGACTACCGGCAGGCTGAGATGACTATCTACCGAAGAGTTCAGGCTGAGTGCTTTCCGGAGGAGTTGCGTCACCTAAAGGCCGGGAAGACAGTACTTCGGAGTAGTCGTCTTCTTGCCCTGTCCCCGGAGCTGGACCCCGACGAGGGAATCATACGAGTTGGAGGAAGACTCAGACGTGCTGAATGGTTAGACCCCGCATTCAAACATCCTATTGTCCTGGACTCTTTGCATCCAGTAACGAAACTCCTTATCCAGGATTATGATGCACGCCTCTGTCATCCGGGTCCCGAGCGAGTATTCGCAGAGATGCGCCGGGTCTTCTGGATTCTCCGTGGCAGGGAGGCAGTTCGGAGGGTGCAACACCAGTGCAAGGAGTGCCGGAGATGGAAATCTAAGCCGTTGATCCCGAAGATGGCTGACTTACCCGTAGCCCGTCTACGCTTATACAAACCGCCGTATTACTCTACGGGTGTCGACTGCTTCGGGCCTTTTCAAGTTAAAATGGGACGTCGCTCAGAGAAGAGATGGGGCATCATCTACAAGTGTCTGACTACACGGGCTGTGCATCTGGATATCCTGCACAGTATGGACGCAGACTCCTTCTTGATGAGCCTCAGGCGGTTCATCGCTCGCAGAGGGACTCCAGCTGAACTCTATTCCGACCAGGGTACAAACTTTAAGGCAGGGGAGAAGGAGCTCCGTGAGTCTTTTAATAGCATGTCTCCCGACCTCCAACGACTCCTAGCCAAGCAGAAGATTGATTTCCACTTTAACCCCCCTGCAGCTCCTCACTTCGGGGGAACATGGGAGAGGGAGATCAGGTCTGTCAAGACTGCACTGTACACTGTCATAGGAGTTCAACCTATCTCGGAGGAGGTACTACATACTACCTTACTGGAAGTGGAGGCAATACTGAATACCAAACCTTTGGGCTATACCTCATCCAGTGCAGCTGACTTGGACGCTGTGACTCCTAATGTCCTCTTGATGGGGCGGCTTGATGGAGCACTACCTTCAGTTGTCTACCCTAAGAGCGAGGGACTAAGCCGGCGGAGATGGCGACACAGCCAGGTTTTGGCAGATCACTTCTGGGCACGGTTCATCAGGTGCTACCTGCCAACCCTCCAATGCAGGCAGAAGTGGCATGGTGCCCCAGTTGATCTTACAGTAGATTCAGTAGTCCTGTTGATGAACCCCCAGTTCCCCAGAGCACTTTGGCCAGTGGGCAGAGTGGTTAAAGTACATCCGAGTGCGGATGGTCATGTGCGGTCCGTGGACGTACAAATCAAAGACAAAGTATATACCCGGCCAGTTGCTCGGCTTATTACTCTTCCCGTCATCCCAGATGGTGAGGAGTATGAGGAGTGCCCTCCGGCGGCTTCAAATTAGGATGAGTCTTTTACATGAGCAAATTGCACGCAATTTGGGGGCGGCTGTGGAAAAGACCATTGAGAGGATTAAGAGCGCTGTAGCGCTTAACGTCTTTTGGGACTTTTATTATGAAAGTGCGACGTGCACGAGCCCGGAAGCTAATAATCCCTCACGAAGCGAAGCATATCACCTCAGATATCAGTTCGCATGCACGGGCGCTGGAGAGGACGAATAACATTGGTTATTGGCCTCGGATCGAGTGTAGGCTATATTGTGCTGCTGTGCGTCTTATAAGAGTGAGTATAGGAATCCTACTGTTTGCTGATCTAAGTTCGTTGTGATGTTATGATGCAATGTTGCAGTTAACGTCCGTGTGGGCCATGGCACGATGCCAATTCGCCCGTGTTATACCTCATAACTGTCGTCAGTGTTCATAGATGATGTTTATAATGTTTAATAACTCATGTTGATAAATAATAACCACAAAACGATGGATGATATAATTGTGAGTTATATAAGTAGCATAATGCTTGTCAGTATGACGTTATATCTTGTGTTCATGCATGGTTCATGTATGAGGGGAGGAGTCAAATAGTTTGTGTATTAATGCTATGATAATGTGGCATATGTAACGGAGCTAACGTAGTCATTTGTAATAGCGTTGCTGTTATTAGAGTGCTGTTCTTTGTCTTTTACAGGGAAACCACATCAAAATACCAGCACAATTCATGTTACACTCCCGTCAAATCAAGACTTAACACCTACTCATTAAGCTAACGACATTACTTCATCATTTCTTCCACCTGTGCCTTTTGGGCCCACATCCCAATTATTGGTTGCTCGCTTGACATTCTTCCACACTTCGTAACAACTGTTAATTCCTCAGAATTCCGGAACAACCTGCTTTTGCCAGAGAAGGCCCAGATAATTCACTGTCACCCATAAAGCCCAAAGGGCCTATTGCAGACCAAAGCCGTCTCCTCCGTCACTGGACGTTCAGTAGGGTGTATGTTAGTGGTTGACTCCCCCCTCTGATGTTCATCTTGATATCCTTGTCATAATAAACCAGTTCAAGTTGATCACTTGTATCTCTGTCGTGTTCTGACCGACACACCTAGTACACTGCTAAACACACCTGAAACCAGTCCTTATCACATATCAAGGTAGTCTTCACTACAGTAGAAATGAAAAAATGTTCGCTCTGTTTTGCTCGCTCGTCGCCATGGACGCGCACCGTTATGAATGCCAGTGCAGCCGCATACTTTTTAGTGTCACTTTAAAATTAGCGCCATATCGGGGACCGATTGCTTCCGGTTTTCAGGGAAAACACAACAAAAAAAGAGTAAATGACAGATTCGCTTAAATAGGCGCTTTTACACAAAATATTCCGTCATAATTTTTCCAGTAAGCTCTTCACTCTCGTGATTAATGAAATTTGACTCCTGTTGCTGATATTTGCTTCAACTTTCGTTCTGCTCACAATTTAGTAAGCAAACACGCTTCAAATGTGTTTTTATTTTATTTTTTGTGTATATATATGTGTGTATATATATATATATATATATATATAGCTTATGTTTCAAATATGAGTTAATTAACAATCGTTTGAAAGAATGATACTTTTAAACATATCACTAAACCGTCATTAGGTGTCGCCAGGCGACCGTCTTAATGAGCGAGTCATTGATTCATTTGTTCGAACGATTCGTTCGAACGGCTGAGTCATTCATGAATGAGACAGATTATGGATTGGTCATTGAATCTTTGAGTCAACCGATTCGTTCAAAATGCTGAATCATTCAGTAATGAGAAAACACGTTGCTGTGAGATGCTCGATGGTTCTGCTGTGATCTTTGTTTAACTATTTTCGCTGCTGAAACAGAAAAAAGTCAATATTGCATATAAAATGTAAGTGATTTGACTTGTGTGTGTGTGTCTGTGTCTGTGTGTGTGTGTGTGTGTGTGTGTGTGTGTGTGATTGTGTCTGTTACAGTGATTGTTTAACCCTTGTTAAAGTTTAGGCCTTGTCTTTTTGGATATATATCTTTTCATATAAAAAAATAGGCATACAACCCATATATTTTAAATGTATTGTTTGCTTTAAATTACATTAAGATTTGTATGTTTGGTAATTGAACCTGAATGAATTTTAAATGAATGTGCTATATTTCAGAGTTTTCCTTAAAATTTGAACTAACTTTATTCTCATCTGAATGATGGACTATTTATTTCTGTATAAAATAAAAAAGAGATTTTGGTTGGGTGACAGTTGTAGTTTACAGTTTGACAAAAGCAAAATGTTGTGTTTTATTGCGATTGTACACAAATATAAGTAAACACTTTGCAGTTTGAATAATGTCCTGTATGAACAAAAGGACGGAGTATGTTTTTATGTCTACATTGTTCAATCACGTTTCACACACACACACACACACACACACACACACACACACACACACACACACACACACACACACACACACACACACACACTTTTTTCTAATCAGATCAGGCAAGTAATATTCTGTCTTGGCACGCTTGATTTAACTTTCAATCTTGTGTACTTTTTTCATGTGTCCATTAAGTCCATGAGACCGTAGGGTGTCTCATTTTTCATTTTAGGTTTCAGAAGGTTGCTCACGCATATGATATGTGCCCTCAATGCACACTTTTGCAGAGCCCACACCAATGCAAGCTCTACAGTACACATCTTCTCAACAGTCAAAGCGGGGTTAAGTTATTGCCCGTCATGCACAGTAACCCTAAAGGCACCAGGGTGGCGGTGCCACCGGCTTGTTTATATATATATATATATATATATATATAAATATAGCTGCGAGCAGCGATGAAGGGCCAAAGCCGGTGGCACCGCCACTCCGGTGCCTTTAGGTAACTAAAGGCACCGGGGTTGCGGTGCCACCGGCTTGGGCCCGTAATCGCTGCTCGCAGCTATATTTATATATATTTATTATTATTTTACTACCTTTTGGGCACTTTTGGGGGCCTTAACGTGCTCAAAAACTCTTGAAACTTTGCACACGGGTCAGAACCCGCGGCCATCAGGGCCGGGCTGAAGATGGTACCCGGGCGTAGCAGGGGGGCTCGACAGCGCCCCCTGGAACGCGGTCCGAAAACTTGGTCCATAAATCAAACACGCTTGCATGGAATAATATGAAACTCGGTACACTTATAGATCTCATCGGTTCATATATCCTTCATGCTCTTACTTTTTACCCCAGCCCAACAGGAAGTCGGCTATTTAGGGTTGTTTGGAAAACCCATGCTCAGGAATTCGAAATACTCCTCCTAGAGAATTCAAACACACGGCACGAAACTCGGTCAGCATGAAGTCAAGACACTGAGGATGAAAAATTGCCAGGGGATTTTTGATATCTCGAACGGTTTGGCCGTGGCGAGGAAACTAATTTATGGCGAGAAACAAGAAACAGGAAGTGTGTTACAACTTCTGCATACATTGACTGATCTCGATGAAACTTCAGCAGTGTGTTCGTTGTAAGAGACCGATCACATGGATGTGACTATTGTGAGTCAAAGTTATAGCGCCACCAACTGGCAGCAGGAAGTGTGTCACTTTCAAAATGCTTTGAAATCACCCTCTTATTTTTACCCGATTTGCTTCAAACTTCATCTGTATAATGTAAAAACACGGCAGATGTAGACCTGTGAAAGGATTGTTTAATATCTAAGATAATGTTGCCATGGCAATGCATCAAACTTTAATATTCTTTTTTTATGCTTTTGAGACTCTTAGCATGCTTGAAATTGCATGAAACTCGACAGACACATCTCATTTATTAGCTAGTAGACACGTGCAAAGTTTCAGAAACGGGCGTGGTGAGGGGCTCAGTAGCGCCACCTTTAGTCAAAAATGGGGTATTAGTTTTACCTACAGTAACAAAAATCGGTATGTATATTCGTCTCCTCGAGCCGGACAACTTTCTAATTGACAGTCATTAGCTCCGAACAACACAAAGTCAGATATTTTGGTTTGAATGTGATTTTCAGGAGAATTTTCTCCCTCCCTCTCTGTGTGTGGGGGGTTTGGGGAATTTGACTATTATTTTAATGGTGTTCAAGGTTTCAGGGGCTTTTGGGGCCCTTAACGTGCTTGAAAACTCTTGAAACTTTGCACACAGGTCAGCGCCCACAGCCATCAGGGCCGGGCTGAAGCTGGTACCCGGGCGTGGCAGGGGGGCTCAACAGCGCCCCCTTGAACGGGGTCCCCAAAACTTGGTCCATAGATCAAACACGCTTGCATGAATTAATATGAAACTCAGTATACATATAGATCTCATCGGGCCGAACAACTTACCTTCGGTCAAGTTTTACGCCAGCCCAACAGGAAGTCGGCTATTATGGGTTGTTTGGAGAACGCTTGCTCAGGAATTTGAAGTACTTCTCCTAGAGATTGCATCCGTTTACCGCCAAACTCGGTCAGCTTGAGGTCAACACATTGAAGATGCTAAATTGCGGACGGATTTTTGATATCTCAAACGGTTTGGCCGTGGCGAGGAAACGAATTTATGGCGAGAAAAGAGAAACACGAAGTGTTATAACTTCTGCATACATTAACTGATCTTGATGAAACTTCAGCAGTGTGTTCGTGGTAAGAGGTCGATCAGAAAGATGTAACTATTGTGAGTCAACGTTATGGCGCCACCAACTGGCAGCAGGAAGTGTGTCACTTTCTAGATGCTTTTGACAAAAGTGGGGGGGGGGGTAGTTTTATCTACAGTAACAAAACTCGATATGTATATTGTACTCTTCGAGCCGGACAACTTTCTAATTTACCGTAATTAGCTCAGACCAAGAGGAAGTCAGATATTTTGGTTTGAATGTGGATTTCAGATTCTGAGTTTTTAGCTACTCCTCCTAAGTAGTTTATTTTATTCACGCCAAACTTTTTCAACATGATGAAAATACATTGAAGATGCTAAATTGTGAACAGATATTGAATATCTCAAACGGTTTTGCTATGGTCGAGGGATTCAAGTAATGTCAAAAAAAGAATCAGGGCATGTCTCATATCTTTCTAAAATGTAATTATACACCATTTATTTTTATATAAAATTATACAAATATTAGAACTAAACCCATTTTATTCCTTTTTTTCAATTTAAGAATTATTTTTAAGTTTAAAAACAGCCAGAATGGTTGTTTAGTCAAAAATAATAATAATCCAAATCATATATAGTGCTATACTGCCCTCTTGTGTTCAAAATCAGGTAGGCCTATTGAATTTATATATATTTATATATTAGGGATGTTACTATGGGAATATTTTCCCACCGGTTAATCAACGTGTGATTGTGTAAACCAATTGTGTAAACCTCCCGCTGGGGGGTTTAAAAACACTAACTTGAAAGCGAAAGTATAATATGGACGTCCGCACGGACATTGAAATGGTGGCGCTCGAATGAATTCCTATGGAAGTAGAAATTAACTAAACGTTCGCTCTGTTCTGCTCGCTCGTCGCCATGGACGCACACCGTTATGAATGCCAGTGCAGCCGCATACTTTTTAGTGTCACTAAAATTAATGCAATTTCGGGGGCCGATTGCTTGAATTGTGAGTTCAATAGTCTATTATTTTTCATGGAAAACACAACAATAAAAGAGTACAATGACATATTCGCTTAAATAGGTGTTTTTACATAAAATAGCCTATTCCGTCATCATCTTTTCAGTCAGCTCTTCACTCTCGTGATTAATGAAATTTGACTCCTGTTGCTGATCTTTGCTGCAACTTTCGTTCAGCTCACAATTTAGTAAGCAAACACGTTTCAAATGTCTTTTTATTTTATTTTTGTGTATGTGTGTGTATATGTATGTATATATATAAATATAGCTTATGTTTCAAATATGAGTTAATTAACAATCGTTGGAAAGAATGATACTTTTAAACATAACACTAAACGGTCATTAGGTGTCGCCAGGCGACCGTCTTAATGAGCGAGTCATTGATTCATTCGTTTGAACGACGAGTCATTCATGAATGAGACAGATGTTTATGGATTTATTGGTCATTGAATCTTTGAGTCAACCGATTCGTTCAAAATGCTGAATCATTCAGTAATGAGAACGCGTTGCTGTGAGATGCGCGATGGTTCTGCTGTGATCTTTGTTTAACTATTTTCGCTGCTGAAACAGAAAAAAAGTCAATATTGCATCTAAAATGTAAGTGATTTGACTTGTGTGTGTGTGTGTGTGTGTGTGTGTGTGTGTGATTGTGTCTGTTACAGTGATAAGAGTTTAACCCTTGTTAAAGTTTAGGCCTTGTCTTTTTGGATATATATCTTTTTATATTAAAAAATAGTCATACAACCCATATATTTTAAATGTATTGTTTGCTTTAAATTACATTAAGATTGTATGTTTGGTAATTGAACCTGAATGAATTTTGAATGAATGTGCTATATTTCAGATCATATATTTGTTCCCTTTCGTAGTCACTCCGAGTTACGTCGGATGACGGAGAATGGGGGTTTCGCCAGAAAGCCAATCCTCTTCGAGTATTAAAAAACGAGCCAATGGCAAAGAAATGCCATGGGTCTGCGGAATTTGCATAATGTATCTCCGCCTCACCGCGTGAGTATTTAAGGAGAGACACCTGCAACAGCAGATCATGTTTTCGCTTCGGAGCCAAGAGAACCTCTTCACTCCACAGCAACATCTGAGTTTACAAGTGACTCACCTCTTCGAGACGAGCGAACTCTCCAGTGTTGGTGTGACGGCGGTACCCAGCGAGTCTTCACATTGCCTGCGATCTGTGCAGTGGTCTGCCTGACTTTGTGTTTTCTCCCTGGTCGCCTCAGCATTGCAGAGTTTTTCCTCTCCTAAAAGAGCTGCACGTGGCACGTCTTTTTAAAGATGTCTCGCCCGTGTTCTTCTGGTTGCGGTCGATATTTGTCGTCTTCTGATGGGCACGAGCGCTGCTTTGTGTGTCTGGGCTTTGAACAGGCTAAAGCAGCGCTCGTGGATGACTCATGTTCCTTCTGTGGGAACATGGCCATCGCAACACTAAGATTAAGACTCAATGATCTTTCAGTGAGAGTCCCCGCGTCCACCACCCGTTCTGCTTCCTCCACGAGAGGTGGTAGTTCGGCTGGGGGACAGGGTGATCTGAGGGTGACGGTGTGGAGCAATCCGACGATGCGTCCTCGGACCACGCCCCCCTCCGCTGTGTTGCAACCCGCGAGTGCCGCGGTGATTCAGGCGGGCTCTTCTTCGGAAGCCCCGCGTGTTTCATTCGGCGCTCCAGAGGATGACACGATGTCGATCGCGGCATCACAAGGTGGGCTTGAGTCTTCAGGAAGTGAGGATGCGGCTGCGTTGCCTCCTTCGGGAGTCCCAGCGTTGCCCGTGTCGGATCCTGAGATGACAGCCATGCTGTCCCGGGCAGCCGTGAGCATCGGGCTAGAGTGGAACCCTCCGCCCTGCCCCGAGCGCTCGCGGCTGGACGATTGGTTTTTGGGTGCGGCTGCCGCCTCACGGCCTCAGCCAACCCCAATTCCTTTCTTCCCGGAGCTGCATGAGGAGCTGTCGAGATCATGGAAGGCTCCTTTGACCTCCCGTGAACGCTCGTCAGCTTTCTCCGCCTTTCCTCCCCTCGATGGCGCAGCTGCCCATGGGTACACTGGGATTCCCCCGGTGGAGCGCTCTGTTGCGATGCAACTGTGTCCTCAGAGCGCCTCCTCTCGTGGCAATCCTAAGCACCCGTCCAAGGCCTGTAGATTCTCGTCATCTATGGTGGCGAGGTCTCACAGAGCTGCAGGACAGGCGGCTGCTGCCCTGCATGCGATGGGCACCTTACAGGTCTACCAGGCCCAGCTGCTCAGAGACATGCACGAGGGCAGGACTGACCCAGGGACGTTCGACGAACTGCGTGCTGCCACTGACCTCGCTCTCCGGGCGACGAAAGTGGCCTCACGCTCCCTGGGTCAGGTGATGGCCACTAATGTGGTCCAGGAGCGTCACCTATGGCTGAACCTGGCCGATATGCGGGACGTTGAGCGGACTCGTCTGCTCGATGCTCCTCCACCCAGCCGTCGGCACAGACGCCTCAGCCTGCTCGCCGCCGAGGGCGCCCTCCCGCGGCTCCCGCCCCTCCCGCACGGCCCCAGCAGCAGCCTTAAGAATAAACAAAAAAAAAAAAAAAAAAAAAAATGCAGGCCCCCTCCTTCCCCCGGTGGAGGGCCGGGGGAGAATCTTTTGTTCTCCACTCCCCGCTGCTCACCCACGGGTGGGCAGCACCCTAATGTGGTTAAAGAAAGAACCGAAATGTCCATCACTGAGCACACAGAGCCGGATGACAGTGCGCGACGCCCCCGTGCCTCGCCACTCTCGTCCTCCTCTGTCTCTGAGGGCGAGGATGACAGTGCGTGCCGTCCCCGGACCACACCACTCTCATCCCCCTCTATCGCCAGACCCCTGGCAGAGCAGACCCCCGTGGAACGCTGGTCCTTCCCTGGTCTCCTCTGTCAGGGCGCGGAGCTTGGCTGTGCACACGCTCAGGGCCGCTATGCCACCCTTGCCTGTGCCGGTCACTCCGCCTCGCTGCCCCTCCGGGGGGACGCCTGTGGCTCGGATGATTCCGCTGGATCAGTTTTTGGGGGCTTGGTTAGAGCTCCTCAATCTGTCCCGTTGGGTCGCCCGAACTATCAGGCTCGGCTATGCGATTCAGTTCGCACGGTCTCCTCCCCGCTTCAGGGGAGTCCGCTTTACTATGGTCGGTGGCAATGCCCCGGTCATGAGAGCGGAGGTTGCTACCCTGCTGGCGAAGGGTGCAATCGAGGCTGTCCCTCCAGCCGAGATGAGGTCAGGGTTCTACAGCCCCTACTTCATTGTCCCCAAGAAAACCGGTGGGTTACGGCCAATCCTGGACTTGCGCGTCTTGAACCGCTCCCTTCACAGGCTGCCGTTCAAGATGCTCACGGCCAAACGCATTTTCGAATGCGTGCGGCCACAGGATTGGTTTGCAGCGATAGACCTGAAGGACGCCTACTTTCATGTCTCCATTTTACCTCGACACAGACCGTTTCTTCGGTTTGCTTTCGAGGGGCAGGCATACCAGTACGCGGTTCTCCCATTCGGGTTGGCTCTGTCTCCTCGCGTCTTCACGAAGGTCGTCGAGGCAGCCCTTGTTCCCCTACGCGAACACGGGGTTCGCATCCTGAATTATCTCGACGACTGGCTAATATTAGCTCACTCTCGAGATCAGGTTTGCGAACACAGAGACCTTGTGCTCCGGCACCTAGCCCGTGCAGAGGATCTCTTTTCTCGGTATGGAGATAGACTCGGTCGCCATGTCCGCGCAGCTTACGAGCGAGCGCGCACACTCACTGCTGACTTGTCTTCGACAGTTCGAGGGCAAGAGTGCGGTCCCACTGAAACTTTTTCAGAGGCTCCTGGGGCATATGGCATCCGCAGCCGCGGCAACGCCACTCGGATTGCTTCATATGAGACCGCTTCAGCTGTGGCTTCGCGATCGGGTCCCGAGGTGGGCATGGCATCGCGGTACGCTCAGAGTTCCAATAACTCCGACCTGCCGTCAGACCTTCACCCCGTGGCGGAACCTCAGCTTTCTACGGGCCGGAGTTCCCCTAGAACGAGTTTCCAGGCATGTTGTCGTCTCCACAGATGCCTCTGCCACGGGCTGGGGCGCCATGTGCAATGGACATGCAGCCGCGGGCTCCTGGACAGGACCCCAGCGCCTCATGCATGTCAATTGCCTCGAGTTGCTGGCAGTACGCCTTGCCCTGCACCGCTTCCACGCGTTGCTCCTGGGTCAACACGTACTTGTCCGCTCGGACAATACCGCGACTGTAGCGTACATCAACCGTCAGGGTGGTCTACGCTCTCGCCGTATGTCGCAACTCGCACGCCACCTCCTCTTATGGAGTCAGAAGCACCTGAGGTCCCTTCGTGCTATTTACATTCCAGGAGTGCGGAACCTTGCAGCCGACGAGCTGTCACGGCTCCGGCCAACCTCTGGCGAATGGAGACTCCATCCCCAGTCGGTCCAGCTGATATGGGACCAGTTCGGGGACGCACAGATAGATCTGTTTGCCTCCCACGACTCGATCCCATTGCGCCCTGTATTACTCCCTGACCGAGGGCACGCTCGGCACGGATGCACTGGCGCACAGCTGGCCGCAGGGCCTACGCAAGTATGCGTTTCCCCCAGTGAGCCTTCTCGCACGTACTCTGTGCAAGATCAAGGAGGACGAGGAGCAGGTCATATTGGTCGCCCCATACTGGCCCACCAAGACCTGGTTCTCCGAACTGATACTCCTCGCGACAGCACCTCCTTGGCCAATTCCTCTGAGGAAGGACCTACCATCACTTCCGCTAGAGCATCGTCCACGAGACATGTCTATGCGTTGAAGTGGAACCTCTTCGTTAACTGGTGCTCTTCTCGCCGAGAAGACCCCAGGAGATGCTCGATCAGCGTTGTGCTTTCCTTCCTGCAAGACGGGTTGGAGCGAAGGCTGTCTCCCTCCACCCTGAAGGTGTATTTGGCCGCTATCGCCGCATATCACGAAGCAGTTGAAGGTAAGTCTCTTGGAAAGCACGACCTGATCCTCAGGTTCCTGAGAGGAGCGAGGAGACTGAATCCTCCTCGCCCTCCTCTCGTTCCCTCTTGGGACCTCTCAGTGGTCTTAAGTGCCCTGCAGAGGGCTCCCTTTGAGCCTCTGCAATCAGCTGAGCTTAAGATCCTGTCAATGAAGACAGCGCTCCTGGTTGCGTTGGCCTCCATCAAGAGGGTAGGGGACCTGCACGCATTCTCCGTTGACGAAGCGTGCCTGGAGTTCGGGCCCGGCCTCTCTCACGTGATCCTGAGACCCCGGCCCGGATATGTGCCCAAGGTTCCCACCACTCCCTTCCGGGACCAGGTGGTGAACCTGCAAGCGCTGCCCCGGGAGGAGGCAGACCCAGCCTTGGCACTGCTCTGTCCAGTACGCGCACTCCGTGCTTACGTAGACAGGACGCAGTGTTTCAGGACCTCAGACCAGCTCTTTGTCTGTTATGGTGGGAAGCTGAAGGGAAAGGCTCTCTCCAAACAAAGGTTGTCTCACTGGGTAGTGGACGCCATTGCTTTGGCATACCAGCAGCAAGGTCGACCATGCCCCCTTGGTGTGACCGCCCACTCCACCCGGAGTGTGGCGTCCTCTTGGGCTTTAGCGCGTGGCGCCTCGCTAACAGACATCTGCAGAGCTGCAGGCTGGGCGACACCTAACACATTCGCCAGATTCTACAATCTCCGAGTGGAGCCAGTCTCCGCCCATGTACTGTCTTTTTCAAGCTAACATGGGAGCTGTTAAGTGTCTCGCTTGCTCGCCATTCCACTCCACGGACTGGATACGTGCGATATTTCCTCAGGTGAGCCTTCCCCTCTGAAGCCCTGAGTTCCTCCAGCACTGTTGACGCTGGCGCCAGTGTCTATTGCCTGTGCGTCGGCTAGGTGCCTCCGTGTGCATGGTTCCTCCTCTGAGTAACCCCCACATGTGTATTTTCCACTGTAAGCCTCTTTGAGCATGTGTCTTTCCCTCGGCAAGTCACCTGCCACTCCTGGAGTTGAAAGTAGATGCCACCCTACGGGCTGGTCACTCCAGTGTTCCTCCATATGAAGCCCCCTCGGGCCATATGTGTATTCTTAAGTCCTCCCTACGGGTAGGCATGCTGCGGCATATCTCCCCTGAGATATGCTTCCCAGTGTACCTTGGTATTCCTGTGTTAGTAGGACTCCTTCGTCCGTGCCTACATCACGACAGGGAGGTCAGACTTCGCAGGGCACTGGAAGACAGCTGTGAAGGTGGCGTGATTACACGGGGACCCCCATTCTCCGTCATCCGACGTAACTCGGAGTGACTACGAAAGGGAACGTCTCGGTTACGGATGTAACCCTCGTTCCCTGAGTAGGGAACGGAGACGTTACGTCTCCCTGCCACTTCCGCTGTACCGCTGGGTAGACGCCTGAGTTCAGTCTCGGCTCCTCAGCGAAGACATGATCTGCTGTTGCAGGTGTCTCTCCTTAAATACTCACGCGGTGAGGCGGAGATACATTATGCAAATTCCGCAGACCCATGGCATTTCTTTGCCATTGGCTCGTTTTTTAATACTCGAAGAGGATTGGCTTTCTGGCGAAACCCCCATTCTCCGTCATCCGACGTAACGTCTCCGTTCCCTACTCAGGGAACGAGGGTTACATCCGTAACCGAGACGTTTTCCTTAAAATTTGAACTAACACTAACTTTATTCTCATCTGAATGATAGATTATTTATTTCTGTATAAAATAAAAACACATTTGATTTTTCTTTTTTAATCAATGTAGAATGTGTAACTGAAAAAATAAACAGATTAGGGCTCTGTTCGATGACAAGAAATGAAAACCAATGCGATATGATGAATGTCCAAAAGATGGCTCCCACAGACTGTTTTTAAATAGGATTGTTTGATATTTTTTGCTTTTAAACTGTGTGTGTGTGTGTGTGTGTGTGTGTGTGTAAGAGATTTTGGTTGGGTGACAGTTGTAGTTTACAGTTTGACAAGAGTTTATAGTTTGACAAAAGCACAATGTTGTGTTTTATTGCGAGTGTACACAAATATAAGTAAACACTTTGCAGTTTGAATAATGTCCTGTATGAACAAAAGGACGGAGTATGTCTTTATGTCTACATTGTTCAATTACGCCCCCCACACACACACAAACACTATTTTTCTAATCAGATCAGGCAAGTAATATTCTGTCTTGTCTCTTAAAAAAACAATATATATATATTTATGTATGTATATATATATATATATATTTATGTGTATATATATATATATATATATATATATGTGTGTATGTGTGTGTGTGTGTATATATATATAAATATAGCTGCGAGCAGCGATGAAAGGGCCAAAGCCGGCGGCACCGCCACCCCGGTTATAGCACCACCAACTGGCAGCAGGAAGTCTGTCACTTTCAAAAAGCTTTGAAATCACCTGATTGCTTCAAACTTCACTACTATGATGTAAACACACGGCAGATGTAGACCTGGATGTAGACCTGACCTTTCAGAAGGTTGCTCTCGCATACTTTGTGGTTGACATGTGCCCTCGATGCGCACTTTTGCAGAGCCCACACTGATACAAGCTCTACAGCACACTTCTTTTCGACAGTCAAAGCAGGGTTACGTTTTTGCACGTCGTGCACAATAACCCTAAAGGCACCAGGGTGGCGGTGCCACCGGCTTTATATATATATAGATATATAAATATAGCTGCGAGCAGCGATGAAGGGCCAAAGCTGGTGGTACCGCCACCCCGGTGCCTTTACATTTACATTTACATTTATTCATTTAGCTGACGCTTTTATCCAAAGCGACTTACAATTGCTATATATGTCAGAGGTCGCACGCCTCTGGAGCAACTAGGGGTTAAGTGTCTTGCTCAGGGACACATTGGTGTCTCACAGTGGATTCGAACCCGGGTCTCTCACACCAAAGGCACACCAAAGGCATGTGTCTTATCCACTGCGCCATCACCACCCCATAGGTAACTAAAGGCACCGGGGTTGCGGTGCCACCGGCTTGGGCCCGTAATCGCTGCTCGCAGCTATATTTATATATCTATATATATTTATTATTATTCTTCCGACTTATTAGGGCCCAAGCCCTGAAAGGGCGAAGGCCCTATTGTTTTCCTAAGGATTATTAGGGCCCAAGCCCAAAGGGCGAAGGCCCTATTGTTTTCCTTAGGATTATTTATTATTATTATTATTCTTATTATTTTTTTACTACCTTTTGGACACTTTTGGAGGCCTTAACATGCTCAAAAACTCCTGAAACTTTGCACACATGTCAGAACCCGCGGCCATCAGGGCCGGGCTGAAGATGGTACCCGGGCGTGGCAGGGGGGCTCGACAGCGCCCCCTGGAACGGGGTCCGAAAACATGGTCCATAAATCAAACACGCTTGCATGTAATAATATGAAACTCGGTACACATGTAGATCTCCTCGTTTCATATATACTTCACACTCTTACTTTTTACCCCAGCCCAACAGGAAGTCGGCTATTTAGGGTTGTTGGTAAAACACACGCAATGGAATGTGAAATACTCCTCCTAGAGAATTCAAACAAACGGCACGAAACTCGGTCAGCATGAAGTCAAGACATTGAGGATGAAAGTTTGCGAGGGGATTTTTGATATCTCGAACGGTTTGGCCGTGGCGAGGAAACAAAATTATGGCGAGAAACGTGAAACAGGAAGTGTGTCATAACTACTCCATACATTAACTGATCTTGATGAAACTTCAACAGTGTGTTCGTTGTAAGAGCCCGATCACATGGATGTGACTATTGTGAGTCAAAGTTATAGCGCCACCAACTGGCAGCAGGAAGTGTGTCACTTCCTAAATGCTTTGAAATCACCCTCTTATTTTTACCCGATTTGCTTCAAACTTGATGTGTATAATGTAAACACACGGCAGATGTAGACCTGTGAAAGGATTATTGATATCTTAGATACTGTTGCCGTGGCAACACATCAAACTTTAATATTCTTGTTTGATGCTTTTGAGACTCTTAGCATGCTTGAAATTGCATGAAACTCGACAGACACAGGTATGCATATGGTTCAGATCAAGCCGGACAACTTTCTAATTAACTGTCATTAGCTCAGACCAAGAGGAAGTTAGATATTTTGGTTTGAATATGGTCATTTTCTCTCCCTCTCTCTCTGAGCCAATATGGCAAGCCGTTTTAACATTTAATCATTTTAGTCTACTAGTCTATTTTCATGCTACTAGTTCTTATTTTTTAGATACTAGTATCTATTCCATTAAGTACTAGTACTTACTTATTAGCGACTAGTGCGTATTCTTTAGATACTAGTGCGTATTCTTTAGATATTATTTTGAATACGTATTAGTAGCTAATGAATAAGTACTGGTATCTCTTTAATACAGGGGTTCTCAAAGTTTTGATAGGTGAGGGCCAATTTAGGAACCCAACATTGAACTGAGGGCCGCCAAAGGGGCAGGGGAGAAAACGAAGAAAAAAAAAACTGAAAAGAAAATCCCATTTGAAATTATTTTAATGACCAGGTTGCATCTCTACAGTTTACATTAGTTGCAATAAACACATTTTAATTCGTAACTGAGGCTAAACCTGGCAAAACTTGTGAAAATCTTGGGGGGGAGAGAAAGAAACTTTTAAAATAGAAGCTTAGGCTACCAAACAAGTCATCATCATCATTCATATCTATCATTGCTTGTCAGTCGCATTTCCATTATTGCAGATTTGCATATTATTATCTATCTTTTTTAACCTGTAACTGAAAAACGAAAAATGAACGGTTGTTGTCTTTTTAAAACGCAAAGTTGAACACAATTTTAATTTGAACTGGCTACACCAACTGCGCAAAAAAAGTAAATATCGACAGACTTTTTCAGATTTTTGTTTAAATGACTTTTTGCCCCTTTATTAAACATTTTAAATATTCACAAATTAATATGGAAAGCATGTCGATTTTGCTGGTTTTCTAAGGCCAAATTAGAACCTGGAATTTATATTTTTCCAGCAGTGATGAATGAGAAGAGCCATATAGCCTGTGTCTGATCTAGCCTGATTTATAGGTGAGTTATAGGCTAATGATAATAAATGCGTCTGAAAAAACAGCGAGGCATTTTAATTGTTTATTAATAAACTATTGTTTTCTAAGTGTCGGCTAAAAACATATCTCCATCTCCGCTGTTAAGCAGATGCGCTTTTAGAGAGAAATCCACCTTTCATACGGATTACATAATCAGGTATTTGCTTTCGATTCGAGTTTGTTTGTTTAAAAGTGCACATTTTAAGCTTTAGCCTACATAGGCTATATTTTGTTTCAGTTCTCGCGCTCCAGTTCACGGAGATCATGAAAGCGCGTAGCCTAGGCTACTGATTGTTTTATTTTATTTTACAAAAGCACGTTTTCTTGTTATGAGTTTACACAAATAAAAGTAGTTGCGAATAATGCATTATTATGTTCTGTATGACCAGAAATGATAGACTAGTTTAAGTTGTTTCCACTGTTGATAGGAAAATGCAAGTGTTCGCGCCCGCGAAAAATTTGAAAGGTAATGGAAACGCGGCTATTAATAAGCTTGACATTGTTAAGATTATTATTAAGTCACATTGAATATTGATTACTTGGTCAACATACCCTTTTAAATTGCAATGGGATTTGTGGTGCTGGTTTGGGTTGGCCACGATTCCTATTCCTGTGTAGACAACCACTGTTCCTGGTGGCCTTGGGAGTGAGGTCAAGTGCGATCGGTCGGTCGGACCATGTAATTACCGCTTATGCCTATAGATGCCGCTAAACACCACTAAACGGAGATATTCATTTTTTCAAAGCAATAGTTTTAACAGTTTTACAGATGTTATCAGATGTTATCGCGGGCCGCCAGAAATGTTTCGGCGGGCAGCCATTGGCCCGCGGGCCGCACTTTGAGAACCTATGATTTAATAGGTACTAGTATCTAATGACTTAGTAGTAGTATTTATTGAATAAATACTAGTATCTATTAATAGCTACTTGTATCTAAAATGTCATTTTCTCTCTCTCTCTCTGAGCCAATATGGCAAGCCGTTTTAACATTTAATCATTTTAACCTACTAGTCTCTATTTTCATTATTTTTTATTTTCATACAACCCATGTATTTTAAATGTATTGTTTGCTTTAAATTAAATTAAGATTGTATGTTTGGTAATTGAACCTTAATAAATGTAAAATTAATGTGCTATATTTCAGATCAATATATTTGTTTTCCTTCATTTTAATCAACACTAACTTATTTCTGTATAAAATAAAAAATCCCGAATAATCCAGACCAAGCGGAGCACACTATTTCTACAACATCATCAGTGCTGAAGCGGAACTACCAGAGCCGTTCGACAGATAGCGAGCAGATATTTTGTTTCACGTCGTGCACAATAACCCTAATGGCACCAGGGTGGCGAGCCACCGGCTTTATATATATATATATATATATATATATATATATATATATAAATATAGCTGCGAGCAGCGATGAAGGGCCAAAGCCGGCGGTACCGCCACCCTGGTGCACCAGGGTTGCGGTGCCACCGGCTTGGGCCCGTAATCGCTGCTCGCAGCTATATTTATATATATATATATATATATATATATATATATTTTATTATTCTTCTTCTTCTTTTTATTATTTTACTACCTTTTGGGCACTTTTGGGGGCCTTAACGTGCTCAAAAACTCTTGAAACTTTGCACACGGGTCAGAACCCGCGGCCATCAGGGCCGGGCTGAAGATGGTACCCGGGCGTGGCAGGGGGGCTCGACAGCGCCCCCTGGAACGGGGTTTGAACACTTGTCCATATATCAAACACGCTTGCATGTAATAATCTGAAACTCGGTACACTTATAGATCTCATCGGGCCAAACAACTTTCGTGCTCTAAGTTTTACGTCAGCCCAACAGGAAGTCGGTTATTATGGGTTGTTTGGAAACTCATTTTCTATATTTTTCTTACGACTATTCAGGCACTTTTGGGGCCCTTAACGTGCTCGAAAACTCTTGAAACTTTGCACACGGGTCAGAACCCGCGGCCATCAGGGCCGGGCTGATGATAGTACCCGGGCGTGGCAGGGGGGCTCGACAGCGCCCCCTGGAACGGGGTCCGAAAACTTGGTCCATAAATCAAACACGCTTGCATGTAATAATATGAAACTCGGTACACATATAGATCTCATCGATTCATATATACTTCATGCTCTTACTTTTTACCCCAGCCCAACAGGAAGTCGGCTATTTAGGGTTGTTTGTAAAACGCATGCAATGGAATTTAAAGTACTTCTCCTAGAGAATTCAAACACATGGCACGAAACTCGGTGTGCATGAAGTCAAGACACTGAGGATGAAAAATTGCCAGGGGATTTTTGATATCTCGAACGGTTTGGCCGTGGCGAGGAAACGAATTTATGGCGAGAAACAACAAACAGGAAGTGTGTTATAACTTCTGCATACATCAACTGATCTTGATGAAACTTCAGCAGTGTGTTCGCTGTAAGAGGCCGGTCACATGGATGTGACTATTGTGAGTGAAAGGATTATTGAAATCTAAGATACTGTTGCCATGGCAACGCATCAAACTTTAATATTCTTTTTGGATGCTTTTGAGACTCTCAGCATGCCTGAAATTGCTTAAAATTGCATGAAACTCAACAGACAGATCACATTTATTAGCCAGTAGACATGTGCAAAGTTTCAGAAACGGGCGTGGTGCAGGGACTCAGTAGCGCCACCTTTTGACAAAAGTGGGGGTGTTAGTTTTATAGTTGTACCTACAATCATAAAACTTGGTACGCATATTGTTCAGATCAAGCCGGACAACTTTCTAATTAACTGTCATTAGCTCAGACCAAGAGGAAGTCATATATTTTAGTTTGAATGTGGATGTTTCTGAGAATTTTCTCTCCCTCTCTCTTCGTCTCTGTGTGTGAGGGATTTGTCTATTGCTTTTAATGGAGTTCAAGGTTTCAGGGGCTTTTGGGGCTCTTAACGTGCTCAAAAACTATTGAAACTTTGCACACAGGTCAGAGCCCACAGCCATCAGGGCCGGGCTGAAGCTGGTACCCGGGCGTGGCAGGGGGGCTCAACAGCACCCCCTTGAACGGGGTCCAACAATTTGGTCCATATATCCAACACGCTTGCATGAATTAATATGAAACTTAGTACACATATAGATCTCATCGGGCCGACCATCTTTCCCCTGGTCAAGTTTTACGCCAGCCCAACAGGAAATCGGCTATTATGGGTTGTTTGGAAAACGCTTGCTGTGGAATTTGAAGTACTACTCCTAGGAAATTCATTCAATCATTGCCAAACTCGGTGTGCATGAAGTCAAGACATTGAGGATGCTAAATTGCGGACAGATTTTTGATATCTCGAACGGTTTTGCCACGGAGAGGAAATTAATTTTCATCACTAAAAAATGACATATAAAGTGTGTTATAACTTAGTTAGTTTTACCTACAGTTACAAAACTCAGCGTGTATATTCTTCTCCTCAAGCCGAACAACTTTCTAATTTAAAGTAATTAGCTCCGACCCTCAGAAAGTCAGACATTGTGGTTTGAATATGGTCATTCTCTCTCTCTCTCTCTCTCTCTGAGCCAATATGGCAAGCCGCTTTAACATTTAATCATTTTAACCTACTAGTCTCTATTTTCATGCTACTAGTACTTATTTTTTAGATACTAGTATCTTTTCCATTAAGTACTAGTACTTATTCATTTGGGACTAGTGCTTATTCTTTAGTACTAGTGCCTATTCTTTAGATACTAGTGCTTATTCTTTAGATATTCTTTTGAATACGTATTAGTAGCTAATGAATAAGTACTGGTATCTCTTTAATATGTACTAGTATCTAATGACTTAGTACTAGTATTTATTGAATAAATACTAGTATCTATTAATAGGTACTAGTATCTAAAAGGTCATTTTCTCTCTCTCTGTCTCTGAGCCAATATGGCAAGCCGTTTTAACATTTAATCATTTTAACCTACTAGTCTCTATTTTCATGCTACTAGTACTTATTTTTTAGATACTAGTATCTATTCCATTAAGTACTAGTACTTATTCATTAGCGACTAGTGCTTATTCTGTTTAGAATATTCAAAGTGCTTATTCAATTTTTATGCTTATTTATATTTTCAGAGCAGAAAATCCGATTTTTCTGCTTATTCAATATTGCATCTAAAATGTAAGTGACTTGACGTGTGTGTGTGTGTGTGTGTGTGAGAGAGATTGTGTCTGTTACAGTGACAAGAGTTTAACCCTTTAAGGCCTTGTCTTTTTGGATATATATCTTTTTTTTATAAAAAAAAGTGCATACAACCAATATATTTTAAATGTATTGTTTGCTTTATTTTAAATTAAGATTGTATGTTTGGTAATTGAACCTAAATAAATTTAAAATTAATGTTCTATATTTCAGATCAATATATTTGTTTTCCTTCATTTTAATCAACACTAACTTTATTCTCATCAGAATTATAAATAACTTATTTCTGTATAAAATTAAAAATCCCGAATAATCCAGACCAACCAGAGCGCACTATTTCTACAACATCATCAGTGCTGAAGCGGAACTACCAGAGCCGTTTGGCAGATAGCGAGCAGATATTTTGTGTCACGTCGTGCACAATAACCCTAAAGGCACCAGGGTGGCGGTGCCACCGGCTTTTTATATATATATATATATATATATATAAATATAGCTGCGAGCAGCGATGAAGGGCCAAAGCCGGCGGCACCGCCACCCCGGTGCCTTTAGGTAACTAAAGGCACCGGGGTTGCGGTGCCACCGGCTTGGGCCCGTAATCGCTGCTCGCAGCTATATTTATTCTTCTTCTTCTTCTTCTTATTATTATTATTATTAGGGCCCAAGCCCAAAGGGCGAAGGCCCTATTGTTTTCCTTAGGATTATTTATTATTCTTCTTCTTCCGACTTATTATTTTTCTGCTACCTTTTGGACACTTTTGGAGGCCTTAACATGCTCAAAAACTCCTGAAACTTTGCACACATGTCAGAACCCGCGGCCATCAGGGCCGGGCTGAAGATGGTACCCGGGCGTGGCAGGGGGGCTCGACAGCGCCCCCTGGAACGGGGTCCGAAAACATGGTCCATAAATCAAACACGCTTGCATGTAATAATATGAAACTCGGTACACATGTAGATCTCCTCGTTTCATATATACTTCACACTCTTACTTTTTACCCCAGCCCAACAGGAAGTCGGCTATTTAGGGTTGTTGGTAAAACACACGCAATGGAATGTGAAATACTCCTCCTAGAGAATTCAAACAAACGGCACGAAACTCGGTCAGCATGAAGTCAAGACATTGAGGATGAAAGTTTGCGAGGGGATTTTTGATATCTCGAACGGTTTGGCCGTGGCGAGGAAACAAAATTATGGCGAGAAACGTGAAACAGGAAGTGTGTCATAACTACTGCATACATTAACTGATCTTGATGAAACTTCAGCAGTGTGTTCGTCGTAAGAGCCCGATCACATGGATGTGACTATTGTGAGTCAAAGTTATAGCGCCACCAACTGGCAGAAGGAAGTGTGTCACTTCCTAAATGCTTTGAAATCACCCTCTTATTTTTACCCGATTTGCTTCAAACTTCACTACTATAATGTAAACACACGGCAGATGTAGACCTGTGAATGGATTCTTGATATCTTAGATACTGTTGTCGTGGCAACGCATCAAACTTTAATATTCTTTTTTTATGCTTTTGAGACTCTTAGCATGCCTGAAATTGCTTAAAATTGCATGAAACTCGACAGACACATCTCATTTATTAGCCAGTAGACATGTGCAAAGTTTCAGAAACGGGCGTGTTGAGGGCTCAGTAGCGCCACCTTTTGTCAAAAGTGGGGGGATTAATTTTATCTACAGTAATAAAAATCGGTATGTGTATTGTTCTCCTCCAGCCAGACAAGTTTCTAATTTACACTCAATAGCTCCAACCAACAGGAAGTCAGATATTTTGGTTTGAAAATTGTCATTTTATGTCTCTCTCTCTCTCTGAGCCTACGTCTCTGTGTGTGTGTGTGTGTCTGTGAGTGTGGGGAGGGGGAGGGGGGCTAGATTAACCATTTGACTGCTGTGTGGTTTGGCCTGCATTAAAAAAGAAAATAAATGTCTTACGCCTTGTATTTTTTAAATAAGTTGTATTAATAAGTAAAGGCATATAACCAGTTGAATTGTAGTGCATTGAAAATAGTTTTATATAATTAGTTTATTAATTAAATTAACTTGGTCCATAAACTTCGTCAGAAAATTTGGTCCATAAATCAAACACACTTGCATGTAATATTATGAAACTCTGTACTCATATAGATCTCATCGGGCCAAACAACTTTAAGCCAGCCCAACAGGAAGTGGGCTATTTTTGTCTTAATGTGGATGTTTTGCAAAACCAGGCTCTACATTTTTACCCACTCCTCTTAAGTGGTTTATTTTATTCCCACCAAACTTTTTCAACATGATGAAAATACATTAAAGAAGCATAATTGTGAATATCTATTGAATATCTCTAATTGTTTTGCTATGGCGAGGGATTAAAGTCATGTAAAAAAAATAAACACTAAAAGCCTCATATCTTCTAAAAATTTAATTATACACCATTTATTTCTAGATAAAATTATACAAATATCAGAACTAAACCCATTTTATTCTTGTTTTGCAATTTAAGAATAATGTACAAGTTTAAAAACAGCCAGGATGCACTATTCAGTTAAAAAATAAATATATCAAATAATACATAGGGCTATACTGCCCTCTTGTGTTCAAAATCAGGTAGGCCTGTTGTATTTAAATATAGGTAGCTGCTATGTGACTCCGAGAATTTTTTCTCACCGGTTATTTGACGTGTAACACCGGGGGCTTTTATATCGCTAAGTTAAAAGTGAAAGTAAAGTAAGGACATTTATAGTGGTGGCGCTCGCAGTGCGCTCGAATGAATTTCTATGGAAGTAGAAATGAAAAAACGTTCGCTCTGTTTTGCTTGCTCGTCGCCATGGACGCGCACCGTAATGAATGCCACTGCAGCCGCATACTTTTTAGTGTCACTTTAAAATTAGTGCAATATCGGGGGCCAATTGCTTGAATTGTGAGTTCAATAGTCTATTATTTTTCACGGAAAACACAACAACAAAAGAGTACAATGATAGATTCGCTTAAATAGGCGCTTTTACATAAAATATAGCCTATTCCGTCATCATCTTTTCAGTCAGCTCTTCACTCTCGTGATTAATGAAATTTGACTCCTGTTGCTGATATTTGCTGCAACTTTCGTTCTGCTCACAATTTAGTAAACAAACACGCTTCAAATGTGTTTTATTTTATTTTTGTGTATATATGTGTGTGTATATATATATATATATATATATATATATAGCTTATGTTTCAAATATGAGTTAATTAACAATCGTTGGAAAGAATGATACTTTTAAACATATCACTAAACCGTCATTAGGTGTCGCCAGGCGACCGTCTTAATGAGCGAGTCATTGATTCATTTGTTCGAACGATTCGTTCGAACGGCTGAGTCATTCATGAATGAGACAGATTATGGATTGGTCATTGAATCTTTGAGTCAACCGATTCGGTCAAAATGCTGAATCATTCAGTAATGAGAAAACACGTTGCTGTGAGATGCTCGATGGTTCTGCTGTGATCTTTGTTTAACTAGTTTCACTGCTGAAACAGAAAAAAGTCAATATTGCATATAAAATGTAAGTGATTTGACTTATGTGTGTGTCTGTGTCTGTGTGTGTGTGTGTGTGTATGATTGTGTCTGTTACTTTTTGGATATATATATTTTTATATAAAAAAAATAGGCATACAACCCATATATTTTAAATGTATTGTTTGCTTTAAATTACATTAAGATTTGTATGTTTGGTAATTGAACCTGAATGAATTTTAAATGAATGTGCTATATTTCAGAGTTTTCCTTAAAATTTGACCTAACACTAACTTTATTCTCATCTGAATGATAGATTATTTATTTCTGTATAAAATAAAAAAGAGATTTTGGTTGGGTGACAGTTGTAGTTTACAGTTTGACAAAAGCACAATGTTGTGTTTTATTGCGATTGTTCACAAATATAAGTAAACACTTTGCAGTTTGAATAATGTCCTGTATGAACAAAAGGACGGAGTATGTTTTTATGTCTACATTGTTCAATCACGTTTCACACACACACTTTTTTTCTAATCAGATCAGGCAAGTAATATTCTGTCTTGGCACAATTGATTTAACTTTCATAACTTACTTATTTCATGTGTCCATTAAGTCCATGAGACCGTAGGGTGTCTCATTTTTCATTTTAGGTTTCAGAAGGTTGCTCACGCATATGATATGTGCCCACACCAATGCAAGCTCTACAGTACACATCTTCTCAACAGTCAAAGCGGGGTTAAGTTATTGCCCGTCATGCACAGTAACCCTAAAGGCACCAGGGTGGCGGTGCCACCGGCTTGTTTATATATATATATATATATATATATATATATATATATATATAAATATAAATATAGCTGCGAGCAGCGATGAAGGGCCAAAGCCGGTGGCACCGCCACTCCGGTGCCTTTAGGTAACTAAAGGCACCGGGGCTGCGGTGCCACCGGCTTGGGCCCGTAATCGCTGCTCGCAGCTATATTTATTATTGTTTTTTTTACTACCTTTTGGACACTTTTGGAGGCCTTAACATGCTCAAAAACTCCTGAAACTTTGCACACATGTCAGAACCCGCGGCCATCAGGGCCGGGCTGAAGATGGTACCCGGGCGTGGCAGGGGGGCTCGACAGCGCCCCCTGGAACGGGGTCCGAAAACATGGTCCATAAATCAAACACGCTTGCATGTAATAATATGAAACTCGGTACACATGTAGATCTCCTCGTTTCATATATACTTCACACTCTTACTTTTTACCCCAGCCCAACAGGAAGTCGGCTATTTAGGGTTGTTGGTAAAACACACGCAATGGAATGTGAAATACTCCTCCTAGAGAATTCAAACAAACGGCACGAAACTCGGTCAGCATGAAGTCAAGACATTGAGGATGAAAGTTTGCGAGGGGATTTTTGATATCTCGAACGGTTTGGCCGTGGCGAGGAAACAAAATTATGGCGAGAAACGTGAAACAGGAAGTGTGTTATAACTTCTGCATACATTAACTGATCTTGATGAAACTACAACAGTGTGTTCGTTGTAAAAGCCCGATCACATGGATGTGACTATTGTGAGTCAAAGTTATAGCGCCACCAACTGGCAGCAGGAAGTGTGTCACTTTCAAAATGCTTCGAAATCACCCTCTTATTTTAACCCAATTTGCTTCAAACTTCATCTGTATAATGTAAACATACGCCAGATGTAGACCTGTGAATGGATTCTTGATATCTTTGATACTGTTGCCGTGGCAACACATCAAACTTTAAAATTCTTTTTTGATGCTTTTGAGACTCTTAGCATGCTTGAAATTGCATGAAACTCGACAGACACATCTCATTTATTAGCCAGTAGACATGTGCAAAGTTTCAGAAACGGGCGTGGTGCAGGGACTCAGTAGCGCCACCTTTTGACAAAAGTGAGAGGGTTAGTTTCATAGTTTTACCTGCAATCTTAAAACTCGGTAGGCATATTGTTCAGATCAAGCCGGACAACTTTCTAATTTACAGATTTTGGTTCCGAACAACAGGAAGTCGGATATTTTGGTTTGAATGTGGATGCTTTGGAGTAATCTCTGTCCCTCTCTCCCTCTCTCTGCATACCTCTGTGTCTGTGGGGGGAGGGGGATGTGTCTGTTTGAGTGACAATGCTTTTAATTATTGTTGATCAAGGTTTCGGGGGCTTTTGGGGCCCTTAACATCCTCTAAAACTCTTGAAACTTTGCACACGGGTCAGAACCCGCGGCCATCAGGGCCGGACTGAAGCTGGTACCCAGGCGTGGAAGGGCGGACCGACAGCGCCTTCTGGACTGGGATTCGAACACTTGTCCATAAATCAAAGACACTTGCATGTAATAATATGAAACTCGGTACACTTATAGATCTCATTGGGTTGAACAACTTTCGTGCTCTAAGTTTTACGACATCCCAACAGGAAGCCGGCTATCATGGTTTGTTTGGAAACGCATACCCCTGAAATTCTATTTAATTCTCCTTGGGAATTGATCGGATTTCAAGCAAACTCGGTCAGCATGAAGTCAAGACATTGATGATGCTAAATTCCGGAGGGATTTTTGATATCTCGAACGGTTTGGCCGTGGCGAGGAAATTAATTTTATGACTAAAAAAGGACACATAAAGTGTGTTATAACTTTGCTCGTTTTACCTACAGTTACAAAACTTGCCACGCATATTGTTCTCATCAAGCCAATCGACTTTCTAATTTAAAGTCATTAGCTCAGAGCAACAGAAAGTCAGATATTGTAGTTTGAATGGATTTCTTGTCCCCCTGCCATTCAGTTTGTGTGTGTGTGTGTGTGTATGTCTGTGTGGGGAGGGGGGGGGGGGGGGGCTCTTGGAGTGATAGTTTAGTTTAAACACCAACTCATACATAGGGCCATACTGCCCTCTTGTGTCCAAAATTATATACATATTTGGTATGTGACTGAGGACCGAGAGCTTTTAAATACGGACGTCCACATGGACATTGATAATGGTGGCGCTTGCAGAGCACTCGAGGGAATTCCTATGGAAGTAGGAATGAACTAAAAAACGTTCGCTCTTCTGCTCGCTCATCGCCGTGGACGCGCACCGCTATGAATGCCCGTGCAGCCGTTAGTTTCATTTCAAAATTAGCGCCTTTTCTGGGGCCGATTGCTTGAATTGTGAGTTCAATAGCCTATTAGTCTTCATGGAAAACACTTCATCAAAAGAGTATAATGATTCTATTCGCGTTTGGTGTGAACGCAGCATAATGAACAGGCTGCGATGTCAAGATTGCAATGCTGCGCTGAAGTGTGTGTGTGTGTGTGTGTGTGTGTCCGCGCACGAGAGAGAGAGGGAGGGGTGCGCGGGCGCGATCGAACGGTGTGTGTTATGAATGCCCGTGCAGCCGTTAGTTTCATTTCAAAAATAGCGTCTTTTCTGGGGCCGATTGCTTGAATTGTGAGTTCAATAGCCTATTATTCTTCGTGGAAAACACTTCAACAAAAGAGTATAATGACAGATTGGCTTAAATAGGCGCTTTTACACAAAATATTCCTTCATCATCTATTCAGTCTAAATAGCGATAAATTTCGCTCTATTCACGTTTGGTGTGAACGCAGCATAATGAACAGGCTGCGTTGTCAAGATTGCAATGCTGGAGTGTGTGTGTGTGTGTGTGTGTGTGTGCGCGCAGGAGAGAGAGAGTGAGAGATAGAGAGAGAGATCTTTTGCTTTTAAACTGTGTGTGTGTGTCTGTCTGTGTCTGTGTGTATATATATATATATATATATATATCTTTTTTTTTTTTTTTTTAAATATTCATATAACCCATATCTTTTAAGTGTATTGTTTGCTTTAAATTAAATTAAGATTGTATGTTTGGTAATTTAACCTAAATTAATTTAAAATTAATGTGCTATATTTGAGATCAATACAATCAATGTTTTCCTTCATTTTAATCAACACTAACTTTATTCTCATCTGAATTAACAAACACGGTGAGTAATGTCTTCTTGTCCTGTTTTGTCACCTGTGTCACATGTCATATGTTTAGTATAGCCTTCTCCGATGGCAATATAGGATTTATATGTGATAAATGCAAGGAGACAGTCAGGCTGACGGAGAAGATTTCAGAACTAGAGACACGCATCCAAACTTTAATTGAGGATCGTAAGAATGCTAGAGCTTTAGATAGTGTTTTGGATGCGCCTAGCATAGTGAACTCTTTACATGGTTCGGTTCCGGCTGAAGTAGAGCCCGTGCAGCAGGGCAGATGGGTTACTGTGAGAGATCACCGCTCTAGTCGCGGATCAAAGAACCACTCTTCCGTTCCGATTCCCATAACAAATCGATTTGCCCCACTCAGTGAAACACCCACTGAGAATTCTGTTGATTGTGCCCTGGTAATTGGTGATTCGATCACACGGAACGTGAAAATAGAGACACCAGCCACCATAGTCACATGTTTGCCGGGAGCCAGAGCGCCTGACATCAAAGCAAATTTAAAAGTGCTGGCTAATGCTAATCGTAAATTCTCTAAGATCATTATTCATGTCGGCACTAATGATGTTCGACTCCGCCAGTCGGAGATCACCAAAATTAATATTAAAGAGGTGTGTAAACTCGCAAGTACGATGTCAGGCACTGTAATTTGCTCTGGCCCCCTTCCTGTACGCAGGAGTGATGAGATAGTTAGCCGATTGGCCTCACTGAATGGTTGGCTGTCGAAGTGGTGTCCGCAGAATAATATAAAATTCATAGACAATTGGAAAAGTTTTTGGGGCAAGCCTGATCTGTTGAAAAGAGATGGTATCCATCCCTCCTGGGCTGGTGCTGCTCTTCTCTCTAGTAATTTGGCTCATAGTCTTAGAGCTAAAACATGACAATCTGGGGCTCAGGTCAGGAAGCAGACAGACTGGCTAAACCGACCGTCTGCTAGCGGCCTCACGTCACCAAGGTCAGATAAATCCCATCACATAGAGCCTCTTTCACCTAGATATCATCATATAGAGACTGTGTCTGTTCCCCGAATTTGGAAATCCAAAAAAACGTCAGGTTAAAAATTTAATTGATGTTCAACAAATAAAAAACAGATATAATACAGATGAGCAAATGATAAAGCTTGGGTTGCTGAATATTCGATCCCTTACTTCAAAATCTCTTATAGTTAATGATATGATTTCAGATTATAATCTTGATATGCTGTGTTTGACAGAAACCTGGCTAAAACCAAACGATTACATTATTTTAAATGAGTCAACCCCACAAGATTACAGTTATAAAAATGAACCTCGTCTGAAAGGCAAAGGGGGAGGTGTTGCTGTAATTTATAGTAATATTTTCAAAACCACTAAGAAATGTAGCTTTAAATATACTTCTTTTGAAGTATTGGTGCTTAATGTAAAAATATATAGTGTAAACGATAAATCACATTTGAGAATTCTGCTGGCTACTGTGTACAGGCCACCAGGGCACCATAAAGATTTTATCAAAGAATTTGCGGACTTTCTATCAGATTTAGTATTGGCTGCAGATAAAGTACTAATTGTTGGTGATTTTAATATACATGTAGATAATGAAAAAGATGCTTTGGGATTGGCATTTAAAGACATTGTAAACTCAATTGGAGTTAGACAACACGTGTCAGGACCTACTCATTGTCGTAATCATACTCTAGATCTAATATTATCACATGGAATAGATGTTGATGCTGTTGAAATTCTGCAGCAGAGCGATGACATCTCAGATCATTATCTAGTCTCATGTAAATTACATTTAGCCAAGGCTGCAAAGCCGACTCCGTGTTATAAATACGTTAGACCTATAACTTCTGCCACTAAAGATTGCTTTATCAATAATCTTCCTAATCAGTTTCATCATCTCAGCATCCCAGATAGCTTAGAAGAACTCGATATTGCAACAGAAACGTTTAACTCTCTCTTTTCCAGCACTTTAGACGCAGTTGCTCCGTTGCGCTTAAAGAAGATTAAAGAAAATAGTCCAACGCCGTGGTACAGCGAGCACACCCAGGCCCTTAAGAGAGCAGCCAGAAAAATGGAGCGCAACTGGAAGAAAACTAAACTAGAGGTATTTCGGATTTCGTGGAAAGAGAGCTCGATTGCTTACAGAGAGGCTTTAAAAGCTGCTAGATCTGCTTATTTTTCAAACCTATTAGAAGAAAATAAACATAATCCTAGGTATTTATTTGAAACAGTGGCTAAACTAACGAAAAAGAAAGCTTCAAGCTCAGAAGTGTCAAAGCAACACGGCAGTGATGACTTTATGAACTTCTTCACTTATAAGATTGATAATATCAGGGACAAAATTATAACTATGCAACCGTCTACCACAGTATCGCATCAGGAAGTGCATTGTAGTCTCCCTGAGGAAAAATTTGATTTATTTGTTGCTATAGGAGAGGAAGAATTCTGCAAACTCGTTAATTCATCTAAATCGACAACTTGTATGTTAGATCCTATACCGACTAAGCTACTGAAAGAGATGTTTCCAGAGGTCATATATCCTCTTCTTAATATCATTAATTCATCTTTGTCTCTAGGATACGTACCAAAAACCTTTAAACTGGCTATGATAAAACCGCTTGTTAAAAAACCACAACTTGATCCTACAGAATTAGTCAATTACAGGCCGATCTCGAATCTGCCTTTTCTGTCAAAGATATTAGAAAAAGCAGTATCTTCACAACTATGTTCCTTTCTAGAAAGAAATGATATCTGCGAGGATTTTCAGTCCGGATTTAGACCGTACCATAGTACTGAGACCGCTCTCATTAGAGTCACAAATGATTTGCTCTTATCATCCGATCGTGGTTGTATCTCTCTATTAGTGTTACTCGATCTTAGTGCTGCATTTGACACCATTGACCACAACATTCTTTTAAATAGACTAGAAAACTATGTTGGCATTAGTGGAATTGCATTAGCATGGTTTAAATCATACTTAACTGACCGTTATCAGTTTGTAGCAGTAAATGAAGAGATGTCTTATCGATCACAAGTTCAGTATGGCGTACCACAAGGCTCAGTACTAGGACCGCTGCTGTTCACTCTGTACATGCTACCATTAGGAGATATCATTAGGAAACATGGAGTTAGCTTTCACTATTATGCCGATGATACTCAGCTGTATATTTCTTCAAAACCCAACGAAACTTACCAATTCACAAAATTAACGGAATGCATAGCTGATATAAAAAAATTGGATGACTAGTAATTTCCTACTACTAAATTCTGAAAAGACAGAGATTCTAATTATTGGACAAAAAACTTCCACACGTAATAACCCAGAATACTGTCTAACACTTAATGGCTGCTCTGTCAAGTCTTCGTCGTCGGTTAGGAACCTGGGTGTGCTATTTGATACCAACCTTTCTTTTGAAAGCCACGTGTCTAGTATCTGTAAAACTGCATTTTTCCATCTTAAAAATATATCTAAAATACGCCATATGCTCTCATTGGGAAATGCGGAACAATTAGTCCATGCGTTCATGACCTCAAGGCTAGATTATTGTAATGCTCTACTGGGTGGTTGCCCTGCACGCTTAATAAACAAACTACAGCTAGTTCAAAACGCTGCAGCTCGAGTTCTTACCAGAACCAGGAAATATGACCATATTAGCCCGGTTCTGTCAACACTGCATTGGCTCCCTATTAAACATCGTATAAATGTTAAAATATTGTTGATTACCTACAAAGCACTAAATGGTTTAGCTCCGCAGTACTTGCGCGAGCTCTTAACGCATTATAGTCCTTCTCATCTATTGCGATCTCAAAATTCCGGCCAGTTGATAATACCTAGAATATCTAAATCGACTGCAGGTGGGAGATCCTTTTCCTATTTAGCACCAAAACTTTGGAACAGTCTTCCTACCATTGTCCGGGAAGCAGACACACTCTGTCAGTTCAAAGCTAGACTAAAAACACATCTCTTTGACCTAGCATACACATAATACATTATAGACTTCTATAAATTCAATGTTAGGCTGCATAGATTAGGTCAGCCGGAACTGGGAACACTTCCCTTAAATCTTGATGTACTTGCTACATCATAAGAAGAATGGCATCTACGCTAATATTAGTGTCTTTGTTTATCCCGAGGTTTTCCAGCAGCCTGCCGGATCCAGGCCGTGTCCAGATCTGACGAAGGAGATTCGCCTGGACCCGATGACAATGCAGTGCTGAAGTATCCACTATCCTCTCCCTATGGAGGATCCCTTTCCCACTCTACAGATAAAGCGCTGTGCATTCCGGCTCGCGTACCCCGAAGTGATAAAATAAAACAAAATTCTGTATCAAAATTTATAGGCAAGAAAAGTAGTTTGTTTAGGCTGGGTTGTATGAATTACAAACCTGCGCACATATTTTAAAAAGCACATAACTATAGAATTCTGAATGAGCATGTGAACGCCGTCAGCGTTAATCACAGGTTCGCGTTTAAGTCTGATCATTTCGACGGAGGTGAATCAATCAAAGTTAACTTTACCTGGAAGTAACATTATTCAAGAACCGCTATAATGCCAAAACAATCTGTTACCTTAAATTATATGTTTATCTCTGTAAAGCTGCTTTGAAACAATTCATTGTTAAAAGCGCTATATAAATGAAGATGACTTGACTTGACTTGACTTGAATTATAAATAATTTATTTCTATAAAATAAAAAATCCTGAATAATCCAGACCAACTAGAGTGCACTTTTCCTACAACATCATCAGTGCTGAAGCAGAACTACCAGAGCCGTTCGGCAGATTTTCAGTCTTGTGTGCTTATTTCATGTGTCCGTTAAATCCATGAGACCGTCTGTAGGGCGTCTCATTTTTCATTCTAGGTTTCAGAAGGTTGCTCATGCATACATTGTGGTTGATATGTGCCCTCGATGCGCACTTTTGCAGAGCCCACACTGATACAAGCTCTACAGCACACTTCTTTTCGACAGTCAAAGCCGGGTTACGTTTATGCACGACGTGCACAATAACCCTAAAGGCACCGGGGTGGCGGTGCCGCCGGCTTCTTTATATATATATATATAAATGTAGCGGCGGCACCGCCACCCCAGTGCCTTTAGGGTTATACAATCAATGTATATAAAAGAAGCCGGTGCCGCCTTGAAAAGGCGAAGGCCCTATTGTTTTCCTTAGGATTATTTTTTTTTTCTCCTCTTTTATTTTTCTTACGACTATTCGGGCACTTTTGGGGCTCTTAACGTGCACGAAAACTCTTGAAACTTTGCACACGGGTCAGAACCCGCGGCCATCAGGGTCGGGGTGAAGATGGTACCCGGGCGTGGCAGGGGGGCCCGACAGCGCCCCCTGGAACGGGGTCCGAAAACTTGGTCCATAAATCAAAGGTGAAACAGGAAGTGTGTTATAACTTCTGCATACATTAACTGATCTTGATGAAACTTCAGCAGTGTGTTCGCTGTAAGAGGCCGATCACATGGATGTGACTATTGTGAGTCAAAGTTATAGCGCCACCAACTGGCAGCAGGAAGTGTGTCACTTTCAAAATGCTTCGAAATCACCCTCTTATTTTAACCCAATTTGCTTCAAACTTCATCTGTATAATGTAAACATACGCCAGATGTAGACCTGTGAATGGATTCTTGATATCTGTGATACTGTTGCCGTGGCAACACATCAAACTTTAAAATTCTTTTTTGATGCTTTTGAGACTCTTAGCATGCTTGAAATTGCATGAAACTCGACAGACATGTCACATATATTAGCCAGTAGACATGTGCAAAGTTTCAGAAACGGGCATGGTGCAGGGACTCAGTAGCGCCACCTTTTGACAAAAGTGAGAGGGTTAGTTTCATAGTTTTACCTGCAATCTTAAAACTCGGTACGCATATTGTTCAGATCAAGCCGGACAACTTTCTAATTTACAGATTTTGGTTCCGAACAACAGGAAGTCAGATATTTTGGTTTGAATGTGGATGTTTGGAGTAATCTCTGTCCCTCTCTCCCTCTCTCTGCATCAGGGACGGCTGGTCTATTATGGGCGCTGGGGCGCCGCCCCTCCTACCAAGTTTAACAAAAAATAAAATTAAAAAAAAGTTTAAGTTTGACAAAAAACATGACTTTCTTCTGTACAGGTGTACGTGTTTTATACACCAAGGACGGGGGGGGGGGGGGGGGGGGTATTTTTGTCTGTCAGCTTCATCGTGTGCCGCATAACATCATAAATGTGTAGTTTTATGCTCGGGGCGCCGAGAAAGGGCGCCCTCGCTATCTAACCAATGGAGCTCTGATACGCTATTAAAACGTCACTAAATATGATCAATTCAACCAACCAGTGACGCGCAGTAATAATTCTCCGATGGGCGCTTTGCCTCTGCGCCCATCGGAGAATAACATGGAGTTTTACTCTACTTGGTGTGGTCACGTGGCAGTGAGATTCGGCGGGCGGAGCCAGCCAGTCAGTCTTTCTTGACAAGTTGACAATGGCGTCGCCGGCGGCACGAGAGAAAGAGACCGTGCAATCTCTTCTTCAAACTCCGTTTGAAAGACGACCACTGGCTGAAAAAATAAAAATAAAAGAAATGGGACCGGACCAGCCACAAATTAACATCAGACAGCAGGTGAAAGACAAGGAAGCGTCTTATACTAGAGGCTTTTCGCGGACATGGTACACTAGGAAGCCGTGGCTAACCGGCTGCGGAGTAGCTAACTCGCTGTTTTGCTTCCCTTGTTTGCTTTTTAAAACTGCAGCGACCGATCGAGCCTGGTGTGAAAACGGTGTTCAGGATATGAAACATTTTTCGGAAAAAATAAAAAAACACGAACACACAAAGATTCATATTGACAGCTGCCTGAAATTTGCGTTGCTGGGGAAGGCTAACATTGCTACTCAGTTGGATGATGGCCATCGTCTTTGTATAAGAAGGCACAATGAGGAAGTGGACAAGAATCGATATATTCTTTCTAAACTGATTGACTGTGTAAAATTTTGTGGTGCCTTTGAATTGGCTTTGCGTGGCCACGACGAGACTGAAGCCTCTGAGAACCCAGGCATTTTTAGGGGCCTTGTTAACTTCGCCTCGTCATTGGACGCTGCTCTGAAGGAGCACCTGGAGGGAGCTACTGTGTTCAGAGGTACGTCCAAAACGATTCAGAATGAGCTGCTGGACTGTATGCTGACTGTTGTTAAGGAGTACATTCACGAGGAGGTGACTGCGGCGGATTATATTGCCATTCAAGCCGATGAAACATCTGACGTGTCTGTCCAGTGCCAACTTGCCCTTGTACTTCGCTACATCGATCGCTACAATGTCATTCAAGAGCGCTTTTTTGAGTTCATACCGATTGAAAACGCGAATGCTGAAAACATCGCTCAAGCACTTTTGGAAAGGATGAGTGCATTGATCCCACCCAAAGACAAGACAAAATTAATAGCTCAAGCTTATGACGGAGCGAGCGTTATGCGGGGTGCCACTGGAGGAGTTCAGCGTAAAGTGATGGATGTGTATGAAAACGCACACTACGTACATTGTTACGCACATCAGCTCAATCTGGTAATGCAGCAAGCCACCTCAAAGATACCCAAGGTCTCCACATTTTTTTCGGAGCTAGGTGGATTTTGTGCATTTTTTTCAAGGTCGCCCAAACGGACCAGCGTGCTTGATGATGTTGTTGGCAGCAGACTTCCGAGAGCGTGTGCAACAAGGTGGAACTTTCACAGTCGCTCAGTGAACACTGTATATGAGCACAGGGATGATCTTCTGAAGTGTTTTAAGACCATTCAGGACTCTGGGAACTTTGATGCTGTGACTGTGAGAGAAGCAGGAGGGTTTGTGAGGATGCTGGAGGATGGTACATTTTGCTTTTTTCTCCAACTATTTCACAAAATCATGCCACACGTCGACATGCTCTTTCAGCAGCTTCAGAAACGAAACATTGACCCCATCTTCATCAAAGCTGCCATCTGTAATTTTGCCGACAGCATTAGAAACATCAGGTAAATGTGAAAAATGTGAAAAATCATAGAAATAACATGAATGCAGAATAATGTAGTATTAAGCAATTGTTTTATGTTTAAACAAGGTCTTCCATATTCACTGTGCAAGAGGAGATTCCAGCTGCCAAGCGACAGAGGACACTGGGGCCCGCAGAACAACATCGGATTGCTATTGAGGTACAGCTTATTTCACTTTCATAGGCCTCCTCTTGTGCTCTATTCTACAGTAGTGCTTCACAAACTGCTGCACGGTTACTGGTGCCACTCAAAGGTCCTCTGTTGTTCTATAGTTTTAATTTTGTGTTATGTTTGGAGCAGTTACTAATGTTTTGCCAAATCAAATTCACTTTATCCGTTAGGGACTTCATTTGCTGAGAAAGTGCCACTACAGATAAAAACATAGCACATGTACTGTACATTACAATAATTTTATTTTGGATTTCCTCTTAATCTCAATTCACCAATGATTTAGTTCTATTGTAGATCCTTGATTAGTTTTGGTTTAGACAACAGTATTTCATACTTGATTTTTGCATATCCACATTTACAACTATATTCAAAGTATTGTGACATAATATAATAAAGTTATATGTAAAGCAATTAATATGTTATTTATTTTCTATGTTTTACAGGTGTGTGATACCATCTGGGCTCAGACAAAGGAGCGCTTTGCGTTCACTGGGCACCTTGTGAGTTCAACACTGCTGCAGGGAGAGCTGTTCTCACAGCATGCTAAAACCTTTCCAAGTGCTGCATTGAATGCCACTGTGGAGGCCTATCCGATGCTGAACAAGGCTAGACTGAAGACAGAACTATCCTTGGTCTATGAAAACCCGGAGTTTGAAAAGTGTAGTGGTGCAGTGCCTCTGTATCAGTTTTTTATGGAGAACAACCTTCAGTGCACATTTTCAGAAACTGTTAATCTTCTGAAAATCCTTATCACTACTCCAATGACATCAGCAGAATCTGAAAGATGCTTCTCCACTCTAAAAAGAATCAAAACGTTCTTAAGGAGCACAATGTCTCAAGAAAGACTGAATGCCCTTGCCATGCTTTCTATGGAGAAAAAGATTGTGAAAGACATGCCCAACTTCAACAACAAAGTTATTGATAGGTTTGCAACCCAGAAAGAAAGGAGAGCCAAATTTCTTTACAAGTGACAGTGCATAATCATCTCGGCTGCTTCTCACCATCAGGAACTCAGCATCTCGTCTGCTCCTACAGGGACATAACAGCATCTCCACTACTCCTTCAAGCACTCAGCATCTCCACTACTCCTTCAAGCACTCAGCATCTCCTCTGCTCCTCAAAGCACTCAGCATCTCCTCTGCTCCTCCAAGCACTCAGCATCTCCTCTGCTCCTCCAAGCACTCAGCATCTCCTCTGCTCCTCCAAGCACTCAGCATCTCCTCTGCTCCTCCAAGCACTCAGCATCTCCTCTGCTTCTCCAAGCACTCAGCATCTCCTCTGCTTCTCCAAGCACTCAGCATCTCCTCTGCTCCTCCAAGCACTCAGCATCTCCTCTGCTCCTCCAAGCACTCAGCATCTCCTCCTCCAAGCACTCAGCATCTCCTCTGCTCCTCCAAGCACTCATCATCTCCTCTGCTCCTCCAGGGGAGATGCTGTTGTGCTTGGAGGAGCAGAGGAGATGCTGTTGTGCTTGGAGGAGCAGAGGAGATGCTGTTGTGCTTGGAGGAGCAGAGGAGATGCTGAGTGCTTGGAGGAGCAGAGGAGATGCTGAGTGCTTGGAGGAGCAGAGGAGATGTTGAGTGCTTGAAGGATTTTGATTTTATTTTTTGTGTGTGTCTGCCTTAGAGGTGGTTTGCTGAAGGATAAGATTCATGATTGACTCATGTGAACACTGGAGACAATGTATAGCATTTTTTATTGACTTGCTCCCCATTCCAATTAATGTACAGTCTTCTCCATCTAGTGGTTACTCCATATAATAACAGCGATTATTTAACTCTTTGTGTTTATTGAATATTGACTCTGTGCACTTACTGTAATTCATGCAAATTATAGCAATTAGTTCACCTTGTATGACTTGGTTTCCAAATGAATCTCAAATTGGCACGTCTTTGAAAGAACAATATTTGAAATCTACAAGGACGTTCTAAATTCATACTTTAATAATTACATTAGATGCTATTTGTTTTTGAGCCGTTACTTTGGTGTTAATGTAATAAATAAACGGCAGCAATTGCTTAATTGTTAAAATAAAAATTTTAAAACCACATTGCACCTCAGCCCCCCCTACTTTTTCCATCACCAGCCGCCACTGCTCTGCATACCTCTGTGTCTGTGGGGGGAGGGGGATGTGTCTGTTTGAGTGACAAAGCTTTTAATTACTGTTGATCAAGGTTTCGGGGGCTTTTGGGGCCCTTAACATCCTCTAAAACTCTTGAAACTTTGCACACGGGTCAGAACCCGTGGCCATCAGGGCCGGACTGAAGCTGGTACCCGGGCGTGGCAGGGCGGACCGACAGCGCCCCCCTGGACTGGGATTCGAACACTTGTCCATAAATCAAAGACACTTGCATGTAATAATATGAAACTCGGTACACTTATAGATCTCATTGGGTTGAACAACTTTCGTGCTCTAAGTTTTACGACATCCCAACAGGAAGCCGGCTATCATGGTTTGTTTGGAAACGCATACCCCTGAAATTCTATTTAATTCTCCTTGGGAATTGATCGGATTTCAAGCAAACTCGGTCAGCATGACGTCAAGACATTGATGATGCTAAATTCCGGAGGGATTTTTGATATCTCGAACGGTTTGGCCGTGGCGAGGAAATTAATTTTATGACTAAAAAAGGACACATAAAGTGCGTTATAACTTTGCTCGCTTTACCTACAGTTACAAAACTTGCCACGCATATTGTTCTCATCAAGCCAATCGACTTTCTAATTTAAAGTCATTAGCTCAGAGCAACAGAAAGTCAGATATTGTAGTTTGAATGGATTTCTTGTCCCGCTGCCATTCTGTTTGTGTGTGTGTGTGTGTGTGTCTGTGTGGGGAGGGGGGGGGGGGGGGGGGGGGCTCTTTGAGTGATAGTTTAGTTTAAACACCAACTCATACATAGGGCCATACTGCCCTCTTGAGTTCAAAATTATATACATATTTGGTTTGTGACTGAGGATCGAGAGCTTTTAAATACGGACGTCCACATTGATAATGGTGGCGCTTGCAGAGCGGTCGAATTAATAAATTAAAGGCACACTATGCAAGAATTGTACCTTAATATAACAGCTTCAAAGTCATTTCGGTGGTAAACAAACTCATAGTAGGGCGAATCATCCTGGTAGTAAAGCTTGGGGGGGACGCCGCTGGAAAAACCAGCAATGCAAGTTTGAGAGGAGCGCCCCCGACAAATCTCGCGAGAATCACGACATGCTTTACGGCAACGACGTCACACACATCAACAACAACATATGAAGCACGAAGACACTTGCGCGCATTTCAGACGTGATACTCGACGATGGAAAAAGCAAAGAAAACACGGTCGGAAGAGACTAGGAAAAGGAAAAGAGAATCTGACCGCGTGAGGAACCGGAAAAGAGTCCCTGATTCGCCCTCGCTATGTGTGTGCGTGTTGTGTGAGTGAGCGCGGCTGATCAGCGCGGCTGATGAGCTGATCAGCGCCAGCTGTTTTGAATAAGGATGTCCTATATATTGTTTGTTACCTCGTCCTGTCTTTGTCAGTTGGTAGTTGAGGCTACCAGGGTTCTACTCGCCGTGTTCTCCTGCATTCCAGTCCTGTACCCATGCAGTGGTTTCCTGAGATTTTCCCGGAGGAATTTCTACCTGTTCCTGCATATGTGTCTGCCCACTGCGTCCCTGCGTTGCCGAGCCTGAGTCTTCTTCTGCCTGCTTCCGTTTTGACCCACACAAAAATCTACTATTGTGCTCCATAAATTACTGTTTACTCGCAACTGAATCCTTTGACTATTTCCTTCAGAGTTGTGACAGTCGCACTCGGTCGGGCTTTCGCCTTTCACTAGACGGCGCGAGCTAAAAAGCAGCACTGGATGCAACCGCAATGCTGATCTGGTGATCTTGTTGATGGACTAGTAAATAAATCTCTTATTTCTAAACTTGTTTGTGTTCTATGTTGCGCTTGCTTGTAGTATGTCATTTTTTTTACGATGCTGTTCATTCATCCATTGTTGATAATTAGACCAGTCCAATAATTTCCACATATGTCCAGCTAGCTATTTACGACAGTGCAAGTATTCCACAGCGACTATAGGGGTCGCTGTTTGACAGTATTCCACAGCGACTATAGGGGTCGCTGTTTGACAAAAACACAATTTCTGCATAGTATGCCTTTAACTAAACGTTCAGCTCTGGTCGCTCGTCGCCATGGACGCGCACCGTTATGAATGCCAGTGCAGCCGCATACTTTTTAGTGTCACTTTAAAATTAGTGCAATATTGGAGGCCGATTGCTTGAATTGTGAGTTCAATAGTGTATTATTTTTCACGGAAAACACAACAACAAAAGAGTACAATGACAGATTCGCTTAAATAGGCGCTTTTACATAAAATAGCCTATTTCGTCATCATCTTTTCAGTCAGCTCTTCACTCTCGTGATTAATGAAATTTGACTCCTGTTGCTGATATTTGCTGCAACTTTCGTTCAGCTTACAATTTAGCAAACACGCTTCAAATGTGTTTTTATTTTTGTGTATATATATGTGTGTATATATATATATATAGCTTATGTTTCAAATATGAGTTAATTAACAATCGTTGGAAAGAATGATACTTTTAAACATATCACTAAACCGTCATTAGGTGCCGCCAGGCGACTGTCTTAATGAGCGAGTCATTGATTCTATCGTTCAAACGATTCATTCGAACGGCTGAGTCATTCATGAAATCATAAACATATCAATAAACATATCATGATTTCATGATATGTTTATGATATTTGATATGTTTATTGTGCTCCATAAATTACTGTTTACTCGCAACTGAATCCTTTGACTATTTCCTTCAGAGTTTGTTAATTAACTCATATTTGAAACATAAGCTATATATATATATATATATATATATATACACAAAAATAAAAACACATTTGAAGCGTGTTTGCTAAATTGTAAGCTGAACGAAAGTTGCAGCAAATATCAGCAACAGGAGTCAAATTTCATTAATCACGAGAGTGAAGAGCTGACTGAAAAGATGATGACGAAATAGGCTATTTTATGTAAAAGCGCCTATTTAAGCGAATCTGTCATTGTACTCTTTTGTTGTTGTGTTTTCCGTGGAAAATAATACACTATTGAACTCACAATTCAAGCAATCGGCCTCCAATATTGCACTAATTTTAAAGTGACACTAAAAAGTATGCAGCTGCACTGGCATTCATAACGGTGCGCGTCCATGGCGACGTATCATGAAATCATAAACATATCACTAAACCTTCATTAGGTGCCGCCAGGCGACCGTCTTAATGAGCGAGTCATTGATTCTATCGTTCAAACGATTCATTCGAACGGCTGAGTCATTCATGAATGAGACAGATTATGGATTGGTCATTGAATCTTTGAGTCAACCGATTCGTTCAAAATGCTGAATCATTCAGTAATGAGAACGCGTTGCTGTGAGATGCTCGATGGTTCTGCTGTGATCTTTGTTTAACTATTTTCGCTGCTGAAACAGAAAAAAAGTCAATATTGCATCTAAAATGTAAGTGATTTGACGTGTGTGTGTGTGTGTGTGTGTGTGTGTGTGTGCGTGTGTGTGTGTGTGTGTGTGATTGTGTCTGATACAGTGATTGTTTAAGCCTTGTTAAAGTTTAGGCCTTGTCTTTTTGGATATATATCTTTTTATATAAAAAAAATAGCATACAACCCATATATTTTAAATGTATTGTTTGCTTTAAATTACATTGAGATTTGTATGTTTGGTAATTGAACCTGAATGAATTTTAAATGAATGTGCTATATTTCAAATCATATATTTGTTTTCCTAAAAAATTTGAACTAACACTAACTTTATTCTCATCTGAATGATAGATTATTTATTTATGTACTGTATAAAATAAAAACACATTTGATTTTTCTTTTTTAATCAATGTAGAATGTGTAACTGAAAAAAATAAACAGATTAGGGCTCTGTTCGAGGACAATAAATGAAAACCAATGCAATATGATGAATGTCCAAAAGATTTTTTTGCTTTTAAACTGTGTCTGTGTGTGTGTGTGTGTGTGTGTGTGTGTGTGTGTGTGTGTGTGTGTAAGAGATTTTGGTTGGGTGACAGTTGTAGTTTACAGTTTGACAAAAGCACAATGTTGTGTTTTATTGCGATTGTACACAAATATAAGTAAACACTTTGCAGTTTGAATAATGTCCTGTATGAACAAAAGGACGGAGTATGTTTTTATGTCTACATTGTTCAATCACGCCTCACACACACACACACAAACTATTTTTCTAATCAGATCAGGCAAATATTCTGTCTTGGCACATCTCATATAACTTTCAAACTTGTGTACTTATTTCATGTGTCCATTAAGTCCATGAGACCGTAGGGTGTCTCATTTTTCATTAAAGGTTTCAGAAGGTTGTTCACGCATACTTTGAGGTTGAATATGTGCCCTCAATGCACACTTTTGCAGAGCCCACACTGATGCAAGCTCTACAGCACACATCTTCTCAAAGGTCAAAGCGGGGTTACGTTATTGCCCGTCATGCACAGTAACCCTAAAGGCACCGGGGTGGCGGTGCCACCGGCTTGTTTATATATATATATATATAAATATAGCTGCGAGCAGTGAAGGGCCAAAGCTGGCGGCACCGCCACTCCGGTGCCTTTAGGTAACTAAAGGCACCGGGGTTGCGGTGCCACCGGCTTGGGGCCGTAATCGCTGCTCGCAGCTATATTTATTATTATTTTACTACCTTTTGGGCACTTTTGGGGCCCTTAACGTGCTCGAAAACTCTTGAAACTTTGCACACAGGTCAGAACCTGTGGCCATCAGGGCCGGGCTGAAGCTGGTACCCGGGCGTGGCAGGGGGGCTCGACAGCGCCCCCTGGAACGGGGTTTGAACACTTGTCCATATATCAAACACGCTTGCATGTAATAATCTGGAACTCGGTACACATATAGATCTCATCGGGCCCAACAACTTTCGTGCTCTAAGTTTTACGCCAGCCCAACAGGAAGTCGGCTATTTAGGGTTGTTTGGAAACGCATGCTCAGGAATTTGAAACACTTCTCCTAGGGAATTCCGCCATTCGTCTCCAAACTCGGTGTGCATGAAGTCAACACATTGAGGATGAAAAATTGCCAGGGGATTTTTGATATCTCGAACGGTTTGGCCGTGGCGAGGAAACTAATTTATGGCGAATAATGGAAACAGGTGTGTTATAACTTCTTCATACATTAACTGATCTTGATGAAACTTCAGCAGTGTGTTCGCTGTAAGAGGCCGGTCACATGGATGTGACTATTGTGAGTCAAAGTTATAGCGCCACCAACTGGCAGCAGGAAGTGTGTCACTTTCAAAATGCTTTGAAATCACCCTCTTATTTTTACCCGATTTGCTTCAAACTTCATCTGTATAATGTAAAAACACGGCAGATGTAGACCTGTGAAAGGATTGTTTAATATCTAAGATAATGTTGCCATGGCAACGCATCAAACTTTAATATTCTTTTTTGATGGTTTTGAGACTCTTAGCATGCTTGAAATTGCATGAAACTCTACAGACACATCTCATTTATTAGCTAGTAGACATGTGCAAAGTTTCAGAAACGGGCGTGGTGAGGGGCTCAGTAGCGCCACCTTTAGTCAAAAATGGGGTAGTAGTTTTACCTACAGTAACAAAAATATGGTATGTATATTCATCTCCTCGAGCCGGACAACTTTCTAATTGACAGTCATTAGCTCCGAACAACACAAAGTCAGATATTTTGGTTTGAATGTAATTTTCAGGAGAATTTTCTCCCTCCCTCTCCCTCTGTCTCTGTGTGTGGGGGGTTGGGGGAATTTGACTATTATTTTAATGGTGTTCAAGGTTTCAGGGGCTTTTGGGGCCCTTAACATGCTTGAAAACTCTTGAAACTTTGCACACAGGTCAGAGCCCACGGCCATCAGGGCCGGGCTGAAGCTGGTACCCGGGCGTGGCAGGGGGGCTCAACAGCGCCCCCCTGAACTTGGTCCATAGATCAAACACGCTTGCATGAATTAATATGAAACTCAGTACACATATAGATCTCATCGGGCCGAACAACTTACCCTCGGTCAAGTTTTACGCCAGCCCAACAGGAAGTCGGCTATTATGGGTTGTTTGGAGAACGCTTGCTCAGGAATTTGAAGTACTTCTCCTAGAGATTGCATCCGTTTACCGCCAAACTCGGTCAGCTTGAGGTCAACACATTGAAGATGCTAAATTGCGGACGGATTTTTGATATCTTTAACGGTTTGGCTGTGGCGAGGAAACGAATTTATGGCGAGAAAAGAGAAACACGAAGTGTTATAACTTCTGCATACATTAACTGATCTTGATGAAACCTCAACAGTGTGTTCGTGGTAAGAGGCCAATCAGATGGATGTAACTATTGTGAGTCAAAGTTATAGCGCCACCAACTGGCAGCAGGAAGTGTGTCACTTTCTAAATGCTTTTGACAAAAGTGGGGGGGCTTGTTTTATCTACAGTAACAAAACTCGATATGTATATTGTACTCTTCGAGCCGGACAACTTTCTAATTTACCGTAATTAGCTCGGATCAACAGGAAGTCAGATATTTTGGTTTGAATATGGTGAGCCTCTCTCTGTCTCTCTCTGAGCCAATATGGCAAGCCGTTTTAACATTTAATCATTTTAACCTACTAGTCTCTATTTTCATGCTACTAGTACTTATTTTTTAGATACTGGTATCTATTCCATTAATTACTAGTACTTATTCATTAGCGACTAGTGCTTATTCTTTAGTACTAGTGCCTATTCTTTAGATACTACTTATTCTTTAGATATTCTTTTGAATACGTATTAGTAGCTAACAAATAAATACTGGTATCTATTTAATAGATACTAGTATCTAATGACTTAGTACTAGTATTTATTGAATAAATACTAGTATCTATTAATATGTACTAGTATCTAAAAGGTCAAATTTCTCTTTCTCTCTCTCTGAGCCAATATGGCAAGCCGTTTTAACATTTAATCATTTTAACCTACTAGTCACTATTTTCATGCTACTAGTACTTATTTTTTAGATACTAGTATCTATTCCATTAAGTACTAGTACTTATACATTAGCGACTAGTGCTTATTCTGTTTAGAATATTCAAAGTGCTTATTCAATTTTTATGCTTATTTATATTTTCAGAGCAGAAAATCCGATTTTTCTGCGTATTCAATATTGCATCTAAAATGTAAGTGACTTGACGTGTGTGTGTGTGTGTGTGTGAGAGAGAGAGAGATTGTGTCTGTTACAGTGACAAGAGTTTAACCCTTTAAGACCTTGTCTTTTTGGATATATATCTTTTTTTTTATTAAAATAAATGTGCATACAACCCATATATTTTAAATGTATTGTTTGCTTTAAATTAAATTAAGATTGTATGTTTAGTAATTGAACCTAAATACATTTTAAATTAATGTGCTATATTTCATTAATCAACACTAACTTTATTCTCATCTGAATTATAAAGAATTTATTTCTTTATAAAATAAAAAATCCCGAATAATCCAGACCAACCAGAGCGCACTATTTGTACAACATCATCAGTGCTGAAGCGAAACTACCAGAGCCGTTCGGCAGATAGCGAGCAGATATTTTGTGTCACGTCATGCACAATAACCCTAAAGGCACCAGGGTGGCGGTGCCACCGGCTTTATATATATATATATATGTATATATATATAAATATAGCTGCGAGCAGCGATGAAGGGCCAAAGCCGGCGGCACCGCCACCCTGGTGCCTTTAGGTAACTAAAGGCACTGGGGTTGCGGTGCCACCGGCTTGGGCCCGTAATCGCTGCTCGCAGCTATATTTATATATATATACATATATATATATATATATATATATAAAGCCGGTGGCATCGCCACCCTGGTGCCTTTAGGGTTATTGTGCATGACGTGACACAAAATATCTGCTCGCTATCTATCTAATATAAATGCTTATTTATATTTTCAGAGCAGAAAATCCGATTTTTCTGCGTATTCAATATTGCATCTAAAATGTAAGTGACTTGACGTGTGTGTGTGTGTGTGTGTGAGAGAGAGAGAGATTGTGTCTGTTACAGTGACAAGAGTTTAACCCTTTAAGGCCTTGTCTTTTTGGATATATATCTTTTTTTTTATTAAAATAAATGTGCATACAACCCATATATTTTAAATGTATTGTTTGCTTTAAATTAAATTAAGATTGTATGTTTAGTAATTGAACCTAAATACATTTTAAATTAATGTGCTATATTTCATTAATCAACACTAACTTTATTCTCATCTGAATTATAAAGAATTTATTTCTTTATAAAATAAAAAATCCCGAATAATCCAGACCAACCAGAGCGCACTATTTGTACAACATCATCAGTGCTGAAGCGAAACTACCAGAGCCGTTCGGCAGATAGCGAGCAGATATTTTGTGTCACGTCATGCACAATAACCCTAAAGGCACCAGGGTGGCGGTGCCACCGGCTTTATATATATATATATATATGTATATATATATAAATATAGCTGCGAGCAGCGATGAAGGGCCAAAGCCGGCGGCACCGCCACCCTGGTGCCTTTAGGTAACTAAAGGCACTGGGGTTGCGGTGCCACCGGCTTGGGCCCGTAATCGCTGCTCGCAGCTATTTTTATTATTCTTTTTCTGTCAACCTTTCGGGCACTTTTGGGGCTCTTAACGTGCTCGAAAACTCTTGAAACTTTGCACACAGGTCAGAACCCGCGGCCATCAGGGCCGGACTGAAGCTGGTACCCGGGCGTGGCAGAGGGGCTCGACAGCGCCCCCTGGAACGGGGTCCGAAAACTGGGTCTATAAATCAAACACGCTTGCTTGTAATAATTTGAAACTTGGTACACATATAGATCTCATCGGTTCATATATCCTTCATGCTCTTACTTTTTACGCCAACCCAACAGGAAGTCGGCTATTTAGGGTTGTTTGGAAACGCATGCTCTGGCATTTGAAACACTTCTCCTAGGGAATTCATTCAATCATCGCCAAACTCGGTGTGCATGTAGTCAAGACATTGAGGATCCCAAATTGCGAACGGATTTTTGATATCTCGAACGGTTTGGCCGTGGCGAGGAAACGAAATTATGGCGAATAAGGGAAACAGGAAGTGTGTTATAACTTCTTCATACATTAACTGATCTTGATGAAACTTCAGTAGTGTGTTCATCGTAAGAGGCCGATCACATGGATGTGACTCTTGTGAGTTAAAGTTATAGCGCCACCAACTGGCAGAAGGAAGTGTGTCACTTTCAAAATGCTTTGAAATCACCCTCTTATTTTTACCCGATTTGCTTCAAACTTCACTACTATAATGTAAACACACGGCAAATGTAGACCTGTGAATGGATTCTTGATATCTTAGATACTGTTGTCGTGGCAACGCATCAAACTTTAATATTCTTTTTTTATGCTTTTGAGACTCTTAGCATACTTGAAATTGCATGAAACTCGACAGACACATCACATTTATTAGCCAGTAGATATGTGCAAAGTTTCAGAAACGGGCGTGGTGAGGGGCTCAGTAGCGCCACCTTTTGTCAAAAGTGGGGGGATTAATTTTATCCACAGTAATAAAAATCTGTATGTGTATTGTTCTCCTCGAGCCAGACAACTTTCTAATTTACACTCAATAGCTCCAACCAACAGGAAGTCAGATATTTTGGTTTGAAAATTGTCATTTTATGTCTCTCTCTCTCTCTGAGCCTACGTCTCTGTGTGTGTGTGAGTGTCTGTGAGTGTGGGGAGGGGGAGGGGGGCTAGATTAACCATTTGACTGCTGTGTGGTTTGGCCTGCATTAAAAAAGAAAATAAATGTCTCACGCCTTGTATTTTTTAAATAAGTTGTATTAATAAGTAAAGGCATATAACCAGTTGAATTGTAGTGCATTGAAAATAGTTTTATATAATTATTTTATTAATTAAATTAACTTGGTCCATAAACTTCGTCAGAAAATTTGGTCCATAAATCAAACACACTTGCATGTAATATTATGAAACTCGGTACTCATATAGATCTCATCGGGCCAAACAACTTTAAGCCAGCCCAACAGGAAGTGGGCTATTTTGGTCTTAATGTGGATGTTTTGCAAAACCAGCCTCTACATTTTTACTCACTCCTCTTAAGTGGTTTATTTTATTCCCACCAAACTTTTTCAACATGATGAAAATACATTAAAAAAGCATTATTGTGAATATCTATTGAATATCTCTAATTGTTTTGCTATGGCGAGGGATTAAAGTCATGTAAAAAAAATAAACACTAAAAGCCTCATATCTTCTAAAAATGTAATTATACACCATTTATTTCTAGATAAAATTATACAAATATCAGAACTAAACCCATTTTATTCTTGTTTTCAATTTAAGAATAATGTACAAGTTTAAAAACAGCCAGGATGCACTATTCAGTTAAAAAATAAATATATCAAATAATACATAGGGCTATACTGCCCTCTTGTGTTCAAAATCAGGTAGGCCTGTTGTATTTAAATATAGGTAGCTGCTATGTGACTCCGAGAATTTTTTCTCAGCGGTTATTTGACGTGTAACACCGGGGGCTTTTATATCGCTAAGTTAAAAGTGAAAGTAAAGTAAGGACATTTATAGTGGTGGCGCTCGCAGTGCGCTCGAATGAATTTCTATGGAAGTAGAAATGAAAAAACGTTCGCTCTGTTTTGCTCGCTCGTCGCCATGGACGCGCACCGTAATGAATGCCGCTGCAGCCGCATACTTTTTAGTGTCACTTTAAAATTAGTGCAATATCGGGGGCCAATTGCTTGAATTGTGAGTTCAATAGTCTATTATTTTTTACGGAAAACACAACAACAAAAGAGTACAATGACAGATTCGCTTAAATAGGCGCTTTTACATAAAATAGCCTATTCCGTCATCATCTTTTCAGTCAGCTCTTCACTCTCGTGATTAATGAAATTTGACTCCTGTTGCTGATATTTGCTGCAACTTTCGTTCTGCTCACAATTTAGTAAGCAAACACGCTTTGTGTTTTTATTTTATTTTTGTGTATATATATGTGTATATATATATATATGTAGCTTATGTTTCAAATATGAGTTAATTAACAATCGTTTGAAAGAATGATACTTTTAAACATATCACTAAACCGTCATTAGGTGTCGCCAGGCGACCGTCTTAATGAGCGAGTCATTGATTCATTTGTTCGAACGGCTGAGTCATTCATGAATGAGACAGATTACCGTATGGATTGGTCATTGAATCTTTGAGTCAACCGATTCGTTCAACATGCTGAATCATTCAGTAATGAGAAAACGCGTTGCTGTGAGATGCTCGATGGTTCTGCTGTGATCTTTGTTTAACTATTTTCACTGCTGAAATAGAAAAAAGTCAGTATTGCATATAAAATGTAAGTGATTTGACTTGTGTGTGTGTCTGTGTCTGTGTGTGTGTGTGTGTGTGTGTGTGTGTGTATGATTGTGTCTGTTACAGTGATTGTTTCACCCTTGTTAAAGTTTAGGCCTTGTCTTTTTGGATATATTTATTTTTTTATAAAAAAAATAGGCATACAACCCATATATTTTAAATGTATTGTTTGCTTTAAATTACATTAAGATTTGTATGTTTGGTAATTGAACCTGAATGAATTTTAAATGAATGTGCTATATTTCAGAGTTTTCCTTAAAATTTGAACTAACACTAACTTTATTCTCATCTGAATGATAGATTATTTATTTCTGTATAAAATAAAAAAGAGATTTTGGTTGGGTGACAGTTGTAGTTTACAGTTTGACAAAACACAATGTTGTGTTTTATTGCGATTGTTCACAAATATAAGTAAACACTTTACAGTTTGAATAATGTCCTGTATGAACAAAAGGACGGAGTATGTTTTTATGTCTACATTGTTCAATCACGTTTCACACACACACACACACACACACACACACACACACACACACACACACACACACACACACACACACACACACACACACACACACACACACACACACACACACACACACACACACACACACAAACACACACACACACACACACACAAACTTTTTTTCTAATCAGATCAGGCAAGTAATATTCTGTCTTGGCACAATTGATTTAACTTTCATAACTTACTTATTTCATGTGTCCATTAAGTCCATAAGACCGTAGGGTGTCTCATTTTTCATTTTAGGTTTCAGAAGGTTGCTCACGCATATGATATGTGCCCTCAATGCACACTTTTGCAGAGCCCACACCAATGCAAGCTCTACAGTACACATCTTCTCAACAGTCAAAGCGGGGTTAAGTTATTGCCCGTCATGCACAGTAACCCTAAAGGCACCAGGGTGCCGGTGCCACCGGCTTGTTTATATATATATATATATATATAAATATAGCTGCGAGCAGCGATGAAGGGCCAAAGCCGGTGGCACCGCCACTCCGGTGCCTTTAGGTAACTAAAGGCACCGGTGTTGCGGTGCCACCGGCTTGGGCCCGTAATCGCTGCTCGCAGCTATATTTATATATATTTTTGATTTATTTCCCCAGAAAACAAGACATAATATCTGATTACTCATCTAGTAAATGCATCTTGATTTAAGAATTTTTAGATATTTGGACTGGAAACAGGAAAAAAATACTAAGTAAGAATAAGTCTCTTATTTTTGTTTATTGGAAACTTGCAAGTGCAAATAAATTACCAACCAAATATGAATACATCTTTATTCACCTCTGTTTCTTCAATCAAATGATAACTAGGCTAAGAAAGGTGACGCATACAAACAAATGCTGCTTTTTAACATGCTCATTTCTTGTGGTGTTCCTCAAGGCTAAATTTTGGGTCCTCTATTACTCAACCTATACACACTTCCTTTAGCTGGTGTAATTAATTAGTACAATATTTACTTTCACAGTATGCAGATGACATGCAACTTTATATCTTTCACTTGCACCAGATACCCACAGTTCAATTTCCACCCTGCTGGACTGTATAAAAGTGTAGATGTCACAGAACTTTCTACAGCAAAACCAGGGGTGTCAAACTCAGTTCCTGGAGAGCCACATGTAGTCCTGCAGAGTTTAGCTTCAACCTTAATTAAATGCACCTGATCCAGCTAATCAAGTCCTTCAGGCTTATTTAAATAAATAAAAATAAAAAACTACAGGTATGTGTGTTGAAGCAGGGTTGGAATTAAACTTTGCAGGGCTGCGCCCGCCAGGAACTGAGTTTGACACACCTGAGCTAATCAAAGATAAGACAGAAGTACTTGTTATCTGTAATGACACACAGAGATCATCTATTGATTATTGTTACATCTAGTCTACTGCACTAGTGCTTTTTTTTCTCTACCAAAGAGCTCTATTAAACACTTACAAAGGGTTCATAATGCAGCAGCAAGAATGATAACTCGCTCTAAAATGAGAAACCACATTACTCCAACTTTCAGATCACTTCACGGGCTGCCTGTATCATTCAGAACTGAATTCAAGATCCTCTTATTTATTTTTTTAAATGTCTTCATCCAGGACCTTTAACTAAGTTTATTAAATTCATCCACAATATGCTAGCTACACATTCATTATTAATCTTATGCTTAAAGCCAATGACGAAAACGGCTTTGAATGTTTTTAGTCAGACAGCCTATTTTTTATTACGTTTATTAGGATACCTGATTATTTTCATCGGTCGTTTAACATTTCTATCCTAAAAGAGCTGTCAAATATGAAATGTTTCAATTAGCTACTAGCCTACAGTTTAACTTGCACTTTATGACAGTTTATTGAAGCGTCGCGCCAGAATTCGCGCTCAGCTGCTTCTGTGAACATAAAGCCCGCATACTTTGATTTGATAGTCATCTCAAATATTTCAAATATTGTAAGTATTTGTGGGTTTTATTAATTTAATTTTCAAAATGCTGTCCTCTCATTAACACTGACTGAAGAAGAGAAACTGTACAGGTTTGTAATGACGTGAGGTTGAGATGAACAAGATTTCAGTTCATATAATAGTGTAAAAAATAGTCTGTATATTAAGATTTTTTTTAAATTACATTCATTTAGACCGTCAGGGCAGTTGTGGTGTTGCAGGGTGTAAAAGAATGAAAACAAAAACTAACTCCGAACGTCTGTATTTAATGTAGCAAACATCAGTCAACGGAACCATCTTCAACCACTTCACTTCTTCTCTGCCTCTCTCACACACACAGTTCCTTTTATCAGGATTTCACTGCCCTCTAGCGAACATACTCAATATCACAATGATTCACAAACACAACAGCAGTCTTACAATCAAGAAATGAATGTTATTCACGCTTTATACCGTTTTTTAATGTGTATTCCCAGCAAGCAATAGCCCTCATTTCACCGTCTAGGTTAAATATAGACCCGATATAGTCCGGCTATGTGTAACCCACTTCTAGCCAAAATAACATGAATCTGGTTACATGTATTTTTTTTACAAAATAACTTGCAAAATCTATGATATTCCATCATGTAAGCAAAGTCAACTGTGATTACAAGGTGTTTGGTTTCATTTCTGTGACGCTTTCTATGTGTAGGCTGTGCGTAGCCACGATCTAGCTCGTGATCAGCCCGGCTATTTATAGCCCACTTATAGTCGAAACATGATTAATTGTAGTTTTAATTAATTGTTGGGCAGGCAACGCATGAGATGGTTGATATCCCATCATGTTCGCATCTACAAGGTGCCAGTGTCATTTCATGACATGGTCGATCTGTAGTCACGATTTAGCTCTGAATTGGACGGGCTATGTGCAGTCTGCTTTTAGCCCACCCCGGCGAAATCGAGGCAATCAGTGGTCTACGTTTAACGGCTTGGCTAGCCCTGATTTAGACCAGCGATTATTATAGCCAAAATAGTCTTAAAATTGTTTACATGTTTTTCGCCCACGCTGTACGATAATATCTACGATATTATTTGTCTGTCTTTCATTTTAAATTAAATAAAAATGCAATTACATTTCTCAACCGCTAGATGGCAACAGCCCAACTGAGACATGACTACTGGCAACGCGAGACTTGATAGTTAGTACAGATCACCGTTCTCGCGATCGCGCGATACATTTCCACCATTTTGAAACATTTCAAACGAGCCAGAGCATTGCATTCAGCTGTCGGTCGAAGAGAACAGGTAAAAGACATTCCTACTTTTGTCTTGTAAGTGTCTGTGTTTTCGTTTTGACGTGCTCATTTTTTAGATAAATTATTTGTTATCATGTGTTGTTGGAATCGTGACATTTACAGTGTATCATGGTACATGCACGTGTTACAGTTACTGTAACCCCATGTTTCCATGTGCTCTTAAACTCGAATTAACTGAATCCAAAGGTGTAAACATGAAACATGTGCAACCTATTATAAAGTGTTATGAAAGCCACAATTATATTTTACTCTTTTCTTTAGATCATTATGATATAAAAATAGCATTTCCTCACTAAAGCTCTCACCTTTGACAAAGTCCATCATTGATTTGAATTATAATGTTGAATTTGTCTGAACAATGGCTTGTTACATACAGAGAGAGCATAAGCTAGAGTAGAATAATATTTGTCATTGTACAAGCACAATAAGATTAAGTTTCATTCAAAATGCCTTAATTCGTTAAAGTTTGAAACTTTCAAATTCATTTTATAATACAGCATAAAAATACAAATGATTGGCTATATAAAATAAGCAATTATAAAAATTATCCAGCAGTAGGCCTATATCAATAATGCAAATAGCTCAGATGTGCATTAAACCCTAAACAGAACACATACTGTACACACAAAATAGTACAGATGAATGTATTAGTCCATGCACACTTGAGGTTAAACTGTCAAAAATGCTTTTCTTGTGCAAATTATTTTTTTCTTATTTGGCAGATGCCGTGATGACCAACTTCCCAACAGCAACAGAGTTTTATATTTTATTATCTTAAGTTGTTGATGTTCCATTTTTTTAATCACTTTATATTGTATTTTTAATATTTGATTTGGTCATTTTTATGTTTTGATATTTTTGTAAGTTGTTAATGTTCTTTTTCTAAATAAAACCTTTATATTTAATTTGTTTGAATGGATTGTCATTTATGAGAACCTGTTATATTTGAGTGAAAAGAATCCTTTAGCCATCATTTTGTTGTCTATTCATGTAGCCTATATGTGTAGTCGTTTAATAGCCTTCTAATTGATGACTAGTCTATTCTTGGGCTATAGTTAGACGTCTATTAGATTTTCACTGACAGCCCAAATTCAGCCTTGTTTTAGCCTAAACCCATATGCACTGTCTATTAGACGTATATATGTAGTCGTTCAATAGCCGTCTAATTGATGACTATTCTTGGGCTATGGTTAGACGTCTATTTTTGGGCTATGGTTAGACGTCTATTCTTGGGCTATGGTTAGACGTCTATTAGATTTTCACTGACAGCCCAAATTTAGCCTTGATTTAGCCTAGACGTCTGGGCTGTGTTTTGCTGGCTATTAGACGTCTTTTAGACGCAAAATTGCTTGCTGGGTTGTTTCAGCATAAAACAATTTTAGTAAAGTGAAGTAAATGTGTTCACATCTTCACATAAACACACTAGGGGTGACCCCGAATAGTCGAAGATTCGATGCATCGATATGAGGAGCCTGATTCGACTACCAATCTCACGGTCGAATCTTCGCAGAGGTTAGGCTATATGAGGGAGCTCAATGCCTGATTTCACATAGAACTACCAGCTTTCTGTCAATACGTTAATATAGGAGCCTATTATGATAATGCTGTAAATAAAAATGTACAAAGAAAGAAGCTTTTAATAAATATGTTTAACGTGCGTGAATAAATCCAAACACCCTGTGACAGATTTAGGTTTCACTTTCGATCCGTGACCGAAAGAAGAGCGTCTTGGCGGCAGGGATTTAAATCTTTAAAAATGTCTGGGATAAGAAAATCTAAAGTGTGGATGCACATCATCAGAAAGCATATTCTCCAAGGCTGGATTTAGCATCAGGAAAACTATGATCGCACTTCTGCCGGACAACGTTAACAAGTTGGTTTTCCTCAGGACATTCTAAAACGCTTAACGTGAAAAAAGCTTTTAAAACGCTTAAAGGGCACTTTTACATGGCTTAATGTAGCTACATACCTTATTAAGAAACCATAGGCCTACTATGTGCAGATAAGCAGAACCCAGAATATGAACGCAACGCGTTCCTCCTATAGAAAGTCACGTAAAGCGTTTTCTTTATGGTTTTCTATGGGAGGAAAATGAACGGTTAATCAAACGCGTTGCGTTCATATTCTGGGCTCATCTGCTTTTCTGTAGGCTCCCAGCAAGCAATTTTGCGTCTAAAAGACGTCTAATAGCCAGCAAAACACAGCCCAGACGTCTAGGCTAAATCAAGGCTAAATTTGGGCTGTCAGTGAAAATCTAATAGACGTCTAACCATAGCCCAAGAATAGACGTCTAACCATAGCCCAAAAATAGACGTCTAACCATAGCCCAAGAATAGTCATCAATTAGACGGCTATTGAACGACTACATATATACGTCTAATAGACAGTGCATATGGGTTTAGGCTAAAACAAGGCTGAATTTGGGCTATCAGTGAAAATCTAATAGACGTCTAACTATAGCCCAAGAATAGACTAGTCATCAATTAGAAGGCTATTAAACGACTACACATATAGGCTACATGAATAGACAACAAAATGATGGCTAAAGGATTCTTTTCACTCAAATATAACAGGTTCTCATAAATGACAATCCATTCAAACAAATTAAATATAAAGGTTTTATTTAGAAAAAGAACATTAACAACTTACAAAAATATCAAAACATAAAAATGACCAAATCAAATATTAAAAATACAATATAAAGTGATTAAAAAAATGGAACATCAACAACTTAAGATAATAAAATATAAAACTCTGTTGCTGTTGGGAAGTTGGTCATCACGGCATCTGCCAAATAAGAAAAAAATAATTTGCACAAGAAAAGCATTTTTGACAGTTTAACCTCAAGTGTGCATGGACTAATACATTCATCTGTACTATTTTGTGTGTACAGTATGTGTTCTGTTTAGGGTTTAATGCACATCTGAGCTATTTGCATTATTGATATAGGCCTACTGCTGGATAATTTTTATAATTGCTTATTTTATATAGCCAATCATTTGTATTTTTATGCTGTATTATAAAATGAATTTGAAAGTTTCAAACTTTAACGAATTAAGGCATTTTGAATGAAACTTAATCTTATTGTGCTTGTACAATGACAAATATTATTCTACTCTAGCTTATGCTCTCTCTGTATGTAACAAGCCATTGTTCAGACAAATTCAACATTATAATTCAAATCAATGATGGACTTTGTCAAAGATGAGAGCTTTAGTGAGGAAATGCTATTTTTATATCATAATGATCTAAAGAAAAGAGTAAAATATAATTGTGGCTTTCATAACACTTTATAATAGGTTGCACATGTTTCATGTTTACACCTTTGGATTCAGTTAATTCGAGTTTAAGAGCACATGGAAACATGGGGTTACAGTAACTGTAACACGTGCATGTACCATGATACACTGTAAATGTCACGATTCCAACAACACATGATAACAAATAATTTATCTAAAAAATGAGCACGTCAAAACGAAAGCACAGACACTTACAAGACAAAAGTAGGAATGTCTTTTACCTGTTCTCTTCGACCGACAGCTGAATGCAATGCTCTGGCTCGTTTGAAATGTTTCAAAATGGTGGAAATGTATCGCGCGATCGCGAGAACGGTGATCTGTACTAACTATCAAGTCTCGCGTTGCCAGTAGTCATGTCTCAGTTGGGCTGTTGCCATCTAGCGGTTGAGAAATGTAATTGCATTTTTATTTAATTTAAAATGAAAGACAGACAAATTATATCGTAGATATTATCGTACAGCGTGGGCGAAAAACATGTAAACAATTTTAAGACTATTTTGGCTATAATAATCGCTGGTCTAAATCAGGGCTAGCCAAGCCGTTAAACGTAGACCACTGATTGCCTCGATTTCGCCGGGGTGGGCTAAAAGCAGACTGCACATAGCCCGTCCAATTCAGAGCTAAATCGTGACTACAGATCGACCATGTCATGAAATGACACTGGCACCTTGTAGATGCGAACATGATGGGATATCAACCATCTCATGCGTTGCCTGCCCAACAATTAATTAAAACTACAATTAATCATGTTTCGACTATAAGTGGGCTATAAATAGCCGGGCTGATCACGAGCTAGATCGTGGCTACGCACAGCCTACACATAGAAAGCGTCACAGAAATGAAACCAAACACCTTGTAATCACAGTTGACTTTGCTTACATGATGGAATATCATAGATTTTGCAAAAAAAATGCATGTAACCAGATTCATGTTATTTTGGCTAGAAGTGGGTTACACATAGCCGGACTATATCGGGTCTATATTTAACCTAGACGGTGAAATGAGGGCTATTGCTTGCTGGGCTATAGCCTACAGTAGCCTATGCTTTATTAATAAGGTGCATAGCCTACAGAATTTTATCTTTTAATATAGGCTAACTGTCGGACATTAAGCCGTTAAACGTTTTTCAGCGTTTTAGAATGTATTTTATCCGCGCACACAATTTGAAAAGAATCAAACGGACACAGAAACACTACACAGACTGGATTTATCTCTCGATCAGGTAGGGTAGGCCTACAATTGATTTCAAATAATTTCAGCTGGTTCTAATTTGATTTTTGGATACTGTAAACATGTTTAGCTAAACCGCTATCCCGGTTTAACGTATAGGCCTATTGTTGTTTCTGCAGTTAAAAAGACAAAGTTGACTGCTATAGTTTCGTTATTTTAATAATTTCGTTATTTTAATTATTTTAATATTTTACTTTATTTATTGATCACTCAGGGTTATCTAAATTAACTATTTGTGGCTTGTGTTTTGAATGTTCTTCCCCTGCACTTTAGGCACTTTGCACACATTTGTTCGGCATCTTGTGACTTGATTCTGACTTATTTCGTTTTGTATTTTTATTTATTAGAAAGGTATATTCAGTTCTAATTTAATTCTGTAAATTAATTTGTTGATTATTTTAGGTGCATCAATGTTGCGCTCTGTAGAGCCTGCTCGCACAGGCAATTTAGCCAATTTAATTTGATTTGCATGTGAAATGTCTGCAGTGTGGCCTTTCTGCAGTTATTTCTTAGTTTTATTGATCCGAAATGTTTTTATACATTTTCTTCTATATTTTTGTGTGGTGTTCTGTACATCGCGGCATTAAAATGTTAAAGCCCGCGCCCCCTCCCAAACCCCACACATGATTCGACTATTAGTCGACTATAGGGAAGACTGGACGATTCTGATTCGACTATGAAAATCCTTAGTCGGGGACACCCCTAAAACACACTAACACAGGCACTGAGGGTTTGAATATTGAGGAATGAAAACGTTTTTAATAGTTCCTCTATACAGTATGGCAGCTCATTGTGTGTCTGTTATTATATCAGACTATTTTCTGCATGCGGTTAGAAGTGTTCGGGTTCCAGAGGGTCACTGAGGGGTTTAGGGTACTGGACTCACAGTTATGTCACTTTCTTTAATCACTCTAACTCCGCAGATACGATTTATCATCACATGAAGGTACTTATCTACTCCGACCTCCACCTGAGAGAGAGAGAGAGAGAGAGAGAGAGAGAGAGAGAGAGAGATTTTCACACTTGCATTTTAAGTGATCTCTTCCATGTAAAACTCTATTATTCACATTGATAGAGACCTAAACGCATTCATTTTCCATGACACAGCTAGCAAATTTCTACGAGTTCTGCTACAGTGACCATTGCAAAATAGATTTGAGTGTCCAGCAACACTACAAAGTTGAGGTTTTCTCTTATACAAATGCAGAGAAACTTTATACAGTGACTTAATTCACTTAACCTTTTCAGACAGGACTGAAAAATTACTGGACACATCACATCCGTTTAGAACACACTGTCACAGTTGGCTTGTTGATATGGGAAACATACAAATTGTGCCAGAAGTATTTCAGTGATGAAAACATAAATAAAATAAATAAATAAATACTCATTTACCTTGACCAGATAGTTTGTTCCACCACACAGTCTCTGAACCCTAAAGGTTTTAGGAATGCAAACATCAAAATGGACTCCAGTCTGCTTCCCTGCCTGAATAAACAAATGCACATTTTATATTCATCTATATTATTATTTTATTATTATTTAAAAAATATTTTGTTTATCGGTCTCTGAGGTACGTCTATCAGTCAGATATCAGAAAATTCATGTGAAATGTTTTGTGACTTTAAGTGAAAAATAATTCTTTAAAAAATAACAAATAATTTCACCAACACATTTTACAGCATCAAAATAGATCATTTTACTAGTCTGTGTTTTAACAAAAACTGCATTTACTACAAGAGTGATTTTCTGTCTCTTACCTCACAGCAGATCTTCTCCACATCTCCATTAGCAGGCTCCTCTGGGCTCCATCCTCCAAGTTCTGTCTTTGCTGCATCAGTCATTGTGCTGGTGATCAAAGCTGGATAATAAACTGTATATTATCAGGCAGTTTGTCTCACCGATTGATTCTGATCCACTATTTATGCTGCCAAAATCACATGACATCAGTCGTCATTGTAATTCCATGTAATCAATGAATAGGCGGAGTTTCACTTTGAGGTGTTGTGTAATATTCAGAAAAACTGTGCATTTTTTGGATAGAATTTAATTGAACCCCTTTGATATGATTACTTTCCAAAGGTGACTCATGTCATGTGATTTTGGCAACCTAAATAGTGAATCATGGGAGTCAGACTGCCTGATAATATCTTCCTATTTCATCAAGGCTTTTGGTCAATGATTGATCTAATATATAAATCCATGTAGAATGAATGTGTATCTGTTTATTGAGTTGAAAAGAGATACAGAAGAAGATTAGGAAATACAGTACACAGCCAAGTGTGTGTTTTATTTTATTTTATTTGAACAACTTTTATTGCAGTATCTACTAACCACGTAACGGTGTCAAATGTGAAACTCTCTCTTTGTCAGGTGCAGTTGGGAGAGAATGAATGTGTTCATGCTACAATTTCTCAATCTCTGCATATGGAGGCGAAGTGAAGCTGGCTGAAATTCAGTTTCCTAAAAGCAAATCCTTCTGAACACATTATCCTGTCCTTACCGAGAGACATGACATGACAAACACTTTTCAATAAAGTCCTGAAGCAGAACTTTCTTTGGTGTTTGTTGATCATTTCCCCATGAAACTGAAAATGCAAAGAATAAAATATTTAAATTTAAAAATGGGAAATAAGTTCAGTATTGACATCAAAATTATTCTCAAGAACTCTCGATGTGACTTTTTTTTTTTTTTTTTTTACAAATAAACAAAAACCAAAATAAATTAAAGCTGCTAGCAGCATTTATCGGGGTTCAAGCATTTAAGGCCTTTAAGCACATAAGCATTTAAGACATTAAGTTTTATTTAGCAAGCTTTAACCACTGACATAATAGATGGAAAAGACCATTTACAGCCAATACAGGCAATTTACCATAGGAAATTTATGGTTTAAATGTATATGGGTGCGGTGTGGCTTGGACGCGGTGTCCGGTGAAAATAGACTAGGCACCTATTTTCAGAGAAGCGGCGTGGAGAGATGCTTCTGAAACGCGCCGCGTTGTGGCTGGTGTAAACACAAGCATTGACTAGATTGGGCGCAATCCGCTCCGGTAGCTGCGCGTCGCAGCTCTAACGCACCACATAAGGGGTTACAGTCAATAGCCTACGAATGGAATGTTATTATGTGTTATGGAACATTGCGCTCCCCAACTCGCGAAAGGTCAGATTTGCTCCATCTTTTGACAAGTTTTGTTTAGAAAACCTTGAATCCATGTAAGACACAATGTCATTAGTAGGGGTGTAACGGTTCACAAAATTCACGGTTCGGTTCGATACGATACACTGGCGTCACAGTTTGGTACGTTTTCGATACAGCAAAAAGATAGAAATGCCAGAGAAATTTCCTTGATTTTTTTTTTATTAAAACTAACAAAGTATGATAATTTTTTACTTTGAGCAATGATGGAGCTATACTTAGGCTAACTCTTCTTATGAGCATATAAAACAAAAACAGCTCCTTGAAAAAGAAAAAAAAAAGTAATATTGTTATAAACAATAAACAAAGGTTTCTTTTTATTTCAGATTAACATTTGAGGGCAGCAATTTTATTCATAATGTCTAAATAAAACCGACGTAATGTTACTTGAAAGCATTGTAGCCTAACTTACTATTCCTGCCAAACCTCCATGGTTACAGTGAGTGTTACTACAGTAAATCCATGGTGAATGTTGCTGATCTGTGGACACTGGATGGTTCATTCATGCAGGGGCGTAGAATTTAGTAGGGACGCTAGGGACGTGTCCCTACCAATATCCCGTGACACTGATATATCCCTAGCAATAATTTCGAACAAAACTTAAAATATATTTATGTTGATGTCCCCGTCCCCACCAATTTCAAAATCAAACCTACGCCACTGCATTCATAGCACAATGTTTCTTACTAGTTTCCATGTCAGCGCTGTTTGATCTGTTAATAACAGAGAAATGTGAATGCTTCTCACTAGATTTCGCAGCGATGTTATTACTCAGTGGCGAATTCAAATTCTTTCTTTATTGGATGTCTTAGCGCTGTGTAGTAACAGTGTCGCTTGATCAAGATCGGCTCGCGCTGCATTGGTCCAAACTGATAAACGGTCCGTGAAACACAAAATAACGAGTAGCGCAGTTTCGTTCCGCTTTCATTACATTTGCCGTTTGATGTTGGGCAATGTTGTTGTGGTCGCCCCAGCGCGCGCTTGCCACGCACCTACATTTGAAATAACAAAATTTTGACCGGCAGGAAAAAATGGTCCAACTAACCGTTCGGTTTGTAATGTGTACCGAACGGTTCAATAGGAATACGTGTATCGTTACACTCCTAGTCATTAGACACAATCCATGTCATTAGAGTCAATGTTATTAGACACAAAGGCCAAAGTTTTTTTTTTTTTTGCGGTGATGACGGTGACGAGCTCAGACCTGTGGTAGAGGTCATGTGGCCGCGGTATTGCTATCAAGGAGTAGGGGTGCACAATATTGACAAAAAGTGATATCGCGATATCGATATTAATTTTAATATTTTTAAACATATGTAAAACTACAAAAGCCCCCCGAAACGCATTCGAGACGGATTTGTATCCGATCGCTGAAACCACTTCAGGAGGTGGTCTGGGCCGCATTCCAGATGAAACTGGACAAGTGTAAATGCATCTGGTTGTTGAAACCACGTATATACAATTTACTCCTCCCAAAAACGCTAAAATATAAACGTGTGAGAACGTTACAGGCTATATGTCATGTTATGGCCAAATATGACGGCGCGCGCAACTGCAACATGCATCACCGCAGATGAGCAGCTGAGCATCTATTCATCAAGCCAACGCGCAAACTATCGCAAATCAAAGTGAAAGTAAGTCGCAGACGCTTTACACACAATTATCTTCATTAAAAGTAAAGAAACGAAATGATCTTACCAGGGCTGTTGCCGTTCCCTCTTATTGCGTTATTTGATTTTCGACATTTTAGCAGTATCGTCCAAAATACAGCTCATTTCGGTGACGTGCGCGCCATTAAATCTGCATATAGCGCGGGAATTGAAGATCGGATTTATATCCGTTTTGCAAAAACACATTTATGTGACCAGGTGTAAAGGAATCGTTTTGATAAATCAGATAGCTATCCGATCAGTCAAAACAAATGAAGTGGCCAGATGTTTATACTTGTGCGCTGGTGTGTGCGTCGAGCCGGTGTTGTGCCGAATTTTGACTCCCTGCCAGAATCTGACTCCCCCTCGGGTGCACGCGCAATGACGTCACCACACTAGTCGCCGAATTTCGACTCCCTGCCAGAATCTGCACGCGCAATGACGTCGGTGCGACTGTTTTATTTTTCGTCTGTTTGTGTTACTTGTGTTTGTGTCTGTTTGTGTTAAGTTTGGTGTCTTTTTTTTACAGGTGTTTATTAATAAATATAATTATTATCAGTGTTTTCCAGAAAGCGTTGCAAAAACCGATCACTGGCATACAGGATGTTTAAGTGCACTATACTTACCAAGTCAAATATGAAATGTTAATATTTAACATTTATTCCCATTTCCCATTGTGCACTGTTTACTACTTAGACAGTCCAATAATACCATGTGCGATAGGTTCTACTTAATTCTGCACATAGATTATTCTATACTCTGCCAATACATTTTATTTAAATCAAACCCCAGAATTATTTTCGAGTCCAAAGCACAGGTGTAAGCAAATTATATAAATCATACTTCCCTAATTTTTCAGGTTTGCAAAGTCAAAGACACATGAAACTCATTCTGGTTACACCTCTTACTATGGATGGTAAAATAATTTCTGTTTTACATTTGATATTGTATTGTGATAGGCACTTTTAGTTCATTCTGGCTGATATTTGCCAGTATAACTGGGTGGCTAGACATTTACCTACAACTTTAAATGTATTTTGATGGTGCACACTTTCTGTTTTCAGGATGATTAACTGCATTTCGGTGATAAAAAAACAACAACAGAAATACATGTAAAAACGCCTATAACTGTGAAGTCATTCAGGAATGTTTTTATTATTATTTGCTCAATGAAAATGTCATTTCATTGCCTTCATCGTTGGTTCCCCTTTTATGTACATGTGTCACAGTAAAATAATATTTTTTATTGTATGTGCAAAGTTGTTGTCTTTTGAATTGTGGTCTCCAATGAGCTGGTCAAAAACGCATAAGTTCGAGAATAATAACTTAATTAGGATTACAAACTAAACAATAAAAAAAAGAGAAAGTACTACAACACTTGAAAATAAATACATTTATTTCATACAAGCTGGACACAAGTGGTTGGTAACTTCCATCGATGTTTTTGCGCAGTCACAGTGGTACCACCGAGGGCATGCATCACAGCCAATCTTAACATAGGGACAAATGAATATTAGTATGCACCACAGTTATCTTTTAACATCCATTATGATGAAAAAATAAATATGGTGTACTTAAAGACTACTCTTTTCAACAACAAAAAAAGGATCAAATAAAAAGTACAGTTAGAGTACCCACCCAGTCAGTGCCATTTTCAGGACTTTCTTTCTCCCCACAGAGAAAGCACAAATCTTTTAGATCATCTATGACAATGCCAGGGGAGAAGAGCCAATATTAGACACAAGGCCAAACCTCACAATTACTTTAAACAGGCTCCTGAATAGACTACTTTAAATAGACAGTCTGAATATTTGGATTTTTTGGCAAGGGGATAGTATTCCACACTTACCCGTGTTTTGTAGGAGGCAAGTAGCTATGGCCAATCTGATGGAATTCACACTTGTTTTGCTTGTTGAAAACAGAACTGGCTTTTTGTCCAGCATACATTCAGCAAACTAAAAATAAACAATTAGAACAATTTCATTGTACAAACAGCTGTGTTGGTATCAAAGATTGCAGCCAATAAACTGACATCAATAAAGAAAGAACACTATGTAAATCTTACTGTGTAACTGTCAGTGAGTGGTGAATGTGGTCAGCATATTAACGCTGGAGTTTGAACTGATTTTTATGCTATTCATTAGGGACTACTGTCTTTTTAATCAGTACTCTTAGCCAATTCCATAATTCTTACTTTTAGGACAAAGGCCCCACAGGAACTGCTGTCCTTTTGGTGTGGGTGTGGCAGTGTGTCACATGCCCACGTGGACACATGTATGCCTTTTTGATTCATGAATGACCTGTAATCAATAATAATAATAAAAAGCTCAGAACAGCACAATTTTTTCCATTCAACATTTATTAATAATTTGCCCCAAGGACTTGTTTAAAAGTTGTAATTACCTTGTCACTTTTTGGCATCTTTAAAAGTCAGGTTGCCTCTCCCCAAGAGGATCCAAATACAGAACCTGTGCTTTGGACACGAAAATAATTCTGGGGTTTGATTTAAATAAAATGTACTGGCAGAGTATAGAATAATCTATGTGCAGAATTAAGTAGAACCTATTGCACATGGTATTATTGGACTGTCTAAGTAGTAAACAGTGCACAATGGGAAATGGGAATAAATGTTAAATATTAACATTTCATATTGACTTGGTAAGTATAGTGCACTTAAACATCCTGTATGCCATCGGTTTTTGCAACGCTTTCTGGAAAACACTGATAATAATTATATTAATTAATAAACACCTGGGAAAAAAAGACACCAAACTTTAAGTAACACAAACAGACGAAAAATAAAACAGTCGCACCGACGTCATTGCGCGTGCAAGCGAGGGGGAGTTAGATTCTGGCAGGGAGTCGAAATTCGGGGACTAGTGTGGTGACGTCATTGCGCGTGCACGCGAGGGGGAGTCATATTCTGGCAGGGAGTCAAAATTCGGCACAACACCGGCAAGTGTGTATGTGTGGGGACTGTGTGGTAGAGCAAGGGAGAAGTGAGAGAGTGACGGCGATTAGCTTTGGAGCGAGTCGCGACTCTACAGTCATATTGAGAAAAAACAGTGTTTCCCCTGTTCTTTCTGACCACTGTGGGAAATATGTAGCATGAAAAGTTAACCATCTCCTTGATTTCATGTTGTTTATGGAGAAGGAGAACCAGGAAATTAGTCGGGGGAAATGCAACGGTGCATGTTGGACGGGACGCATCACAAACAAAATATCGTGAGACTTTCGATATGATATCGGGCAACGTGATATCGCGATAACGATATTAATTCGATATCTTGCACCCCTATCAAGGAGAAAATTATATTTATAAAAACGAAATAGTTCTCTTTGTAGTTTGTTTCAGAAAGATGAGTGATAAATATGAACAATTGATAACAGTCAATAAATCAAAACAGACATCACTGACTAGTCGTTTCTTTTGGGATGAATGATTCAACAGCCTAAAAGCTTCAATTCAATTTGGTGAAGTTCCGCAGTTTTCATACAATTTGTGAAGAAAAAAAAAACTTTCAAACCCAATACTGCATCTGTTTCTTTCACCTTGTCTCAAATAACTTTCAATAATAAAACAAAATACACATTCTATAACCCAAATGGACAAAAAGAAACGTAATCAGATATTGGATTTGACTCAAAACACAATGATTCATAATTCCTTCCAATAAACCATCTTTACTTTTATTAGTAAAACAGTATGTTCAACAATATGAATTGGAAATGCTGGAAAAAGATGAATAGATTCAGTTGAACAAAGTTCATGAATAAAACGACTCAGTTGATCAAAGTTCGTGAATCAAAGGATTCAGTTTAAAGAGTTGTTCAAACTTCTCTCGATCAGGTCAGCGCGGCATTTGTGCACATTTAATAGCATCCACTAGGCAGACGATTAATCTCCAATGGATTATTTATGGCACAAAACAAGATACACTTGCGAATCACATTCACAAAGGAAAAAAAAAACTGAGAACAAGAAAACACAGCCTGTCAAAACACAAGACAAACGTACAATTAATTTCTGATTCAACTTTTCAATAATAATATGGCATCTCAAATGACACATTAATCTAACTTTTCGACACATTGACACTCATAAATCACTCATTGTCTAAACTCATGATACAATAAGCACTGTTACGTTAGGTTACACATGGTAACGTTAGCTTTAGCTTTGGCTAAGTTAACTAGTTCAGCTCGCGCTGTGAGTGCGGCCTACTCAACTCATATCATATCATTTTTGAAATTGACATATGTGACCCGTCACGGAAACCAGGGACACAAGTCGGCAGCACAACTTGCGAGCAAAATGAGAAAGAAGCGTTTTTTTCCAAAATTGGTGATTTCCGCTTTTTTGCAGAATCTGTTAGTTGAGATCATGAAGAAGCCTCTCCATGTTTGAGATAACAGTATTGGTATATTTAAAAGCGTACATTTTGAGGTTGAAATCGGCTTGTTTTTCGGAGATTCTAGCATGCAGTAGGGGCGTGTCATTGTCTGTGTGTATTTCCATACTGAATAGCCGCCGGCGCTTTTGCCCCCGCCCCCCAACAGCGTGGCTACTTATTATGCAGCAGTCTGGCTGGCTCTATCTGATATCAAAATTCAATGAAGATCGATGCCGCAAAGATTGTCGCAGACGAGCTGAACCGTGGCCGTTACACCGAAAATGTTTTCGCCGCACTTTGTGGGCTCGGGAAACTGAACCGGAGGTATGGGCGCGGCGCGCGCGCCCTCGGTGCTTGAATACGGCGGCTCGGCTCGCTGACAGCGGTGGCTAACTGTTTCATATGTGACGTCCCGATTGCTTTGAATGGGGAACGTTTTGTGAACAGGGAACAGACTTAATGGACTGGCAACAATCTCCATAGAACATGAACTGGCACAGAGAATCGAAATAGAGGATGCAGTTAAGACCTTTGCTGCGATGAATGCCTGCCGTGCGCGTTTTTGAAACGTAAGTTAAGCTTTATTTGCTCCTTAGTCGTTATGTAAGATGCTGAACCTGCTGATGATATAATGTGCTTGCGGACATTTCATTTGTGTGTGTATACGCACATAAGAAAGTGGTGTAAAGAGATTTGCAACAGTAATCTGAGGAGGAAATATGATTATTTGGAAAATTCCTGTCATGACTGCTTAAAGAAAAATGCCAGCAGGCATTTACCTCCTGCATAAACTTTAATAGTGTTGACATTTTGGGCACACGTGCGTTGCGCACTATTTGCGTTATATGTAGGCCTATGGCTTATTGGTCTTTGTGTGTTGTTGCTGGTTTTGCGTTATATGTATATGGCATATTGGTGTTTGTGTGTTGTTGCTGGTAAACGTTGCAAATAGAGGGGCAGCACAATTGTTTTTCGCCTAGAGCGGCAGAAGTGCATTCGCCGGTTCTGGGGGTGAGTTTGCATTAAACATTAAAGTTTGTCGTTTTGTTTTAATTCTAAGAACACGTACATGTTATCTCATGTTTAGTCTGTTTAGACCTTCCCATACCTACCTATTGTTATTAGCTAGCTCAGGAAAGAAAAAAAAGCTGTAAAGCACAGGGGGAGCTTTACAGGGGGTATGGCTTATCTAAATGAGATGTAAATGAGCCCTATTGTCACTCCCAGCAGGAGAGAGAGGTGATAATGCACAATCTTTTGAGGCCGTTTTCTCCCATTTTAGTTTTTTTGAGTTCCTACCTTCAAATGGCCACAACTTCTCCAAATATTATCAGATTTCCACGTGTTACACATCGTTGGAAAGCTTGGAGACTACACTTTCAGAATCTATGAATAACTCAAAATGCCGAAGAACCGACTTGTGTCCCTAGTTTCCGTGATCGGTCACATATCTATCTTTAACATGTCTTTTTATATTCAGATTTCTTATAAAAAAATCACTCACCAAAATGAGATTGCATCACATATTCACTTAAAGAAGATTATTCACTACGGATTCTCACTCTGGGATCCTTCGATTTCCACTCCACTTTTCTCTCTCTGACAATTAACACACCAGCCTAACGTTTCCAAGTGCACTCAATCACAGTTCCCGTTCGATTACGATTTAGTGAAAGTAACGTTAGTTTCTGGAGAAATGCTCCTTGTCTGTGCTGTTGCTTCGTCTGACCTGTTCTGATTCCCTCAGTTCATTCTGACTGACTGCGGCGCCGGCGCGAATTGTGGGCGGGCCTTATGAATATGTCGCTATTGTTGGCTCTCAAAGGTGTCAGTCACTGCAGTTCACTCTAAAAAACGATTCGTTGGCTGAACAACCATTACTTATAAAAGTTATTAGATTTAACACAAAAAATTAAGTATTCATAACTTTCCAACCTCTACTTAACATATTTACTGTGTGTAACACAAAAATATAAGTAACTAGGTGAACTTAAATGTATGCATAAATAAAATGAAAAAACATAAGTCATGTCAACTACTATAATAATTGCTTCAAAATTAAGTAAATCGAGCATAACATTGTAAGTAACTATACAAGCCACGTGATATGCAATTTCCCGTGATGCCTTTCCAGCCAAAAATTGGAGCCATTTTGTGAAGCACATATGTGAAGACGCTGAAAAGAGGTAAGCTTAACTTTTTTTTAACTTAAGGTACAATAAGGTTAAGGTTTATTGTATTTTTGGTCAAGAAACTAACTTTTAAACTGAATTTCAGAATTGCTACGAATTTTGCATCAACAATTAGAAACGTGTTACGAACACCTATGTAGTCTACAAGTTAATGTATGAAATGAGTAACTTTGCACGAGAGTATATTTGAATTATTAAGCGAGTGTGTTTCCATCGAATAGGCTATCAAGTGTCAAGTGTTTATAGTAGGCTAGTCAGAGTATTTATTGTGTTTTTCGAAATATATGACCATTACGTTGGCACGTATGTATTAATGGTGTGTTCACACCTAACGCGAATTTAATAATTTGCGCGAGTAGATTACAAAGTCAATGCAAAGACACGAATAGACACATCATTCGCGCCGGGCGTCGCGAATGACGCGAATTGGGTGACGCGTTTGCCGCGAACGTCTTCCACGCAAGTTGAAAAAATTGAACTCGAGCAGATTCAAGCGTCTAATTAGACGCGATAGACGCGTATTTGACGCTCTATTCGCGTTCGGTTTGAACACACCATAATGGTGTGTTCACACCGAACACGAATAAAGCGTCAAATACGCGTCTATCGCGTCTAGTTAGACGCTTGAACATTCGCTCGAGTTAAATTTTTTCACTATTTTTGAGCCTTGTTAGTGGTATTAACTAGCGATTTACTTTTGCTTATTCTATGCCCCATATACTAGCGTTATAAGCTAAACAGTTTTTAGAGATAAAACTCTACGTACATTCGATTATCATGAAAACGCATCCCAGAGAACGATCAACTCGGTAACCATGTGTTAATTACCCCTAGGTTCATTTTTCACCGGAATTGTCCGTTAAGAGGTTTTTTGTATGTTGCAAAAGTAAATATTGGAAAAATGTAAATCTTTTGAGAAGTGTTGCAAAGGTGAAAAAGTGACCTGTTAAAAGTGATTTTCCATTTGTCGATTTGCCACATTTTGTTACATTACTGTCTGAAAAATGTTTGTTTAAAGTTTTGTGACAGTTATAGCATATTGTCTTGCCTGATCTCCACCACTTTTATTAGTAGTCCTCAATGTGTGCCCATATATATGTCAAATTTGTTGTAAATATCAAATTTCGTTTTGAAGTTTAGACACTTATATTTATGAGAGCATAAAAAGGATCCATGGGTGACATTGATTGGATTTATTTTTTCAGTTCCTATCATAATTTTGACATTTGGGCGTGATTGTTTAGCTATTTACCTATGTTTTCAAATTTCCTGTGTTTGTTTTTTGTCTCGATCGGACTAACAGCTTCGAAGATAACAGTAATATTTTTAAAGCTCTAAATGACATTGTTACAAAAACCATAAGGCAAAACCTGGCATATTTGGTATCATTGGACTCGGCAAGGATTCAGTAGTGTAAGGAGGTCACTCCCGTGAAAAAAACACTGGCTTGGAAATTCTCAGGCTCCTTCAGGGCATTGTGCCGATGACGTATACTGAGTTTTTTGAGATACGCCAATGTTCTCATAGACTATCAAGGTAGCCTGGACAAAGACTCTGCATGCCAATTTTCATTAGACTTACGGTTGGGTGCGGTTATAGCCATTTTCATGATTTTTTCCCCTGTTATAGCGCCACCAAGTGGCCAATCGTCACGATTTTTTTCAGGTGACCTCAAACTGAGCTCATGAACAACTGTCCCAATTTTAGCGAAAATATCTCTTTCCGTTCACAAGTTATAACTGTTTTAGTAAAAGTGGCTCTGGTGCCATCAAACATTTTGTTTCCCCTTAGCGACCGACAATTGAAATTTTGATTTTTTTTTGATGATTATTGACAGTTAGACTCCAGAGAATATTTCTGTAGTGGTTTGGTTCCGATCAGGCCAAAAACCTAGGAGTAGTTTGCAAAAGTAGGTTTTACACAAAAATGCAATTTACTCGAAATTGGAGTAGGCCGAGCCAATCCGAGTCATGCATCTTGTCCGGCTTGAGCCAAGGATTCCAACGATGTAAGACAATTGAGCCTACGCCTAACGGTTGAGGAGTTATGAGCCGTTTCGTACTTTTGGCCGCTGTAGCGCCACCTATGGGCCAATCGGGGCGGGCCTTGGTGACGTTGTAGGCGGTGTGAGTACTACCAGCCCCCAAAGTTTCAAAGCTCTACGACTTACGGTTCGTTCTGCCCGATCAGTTTTATGTCTGAATGTTGCATCATGGGAAAATTAACAATAACAATAGGGTTTCAGCACTTCGTGCTTGAACCCCTAAAAAACAGAACACTTGTGAAAGTATCAAAATGCTCAATGAACAGAGTTGCTCAAGAGTGAAGATGGCAGGATCCAGCTCACAAACCTCCAGCTGAGCAACTCATGGTGCCATTAATAAAACCGGTCAGTATTTGAGTTATTGGAGTTAAAATAGATTGTACTCATTTAACATGCATGCCTTTATACTAATCTGAAACTGCTACAGTAGAAATGATTGAAAAGATGAACATTGTATTTAATGCTCACTTTAAATGTGCACATTTATCTATTTTTCATAATGTATGAAAGTGCCAATCACTTTGAAACAATGTGTATTGTGAAAATAAACCTTAAACAAGAATATAAAATAATTTAATGTAGGCCTATGTTTCACATGGTTTTTATTTCATTGGAAATGTGGAGGGGTGCGGGCCTCCAAATGTCTAGAACCGGCCCCAATGCATGGACTTTTTCAGATCTTTCAATCTAATGGATGAAATAAGCTCACGCAATTTACATGTAAATGCGAACGGAGATGATGGAAAAACGTACAGAGAGCAGCCGCAAGACCAGCTGAATGCTGTGAGAGTGTGTTCGAAATCAGGAATGGTTTGGTTTCATCTTCAAACTAAACTTGGGTCTTCAGCCAACAAAGTTTAAATCCGGTCTGGTTAGCGAGCTTCTCATAATGTTTACTCATTAGGTCAGTTGTGGAAGCAGACTCAGGAGAGGAAGGTGGAAGTGAACAGGATGTTTTATTGACAACAATGAGCGGATAATCATTAAGCAGGTATAAGAAGTTCAATGATAATCTGAAGAGCGGGATTCTGGCGGTGAATGGATTGTTCCTTCTTACAGGTTTGATGACAGGGAGATGAAGAGATGGATGACGGAGCTGATGCACACAGGTGGGAACGGAGACACAGAGGAATGATGAACGCTGGAGAAGACTGTAGAGAATGGAGACGAGACGCTGGAGAGGATACGGGAGAAGGTTAGCTGGAGATATCTTGGAGATTGCTGGAGAAAGTAATGTAAAGCACTGTGCGGTTTATAATAATCCTTAACGATTGTTGCTTGTCAGACTGTACGAACATGATAATCGCTGTAAGCCATGTCACACTGTAAGATCTCAGTTATCATTAATGTCAGACAGTCAAGCCAGTAGAAAAACGGAAACACATAAGAAAACTTGTCCGGAGTTTTACATCATTAATCAATGACATGTTCTGTGACTGTGAGCTGCATTACACGCGGGATTGAAATGGTGGCTACAAAGAAATCTCTAATGTTAATTTTAGTCATGGCTTGTTGGGTTGCCTGCCAAATTTCGTCTGAGAAACACAATAGCTGCTGATAATACTGAAGGAGCTTATTTATGAATACGGTGATAGGCGTCATATTCTATAGGTAGACATGGATAAGCTGAGAGTCAGCTGATGTGAGCTTGACTAACGTGACCTGCCAGAACTGATATCACTGAACTTGTAGTTTGCGCTAGTAAAACATTTAAAAATAGAAGTCTTGTTTTTAAAAGAAGCCTTCACTTTTATTAATAGTTTTAGATGTTTACAATTAAGCTGTGTAAATCATATCTATATTAAATTCCATCTGTGATATGATCATATGTTTCATATGTGTGATGAACAGATTAAAATATAAAACATTGGAGTTCACAAATCTCATTTGTGCTTGAGTTCAATTAAAAAAATGGCACTTTTAAAATAGTCATATCAGGTTTGACATGAAGTGCAGTGAAAGCAGAATAGCCTAATATGTAAACAATTATTGGATTGAAAATCCTATTTTTTGATCAAAGATTAAATAATATTTTTAAGATAAATTTAAACACATTTTCCCTCACTCTTCCAAACAATCTTTACAATGCATTATACAAGTGCACGAGAAGAGCAAAAAGATAAGCTTAATGAGTGATGATTCATATATTTTTTTAATCTTAAATTCCTCTGGTGTGAAATAGTTCCATGGAATTGTCCATTTTTTTCAGTCCCTTTGATGTGATCACGGTTTCAAACTAAATACACACAATACACTTACTCAATATCCTCAAGGACATTGAGTAAGTGTGTTGTGTGTCTTTAGTTTGAAACTGTAAACTGTTTGAAACACTGTAAAGGACAGAGACGAGATGTGTCATTGTAGTATTATATAAACATTGCTTGTTTGGGACATATGGGGCCAATTTATGTTTCTGCCTGTGGGTGCTCACACTCCATACCCACCCCCCGCAATGACAAATGCACTGCAAAAATGCTTTTCTTACTTAGTATTTTTGTCTTGTTTCCAGTCCAAATATCTAAAAATTCATATGGGGGGGGGGTCAATGGGGTAAGAAAAATAATCTTAATTCAAACGGAAACAATATCATTTTTCTTACCCCATTGGTAGATAATTTAGCTTGTTTTAAGCAACAACTGTAATTTTGATTTATTTCCCCAGAAAACAAGACATAATATCTGATGGCATTTTACTCATCTAGTAAATGCATCTTGATTTAAGATTTGTTTTATATTTGGACTGGAAACAGGAAAAAAAATAAGTTAAGTAGGAAAAGCATTTTTTGCAGTGTGTTCATACGTACGTCTCTTATTTATGTTTATTGGAAACTTGCAAGTGCAAATAAATTACCAACCAAATATGAATACATCTTTATTCACCTCTGTTTCTTCAATCAAATGATAACTAGGCTAAGAAAGGTGACGCATACAAACAAATGCTGCTTTTTAACATGCTCATTTCTTGTGGTGTTCCTCAAGGCTCAACTTTGGGTCCTCTATTACTTAAACTATACACACTTCCTTTAGCTGGTGTAATTAATTAGTACAATATTTATACACACTTCCTTTAGCTGGTGTAATTAATTAGTACAATATTTACTTTCACAGTATGCAGATGACATGCAACTTTATATCTTTCATTTGCACCAGATACCCACAGTTCAATTTCCACCCTGCTGGACTGCATAAAAGTGTAGATGTCACAGAACTTTCTACAGCAAAACCAGGGGTGTCAAACTCAGTTCCTGGAGAGCCACATGTAGTAGTCCTGCAGAGTTTAGCTTCAACCTTAATTAAATTCACCTGATCCAGCTAATCAAGTCCTTCAGGCTTATTTAAATAAATAAAAATAAAAAACTACAGGTATGTGTGTTGAAGTAGGGTTGGAATTAAACTTTGCAGGGCTGCGCCCGCCAGGAACTGAGTTTGACACACCTGAGCTAATCAAAGATAAGACAGAAGTACTTGTTATCTGTAATGACACACAGAGATCATCTATTGATTATTGTTACATCTAGTCTACTGCACTAGTGCTTTTTTTCTCTACCAAAGAGCTCTATTAAACACTTACAAAAGGTTCATAATGGATCCCGTCCTTCGGATGAGACGTTAAACCGAGGTCCTGACTCTCTGTGGTCATTAAATATCCCAGGATGTCCTTCGAAAAAGAGTAGGGGTTTAACCCCGGTGTCTTGGCCAAATTTGCCCATTAGCCTCCTTCCATCATGGCCTCCTAATCATCCCCATATATATATACCGATGCTGCACATTGGTGGTGGTTGAGAAGATTCCCCCCTTCCATGTAAAACGCTTTGAGGTCCCAGAAAAAGCGCTATATAAGTGTAACAAATTATTATTATTATTATTATTATTATTATTATTATTAGCAGCAAGAATGATAACTCGCTCTAAAATGAAAAACCACATACTCCAACTTTCAGATCCCTTCACGGGCTGCCTGTATCATTCAGAACTGAATTCAAGATCCTCTTATTTATTTTTTGAAATTTCTTCATCCAGGACCACAACTATCAGTTTTGTAATAATGAGACACATAACCAACATATATTTAGAAAGCCAACCCTTGAGAGTTTACATTTCAATACTCAATTAACCAGACTGTTATTAATATTGAGATATATAAGCTCAAACATAAAAACAAAAACAACAAATATTAAGAATATATTTATTAAATGTATAAAAATATTATGTGAATTTAGGATTGCAAGTGCAACTTATAACCACAACTAAAGTGTAGCCACAATTGTGGTCATGCTTTATTTCAAATCTGAGGATGATATCTCTAAAATTATGCATTTTATGAAGCCTATTGTGAGACCATGTCAGGGGAGACTTTGGAGAAGTTTTAGAGAAGGCTAATAAGATTCTTATCAAATATTTTATTGCCCTGTAAACACCCATTTACAGTCTCTGACTAAAGTCTGGCGAGGAGAACTGGCCCCATTCATGTTCTTTTCATTTAAATCGACCAACCTTTCACACCTCTGCCGGTATGAGACTTAATCATCATTATTCTTTTATCCTTATTCTTTTGTTTGAATTCAGCCATTATAGCCTGTATTCTGGCAATGTTCGAACTATACAGTGTCCTTTGGGGGAGCCCACTTGTTTTTTTTTTTGGGGGGGGGGTCCTTACGAGGACTTACAAAGATACATAACAGCTACAAGTGTATGCACTACTTGCTTTATGCAAGCACTATATAGGATAAATTACTATATAGGATTTATCCTATTATACTTTATCGACACGAATTGATATGTCAAACAGCAAACACACACAAATAGTCTATAAATAGGCTGTCTTTGAGTTCACATGAACAACGGTTAAATTACTCGTCAGGCTACAGAAGAATACCATAATTCTTCCGTTCAATTATGCCTAAGACATCGAGAGTCACGCAGACCTATAACAACCCAGCCAGCCACAACACATAACTGGGAATAACATGCCTTACCTTCACACAGAATAGATTTCAAGGACTTTGCGCGAATCAATGGCCTTCAAAGTTTTTCTACGAATCTTTGAGTTAACATGTAATAAACATGATTTGAATTTGCACCGCAGCGCCACCATGACAATGCTCATGACAAGAATAGCATGTAAAGTTATCTTTATTGAAGTAAATTAGGTTTAAACCGCCGTCATGGATGAATGAATGATTTTTTTGCTATTTTACACATAATAATCCACGACGATCACATTACACAAAACTGAAATTGCACGTCAAAATAAAATATTGTCAATATTTTTTGAGACCCCCCAAAATTTCACGAATCATGTTTTCAGGGGAGCCCATGTCTTATTAAGGGGAGCTGAGCTCCCCCTAGCTCCCCAGTAGTTCGCACCCTGTATTCTAGCATTAGGCTTGGCCATCTAAACCTCTCTGATCGCACTAAACATGAATAATCCACCTATTATCTTAAAGTCTTGTTAGAAAACAAACAATAAAAAACTATTCTTGGAACTTTAAATGCGAAATATAGCTGCGACCAGCGATTACGGGCCCAAGTCAGTGGCACCGCAACCCCGGTTCCTTTAGTTACCTAAAGGCACCGCAACCCCGGTTCCTTTAGTTACCTAAAGGCACCGGGGTGGCGGTGCCGCCGGCTTTGGCCCTTCATCGCTGCTCGCAGCTATATATCTATCGTGTGTGTGTGTGTGTGTGTGTGTGTGAACTGTTTCACACGAAAACATACTCCGTCATTTTGTTCATAGAGGACATCATTCAATTTTACAATGACACTATAGGTCGTAATACGCTGCATATACAAACGACATATGGGGTCGTTTTTCGGAGGAGGACAGTCTCATCCCTTCACTGAGCAGAGGCAGGTCAACAAGGTCACCAACAGGCTGAACCTTCCACCTCACTACCGTATTTCACCTTCATTTCATGTCTCGCTCCTGAAACCCTTCACTGAACCTCTGTCCTCTTCCCCTACAGAACCCACCACGGACAAAGTACCTCCTCCTCCAGATGTCGCAGACGAGGACCTGATGTACCAAGTCCATATCATCCTCGACTCACGGCGGCGGGGCGGCCGCCTTGAGTACCTGATCGACTGGGAGGGATATGGTCCAGAAGAACGCTCATGGGTGTCTCGGGATGATATCCTGGACCTGTTGCTACTCAAGCAGTTCCACGAAGACCGTCCAGCCCCCCGATGTCGACGCCAACCGTCACAGAGTCCGTCAGCCGTCACAGCCCCAATCAACACTCAATCACCAGGACCCGCCCACTCGTTCACAATCAGTACTGCCTCGCTGCACCTGCACTCGTTCACAACACACCCTTAATATGCCCCTTTCACCTTTCACTCCTTGTCTGGTCTCGTTGCAGTATACACTGCCTTATGTCAGACTCCTTACTAATCAACTCACCTGAGATCGTCTCGTCCTGTATCCAGTCCGTCTTCCGTCCGTCATCCTGATCCAGATCGCCTGTCTTCGTGTTCACTCGTGACCTGCACAGAGAATCCACTTCAGTCATCGCCAGCTAAGGGACTGTTCATTTTTTATTTAAGGGGCCACCGGAGGAAATTTGAGATCTGTAGTCAAAAAAGACTTGACCCTCCCTTAGCCAGTAATACATTTTTCTATGACCCTCCAAAATGATTGTGAAAAAAGGCATGACCCTCCCCGATAATTTATTGATTACGTAGCCTACTGGTTTGCGCTTGGCAAAGATGTTCAGATAGCCATTGTTTTTTTACAACCACGACAAACGACTAAACTCCTGCTTTCTCATCTTACTAGGCTTAACGATCGATAAACCAAACCTACAATTCGGTTCGTATCACGATTTTTGATTTTAGATTTGAAAAAAAAAAAAAATCATGTTTTCGGTGCTGATGCGGTGACGCGTTCATGTTGTAAGTAGCCTATCTAAAAGCTGCCACAAAGAACCGGTAAAAGTAATGATTATGAATATGTAAAATATAGCAAGGAGACATTTTAATTGTTTATTAATAAACAAGTGTTTTCAGCCAGTGTGTCGGCTGGAAAGATGAAGTTGACGATGCTGACTCGCGATCTTCGCAGTAGTGAACGGGCCAGAGAGAAATGCAGATTTCACGGATGAGCAGAGAGCAATCCGCTTTCTTTCGTTTTTAAATGTTCTGTTTAAAAGTTAAAATGCTAACACGAAAGATTAAAATAAAATGAATATTTTATGTTCTGTGGAGGCCGACCCTTCTTCATCCGGTTAGTAATACAGTCTATGGTATTAGCCTACTTTAGTTTTGCGCAGTGTAATTCGTAGAATTACTAAAAAAAAATATTTTGCCATCTAAAAGTTAAAGATTTTTTGTGTCACGTCACATGTGTATTTCGCTCATATTAAATATAAAACACATGTGTAGACTGATATTTGTCTAATGTCTTGACTCCTTTATTAAGGGATGGATAGACCTATATAAACAGACGTTTCAGTATTAAATGCATTTTCTGATAATTTATATTTCAGGTTTTGACTGCAAATGTCACTTCCATAACGCTGGAATTGCCCAATTTGAAATAATTTATCCTCAACTAGTTTTTTGGTGTAGGTCTACGTATTTTATTATGTTAACTTCAAATAATACTAATAGTAATTTTAAAATGTGGTAGCCCTACGTGTTACACATATCCACTGTTATGGTGGCAATTTCAGTAGATTTACTCACTAAACATTGTTGTGGAAACAATAAGAATGAAAACTAGAATAGTATCGTGCTACAGCGCACATCTGGCGCCTCAGCTACAGTTCAGTCCCAATACTGTAAAACTTGACGTACATTCACATCACATGTTAATGCAGCGGTAGAGTAGCACTCACAGGATACTGACCTTGTTATTGTGCTATATATCACAAAAGTTCATTATTTGCTCGTGCTTTAAAGCTTTGCCGGGTAAACATTTCATTGGCGTTCAGTTCTGACATGATGCACTTTTTCTGAGCGCGTACTGGAGCGCGCGCGCGCGCGCGCACTGTCACACAGCGCCAAACTGGATTTTTGTTGGGTCAGACCAATCTGATAGCGACGGGGGGCCGAGACCGAGAGAGCTACATGGAGATACATGGAAAAAAATATGCACCAAACAAGCCACTTTGAAATTTTGCTGTTTTCATGAATAGAAAAGTTGGGTGACCCTCCCCCCTAGACTAAAAAAAATTGAATGACCCTCCCCTCAACAAAGAATAAAAAGACACGACCCTCCCCTATTTTCCTCCGGTGGACCTTTCCATAAATACCGAACGGTCCCTAAGTCACCATCCTCATTCTACAAGTCACCATCCTCTCACCATCATCTGGTTCCCGTTGTTCCACCACCACTTTGCTTTTAATAAACACTGTGTGCACCTAAAACTGTCTATCTCCTAATGTGTTTGTGACAGTAGTAGGGAGAATCAATGAATTATGAACGATGTACTGCCATTGTGAGAATAACATGTAATAATATAATCAATAAAAAAAAGTAACTGTAGTCTGATTACGAGTATTTTAAAATTTAATAAAATCTAATTATAAGTACTTTTGGACTGGATTACGTAATCTAGATTACTTGTAATCAGTTACTATTGTAAGGATGGGGCCAGTATGTCTGGTCGACCCCTCAATGTGACAAAAGGCCCTCTTGGGAATTAACACTTGAACTATCTCTTGAATATGTAACTCCCTCTTGCATATGTAACAGGAACTTTGGAGACGCAGCACACAGTGAAGTCCACACTTCACCCACACTATCTCCCCCACAGCCCCCTCCTCCTCACCTGAAATACACTGAAACCTTATGCAATGTTATGTGTGTACAAAAATGTAACTACTCATGTTTGGTGTCTTTTAAAGTGTCACAATGCGTCTGGTAACATGGTCTCATTCTCCCAACTATGATGAAGAGCTAAAAGAAGTTATGAAATGTGAGAAAAGTGATGTGTCCCATAATAGCCTCATTCAAACTACCTCCTGTACTATGTAAAATCAGGCAGACCTCACAGTATGAGCCCCTGAATAGACAACCAAAATCTAATTATAATGACAGACATCACCATTTGGTAAGCATTGAATTATCTGGGTTTATAAGGAAAAGCAGCAGAAATGTTCGGTGAGTCTGTAGGTTGACTGCCCACACAACCGCTGTGTGTAATTTTGTTGACAGGTAATAATTTCTACAAATTCTGTGATTTCTGAATTGATATGCTTAACTGATGATTTTATCCTCTGAATTGGATTTGAAATGATTACATCATTACCTGATCAATAAATTGTAAACGTTTGATTTTATTCTAACCGACTCTGAGAATTGCTTTTTCCAGATTATCGGATTCGTATATTTCCACAAGTTTGCGTCAGAGTTTAGTGACGACTATCTGATATCAGATTCAAGTGTTGAATGAGGAGACGGGTAGTTTCCGTCTAGAATCAGCTAATGCTGTTTGATCTAGATTTGGGTACGTCTAAATACCTCTGTTCTAATTTAATGTTACTTTAGATAAGTGCACGCTACTAAAGTAAGTTATTGAATTAAGTTCCTGAGGTGGCATTCAAGGGGGCTGTGTATATGTCTTCGATTGTGTACGTGTGAATTACGGCAAATCCCAGACATTCAGCCAATTACCTCTGTTTTGATAATCGGAAACTGACGAGATTGTGCCGGAGACCTGGTGAGGAACTCGAAGTGATATAGTTTCCTGATCTGAGCGGATAAAATATAATCAGAGTTTAAAGAATAAACAAACCTTCGCTAACGTTTAATGATGCACGGATATCATTAAAACCTTTTCATTTATGGAGTCAGATAATAACGAGATAATACATGAGAAAATATATTGCATTTAATCTTGTTGTGTTGCGTGAAAGGAAAGGCAAGTAATACGCAGAATACCTTCACCGTATTATTGGAAATCCCCCATTGGACCAATAGACGGCCTTACACTATCTAGCACTGTTGACACAAGTGAGGGCACTTCGTAAATGAGATCTGCATCGGGCTGCAACAAGGAAGAACTCAGACATGAATGTGAAATTTTACTTTTGATAAATTTTTATTAGGGGCAAAATTGTTGCTTCTGGTGGATCTTATGCTATTTTATTTTAATTTTGGCATGTTTATTTATTTCACTCTTTGTTCAGATTATCTTAGTTTTAAAAATGTAATCTTTTTTTTAAATCTGGAAAAAGAATGTATAATATTCAACAATATTATTGATGTGATTGCACTGACACTATTGGATGGGAACTGAACTGAGCTGGATGATGACATCACTGTTTTTCCCAGAAGTGCTTCATAGATTAAATGAACTAATTTAATAATTGATGATTAACTGACTTAAATGACTTCAGCTGAAAAGTGACACTTTTCTTTTAAAGCTGTCTTTTAGAGCTGTTTATGAACTGTTTGCATCACCAAATCATTTTTACTGTTATCATTATAAAGCTGCTTTGATCTGTATTGTATAAAGCGCTATATAAATAAAGGTGACGGCTTGAATGTTAAATGTTGTGCAACAATTTCCAACGTGTTCTACTGCAAGTTGGCTATATATCAAATGTGAAGTGAGATGCAGTAAACAAGGTGAATTACAAATTACAAGGAAGTAATGTCAAACTTGACCGTGTGTGTGTGTGTGTGCCACCATCTGTATGGCCACCATCTCCACCCCTAATGAGGTTTAGTTTCAGAGCCCTATAAAAGGCCATCTTCTGCCTTGTCAGAGAGAAAACGGCTGCTGAGTTGCTGGTGAATTTTCAGGATTTATAAAACTATACAAGAATAGTGAGTATATCATTTTCAGCAATAGTGGGACAATTAAAAGGCTTAATGTCATTATAATTGGAATGTGACAGCAGTAGATTAAATTAATCCATGCAGCCTTTTTAAATAAAATAACATAACAATGATCTGCACACTAACAATAAATACAAGATCAGTATGAGGGTGAAAAATCAGGATTATTTCACATTCCCGTACATCAAAATCTCTACCATTCCAAAAAAAATTCAAATGGAGGAGTTTAAGTGGCAATAGCTGTATGATGGCCATTTAATATTTATTTATTTATTATTATTTTAATTTAATTATTTTAAAGTCACCTTAATTATTGTTAAAATAAACTTTAAACTATTTCATATCATGTTTATATTTCAATGACAGTAATTAAAAGATTCAATTGTTTATCAGCTTTTAAGGTGAAACACTTATTTAGCTTAACGTCGCTTAAAAAAAAAAAAAAAAAAACCTTTTGCCCATTAGTCCATGTTTAGTCTAGGTTTATTCACTTGTCCTTGACATGTATAACGTTGGCATTGTTTCACATTTACTCAGTTTTTTCACCTGTGAAGACATTTCTTTCCAGAAGTTACTGATTTGCTATTTTGAGTAACTGATTAACTCTACGGTTTTATAGATGAGTTCATCCAAACTCCAGGAGAGGTATGTAATCCTGCTCAGTATCCTATGATTGAAGCAGAGCACTTCATTACATATACTACTACATTACTTATAACATTATGACAAAATTGATAATTCTGAGAATAACTGTTCAAAATGAACATTAGACTAAATTGTATTCAAATCAAGAATATGAAATCAAATATAGCAGTATGTGATGATGTTGTTCATGGTATGTCTGTCAGTGCAACAGTGGGGTGAGAATTGAACACACTCTGAATAAAAATGAGGAGTTGTTTAGAGTCAGCAGGAGAAACACTGTTCAACAAAGCCTGCAGAAACTTGGGATAAACTGCAGTGTGGTAAAACATATTATACTTCATAACTCTGCCTGGCTATACCTTCTTCAAATAACCTACTAAATGGTTTTGTAGCTGCTTAACATTAAATGTTTGCAAAATTAAACTGTGTTTCAGGAAGAAGTGCCAAACATTGCATTACTGGGTTCTGGAGGAGGAGAAAGAGCCATGGTGGGTTTGCTGGGATCCCTGGTTCAACTCCAGAAAACCAGTCTTCTGGACTCCATCCTTTATCTGAGTGGAGTCTCTGGATCTACCTGGTATGAACCCTGAGAAAGAACAAACAAAGACACGCACACACACACGCAGATGGGTTGAATGTCAAAAATGACAGCATGTTGTTCCTCTGAAGGTGTATGGCCTCCTTATATCAGGAGCCAGACTGGTCCACCAAACTAGAGGCTGTGAAAGACAAGATCATCCGGAGACTCAGCGGTCCTGGAGTCAGCTGGGGAGATGCATTAGCCAAACTGAAGAAATATTACTATGAGAAAGACATCTTCAGCTTGACTGACTTCTGGGCAGCGATGGTCGTCACAGATTATGTGAAAGAGGTCTGTAATTATTCATAACACAGCCTTCGTGACTTCCATGAGTTATTTATGAGGTGGTCACATTCAGGTCAATGTTGAATATTTTCTAGAGATTGTAATATAAGTATTTAATAGCAACAATATTGTAACATTGTTTAGATTACAGTACTACAAATCTACCTGCCATCCTCTGGTATAGGAAACATACATGCAACAAATGAAAATATGGGATCTATAATCTAATTTTGAAATATAAGATGATACATTTTAGATTGTGCACTTATAGGTCGCTAAACAAATAAGTAAGTGAACTGTAAAATAACCAGAATACCTGAGAATGAAATTGTGGTGAAATTTACTCAAACATGTTCTCTCTTTGTAAAGTCCATAGTACCATTTTGGTTCTGGCAGAACCCATAATATCCTGTATTGACCTCAAGGAACCTCAGTATATTTCAAGTGTCTCAAAGCCTTTTCTTTATGATGAGGTCACTGGAGGAACTGTTGACGGTCTTTAGAGTTCTTGCAGGAACATATGGACATTTTACAAGTTCCTCAGAGATATTCCTCTTCAGAGGGTTCCACCAGTGTGGCCATCTGAGGAACCCAAAATGACATTTTTTCCCTTTTTATAGTGAAAGCCTTTACTATAATTATTTTCTTAATAATGTTCTAATTGTCTATGTCTCCACTATGATAACGTTCTCAATAGATTGATGAACAACCATTCACAAAGTATTGGAACCAGCAGAGTAAAGACCCGCTTCCCATCTACACAGTGATCGACAAGCATTGCAAACAGAAAAAGGAAGGAGGTCTGTGTGTTTGTGTGAAAGAAAGACAGAGTTAATGTGCTTGTGTCAGCTGTTATATGGACGTGTTTCTGTCTGCAGACCCCTGGGTCGAGTTCACTCCACATGAAGCAGGTTATTCTCTCACTGGAGCGTTTGTGGGAGTCTCCAACTTTGGCAGTCAGTTTGAAAAAGGCTCCATGATAAAGAAGCAGCCTGAAATTGACATGCTGTACCTGCAAGGTAACAAACGAATAGATCGATAGTTTCTGTGACCAGCCGGTGATCAGGTCTGTAGTAGTTGCTCATTTCCAAGTAAAAACATTATTGTTATTACATTATGAGTAGGAATGTTAAATTGTTTAGACATCAATTTCAACTGCACATTGAGTATTTAGAGAGGAGTTTTCTCATGTCCAATATATTATTAGGGGAAATAAATGAAAACATTTGCTAATTTAGTAATTGCTCAAAATGTTACATCTCAAAACAGGACCATATTGCTTCACTAATAGGGAAAACTAACACCCTACCTATATGGCAAGAAGCCACGTGGGGTAAACTTATCCCTATCATCTGATTTTTGTAGAATATCTAAAATATCTTTATTATCTAAAGATAAACATTAAAGTGCTATATAAATACCACTGCTGGCTAGATTACTGAGAGGTCAACTAATGTGTTAAAATGTCAAAAAATGCAGTAATTACATCAGTTACAGCAGTGCTCAGATAAACAATCTATCGATATACAATTTAAACTCACTCATACTGCCAAAAACTGACAAATAATCAGTTTTATTGCCCCTAATAATGAACATTATGCAGAGGAAACTATTTAAATATGAACTGCAACAGTGTTGAACTGGTCATTGCATCATATAATTAACATGGGTAACACGAGTAGGCACACTAATGGTAGGTGCACTAATATGGATGCATTGATGATGCACTGATTCATATTATTAATAGTGCATCCATTTTGTGTTTTTGTTTTGTGTTACCTTAACGAAAACTATCAATGTGAATCAAACTCACTAGGGTTGCGTTCCAGTCCACTTTTAGACACGCACTTGCGAACTTCCCCTCGGGGGAATCCCTGCCGCCATTTTTAAGTGTGTTTCACTTCGTGAAGTGGACGAGGGAAGTTTATATGGACAGACCCTCATTCCCTCGATTTTGACCGAGGGAGCGAGTTCATATGTACACTTCAGGCAGTTCCATATACCACAATGCAACACAATTGTGATGTCACCGCAGATCTAATCACCACCATCACAAACAACTCTATGATATATTAATTATACTTTTTTTATTTACAACAACCCAAACACACCTATATACATTTGGATGCTGCATTTAACAAATTCTTACAGAAAAAAAAATGTAAATAATACATCAACTGCAGCTTTAATGTCTAACATTAGATCAATTCCCAGATCAATGATAGTGTCAGGGTTATGTTTGTTTTGATCTGTTTCCCTGTTTTGTTCATGTCTGAGTTTCACCTGTTCCTTTGTTCAGTTTCCATGGTTACCGTCATTATTAGTTCATTGGTTTCAACTGTGTGTCATTTTATTAGCTCGTTTCAGTTTGTTATTTAAGGCGGCAGTGGCTCAGTGGTTCATGTAGGTTGTCTGCGAACCAAAAGGTTGGTGGTTCAATCCCCGGGTTCCACCTGACCAAGTGTCGAGGTGTCCATGAGCAAGACACCTAACCCCGGCTGCTCCCGACGAGCTGGATGGCGCCTTGTATGGCAGACACCGCCGTCGGTGTGTGAATGGGTGAATGTGAGGCAAATGTAAAGCGCTTTGGTGGCCATTGCGTCTGTGAAAGCGCTATATAAATGCAGTCCATTTAAGCCTTACCCTTGCCTTCACTCTTTGTCCAGTCTCTGTTATGTTTAGATGTGTTTGCACTGCCTGTTTGCTTGCGTTTTGCGTAAGAATTAAACTTATTAGTGTTTTGTGAGAACCTGAGTCTTCTGTTTTCAGCTTCCCTTACATCATTACAGATAGGCCTATCCAATGACAAAATAAATAATAATAATAATAATACAAAATTATCCTTTAACCTCAAAACTCTGCAGATGAAATAAATGTCACAAATGTTCAGATGAAAAGTCAAGCATAATTATTCAATACATATTTAGAAATGAGAGTTCTTATTCCACCTTACCTAATCTGATCACAGCAAACTGTTATATATACACTCACCGGCCACTTTATTAGGTACCCCATGCTAGTAACGGGTTGGACCCCCTTTTGCCTTCAGAACTGCCTCAATTCTTCGTGGCATAGATTCAACAAGGTGCTGGAAGCATTCCTCATGGAGTTTGGTCCATATTGACATGATGGCATCACACAGTTGCCGCAGATTTGTCGGCTGCACATCCATGATGCGAATCTCCCGTTCCACCACATCCCAAAGATGCTCTATTGGGTTGAGATCTGGTGACTGTGGAGGCCATTTTAGTACAGTGAACTCATTGTCATGTTCAAGAAACCAATTTGAAATGATTAGAGCTTTGTGACATGGTGGAAGTAGCCATCAGAGGATGGGTACATGGTGGCCATAAAGGGATGGACATGGTCAGAAACAATGCTCAGGTAGGCCGTGGCATTTAAACGATGCCCAATTGGCACTAAGGGGCCTAAAGTGTGCCAGGAAAACATCCCCCACACCATTACACCACCACCACCAGCCTGCACAGTGGTAACAAGGCATGATGGTTCCATGTTCTCATTCTGTTTACGCCAAATTCTGACTCTAACATCTGAATGTCTCAACAGAAATCGAGACTCATCAGACCAGGCAACATTTTTCCAGTCTTCAACTGTTCAATTTTGGTGAGCTCTTGCAAATTGTAGCCTGTTTTCCTATTAGTAGTGGAGATGAGTGGTACCCGGTGGAGTCTTCTGCTGTTGTAGCCCATCCGCCTCAAGGTTGTGCGTGTTGTGGCTTCACAAATGCTTTGCTGCATACCTCGGTTGTAACGAGTGGTTATTTCAGTCACTGTTGCCCTTCTATCAGCTCGAACCAGTCTGGCCATTCTCCTCTGACCTCTGGCATCAACAAGGCATTTCCGCCCACAGAACTGCCGCTCACTGGATGTTTTTTCTTTTTCGGACCATTCTCTGTAAACCCTAGAGATGGTTGTGCGTGAAAATCCCAGTAGATTAGCAGTTTCTGAAATACTCAGACCAGCCCTTCTGGCACCAACAATCATGCCACGTTCAAAGTCACTCAAATCAACTTTCTTCCCCATACTGATGCTCGGTTTGAACTGCAGGAGATTGTCTTGACCATGTCTACATGCCTAAATGCACTGAGTTGCCGCCATGTGATTGGCTGCTTAGAAATTAAGTGTTAACGAGCAGTTGGACAGGTGTACCTAATAAAGTGGCCGGTGAGTGTACATATACATACAGGCTTTTGTTCTTTTTGTTCTATTTATTTTAATCTTCCTGTTTGTTGCTGATATTGTGTGTTTTCTGCAGGTCTGTGTGGCAGCGCTTTAGCTGATGGAAACGAGAATCGGAAATTCATCCGTCAAAAGATAAAAGGTGCTGCTGCATTTGTCCTGAAGAATCAGTTCTGCCTAAAACTGACAGTCAAATCATTGTCATGTGAACTCTGTTTTTTTTTTTGTTTTTTTTTTCAGATTTCATTAAAAGTTTAAGATCTCTTGAGGGAATGGGGAAAGGTAAAACATTTTTTGTTGCATTTATTTATTGATAAGTAATGTGTTAAAATATTTGATAAAATATTTTTCAGTGTTTTCATGTTTGTTCACTGTTTTCTTCAGAAGATCCAGACTCCCACAAGTGTTTCCAGGTGCTCTTGGACCTTGTGGACATATATCTCTGTGTTTTGGATGGCAAAGATCCTTCTGCTCTTGAGGACTCCATCAGAAAAACACTGACCGGTAAACCTTTTTAAAGCTAGAATTTATGTATAAGGGTTACATTTTTTGAGGAGACACAAACAAAGGTTATTGAACATTTCCACTGTTGTTGCCCAACAAATATTTAATATTGATGCCAAAGAAAATGAAAATGGGGGACAGACGTACAATCTGTTCAGTGGGTTATACTGTCAGATCACGTCTAATATCCAGTGCATGTTTTCAAGAGTTTTTGTCCTCTTGTTTTGTCGGCTGAATGACAGTACAACCCACTGACTGAACAGTATGTCCCTCACAGCAAGTTCATGTCAAATTAAATATGTAATCTACTGTAGGTATCACACTAAATGCGTCTCTAGAGCACGCATTGTGTTTATCGTGCAATTTATACGCCAAAATGAGTTTTTTCGTGCATATGATACTCATGGGTAGGTTTAGTAGTGGTGTGGGGTGCGTATGTAGCCTATTACACGCAATAAAGTGCGTATCATATGCACGTGAAAACTGCGTATCATATGCACGTGAAAACTGCGTATCATATGCACGTGAAAACTGTGTATCATATGCACGTGAAAACTGCGTATCATATGCATGTGAAAACTGCGTATCATATTCACGTGAAAACTGTGTATCATATGCACGTAAAAACTCATTTTGGTGTATAAATTGCACGATAAACACAATGTGTGCTATAGAGACGCATTTTCATGAGATCAGGCTGAGGTGTCACAACAGGAACCTGCTGTTTTTTTACACTTATTTAAGAAAAATACATTTTTATTTTTGAAAGACTATTTCAATTCAAATAGGCCCTATATGTTTAAAATGAATTATAGATATTATTATGAGACAGATATTTAATGGCTCTTCAGCGAAATTTAAAAAGTAAAAATATTATGAAAAACAAACAATTAAACAGCGAAAATTGAAATGGCAACATACAAAAATATCAACCTTGTGTCTGAGGTTTTCATTTGTGCAATAAATTAAAATTCGGGTTGATTTAAACTGATTTTAACAGACAGTTGCAGACAGTTGATCAAAACTGTGTAAAGACATCAAGTTGAGGAAATTCACTCTCCAGACTCCAGAATCTCTTTCAGTGAGTTTACTGATGATAATTCAAATGCAAATATGTGTGGTTTTTATATGCACACACACTACATTAGTAAGCTCAAGGTGCTGCCAACAAACATGAGATGAAGCTGATTAAGCTGGAAAACTAGAATTATATGTTGTCAGATAAGAATAACTCAGTTATGTTCTTCTCTTTTTACAGACCTCGCTGGTGGCAAAAGTCAGCTGATTTTTCCAGTGGGGAAACTGGATCTCGCTGATAAAAAAGCTGCAAAACTGTATATGAAGAATTTCACCATGGATGTATGCAACAATTTGAGTGTTCGGTTCAGTGTCTGGCCGTTCGGTAGGTTGAACTGATGTATACAATGCACTTCACTTTTGATTTTCAAGCCAGATTAATGCATAAGCCCCTTTACCCAACAAAACATTTTTCATATTTCCATAACTGAGCTTCCAGTTTGAGCCAGTGTGACTTAATGCCTAATGCCTAAACTTTCTCATACTACCCTAGAGTGGGAATTACATATAATTTATCTTGAGAACCGCTAAACACATTGTAGTAAATAAAAAACCTGCATTTGTTCTCTTTTGGTTAACATTTTTATTTTCCTCCTTGCCAAATTATTAGATAGAGCGAGGGCTACTTATTGCATTAGCATAAGGATTGTTGTGGCAAGCTCATAGTTGACTCATAGTTAATTTGAGTCATTTGTTCATGAATCGGACAATACGGTCACGCTGTACATTTGTTTTGTGTTCAGTCCACATGGAGTCGCCTATAGGGTTGAAATGCGAAATACTTGTTGTGTGTCATGTCTGAAATTTGTATATACAGTGATGCTTTTTGATTATTCTTATTTTTTTCCCCCTATTTCTGGTATGGCACAAACGCACCAACATTCACACATTTTGTGATATCCCCGTTTTGAAAACCGTTGCTATAAACAAATCTGTTGAATTTCCAAGAACTTTTTATTCTCTTTACAAAACCATCTATGTAGTTCTTTAAAGCTAAAACAAAAACAAAACACTGATCTGAAGAAAGCGAAACATCAAGAACTTCTTGAATCTCCAAAGAACATTAGGTTACTATCGTAACCCCGGTTCTCTGAAACATCAAGTGGAGAGATCCACCTATGGGAAGGGCATCCGCACCTGACCTCTGCAGAAGCATCCAATTGCACCAAGTCTGGCCTGACAGACAGAAGCACGTGGACCCGCCCCTTACCAAGTGTATAAAACACCAGCACGCGCTATCTTACCTCAGTGAGCATATTCGCTTCTCGTGCAGCAAGCAGGGCAAGCTTGGTGGATCTCTCCACTCGATGTTTCAGAGAACCGGGGTTACGATAGTAACCTAATGTTCTCTTTCATCATCTTGTGTTCAAGATCCACCTATGGGAGATATGGACAGCTCCCCTATTGCCCAATACACTACAATGAGGCCCTGACAGCCAGAGGACGCTCACCTAGAAAGGTGGTGCATGACACGTCACAAGGAAACCACCACACAAAGTGAGGAAGCCACATTAGCAACAAAGAATAGCATATGGTAACATGCATTCGTGAACAAACCTGACCACCCTCATAATGGTGAATATATGGTGCCAGGTGCAGGTTAGAAACATGCTTAGTGACTTTAAAGTGCTGGACTAGGCAGCCCAGACTTAAGGAGGGGTGGAGGGCCTAAGAGCACAAAGCTACAAAGAGCCGACACCCAGGACAGAATGAGCTACCGGGGTTCTGGTGACATTGAGCCGGTAGTACCTGACAAACGTATGGGGAGAGGCCCAGCTTGCAGCGGCACATATGTCCTGCAAGGCGACTCCCTTAAATAGAGCCCAAGAGGCAGCCATACCTCTAGTGGAGTGAGCTCTGATGCCCTCTGGGGGCTGCACTCTCTTGGATTCATATGCCAAAGATATAGCTTCCACAAGCCAATGAGAAAGGCGTTGCTTGGAAATGGGGTTCCCTGAGTGCGGGGGGCCCCAAGAGATGAAAAGCTGGTCGCTTTTCCTAAACGAGCTGGTCCTGTCTAAGTATGCCCGCAGGGCACGTACAGGACACAAAGCGTTCAACCTCTGATCCTCTGTGGAGGAGAAATGAGCTGGGTGAAACGCGGAAAGCTCAATCACCTCACATGTGAATGCCGGGAAGCATTTTGGCATTAAGGCCGGGTTGGGCCTGAGAATAACCTTATCTCCACTGAGAGAGAATTTAATGCACGAGGGATGAACAGAGAGTGCATGCATATCACTGACCCGCTTGGCAGATGCCAAGGCCAGGAGCAGAGCTGTCTTGAAAGACAAATTCTTAAGGGAAATACTTCCCAGGGGCTCAAACGGCTGTTGAGACTTTGCATCCAGCACCATGGAGAGGTCCCACTCAGGAACTACTCTCCTGGGGACTGGAAGAGAGCGGTGCGTGCCCTTCATAAACCTACGAATAAGGGGGTGTTGCCCCACCGTAGCGCTGTCGAACCCCACATGACATGCAGCGATAGCTGCTAAATAGACCTTAATAGTGGAAAATGACCTCCCCTTATACATAAGGTCCTGCAAAAAGCATAAAATGTCAGTGATTGAGCACTGATATGACGTTAACCGTCGCCCTTCACACCACTCTTCGAACACACGCCACTTACAGTCATAAAGGGACCGTGTCGAAGAGGCTCTGGCACACTGAATGGTGGCCACTACAGGTGGGGGGAGCCCCAATGTGTTTAAGCTGGCCCTCTCACGGGCCAGGCCCAGAGGGCCACCCTGTCTGGGTGTGGGTGATAAATTTCCCCGCTTGCTTGGGACAAGAGGTCTGTGCGAAGTGGGAGGGGCCACAGAGGGATGATCTCTGAGAGCCACGGTGCCTTGGGCCATCTGGGGGCTATCAAAATCATGGTCAAGCTCCGTTCCCTCACCCTGGCCAGAGACGGTGTTATGAGGCAAAGGGGAGGAAACGCGTAGAGCAGCACGTTGGGCCATGGATGGGCCAGTGCGTCCACGCCGAGGGGGACGTCCTCGTCCCGTAGCGAGAAGAACATAGGACAATGGGCGTTTTCGCGCGAGGCGAAGAGATCTACGGTTGCCTGGCCGAACCTCCTCCACAGTAGACCCACTATCTGAGGATGGAGGCGCCAGTCTCCGTAGAGAGGGTTTCCCCTTGACAAGAGGTCTGCGCCCCTGTTCAGTATGCCCGGGACATGAGTCGCCCGAAACGACAGGAAGTGCCGCCTTCTCCATACTAACAGCCTGTGAGCGAGAGCATGCAGCTTGGAGGAGCGCATCCCCCCCTGGCGGTTGATATATGCTACAGCTGTCGTGTTGTCGCAGCGCACCAGCACATGATGCCCCTGCAAGCGGGGCAGAAAGTGATTCAGAGCCTTCCACACAGTGAGGAGCTCTAAATAATTTATATGGGCTGAGTGAAGTGTGCTTGGCCACACACCATTCACTGTTCTGCTCTCTTGCGTGGCTCCCCATCCTGTTAAGGACGCATCTGTCGTCACCACTTTCCGCAGCATAATCGCCCAGAGAGGGGTCCCATGCGCGTAAAACTCCGCGTTCCTCCAGTGGTGCAGCGCTACTGTGCACGAGCGCGTCACTGTGACAGAGCGGCGGAGATCGCTTAAGGGGTTGAGATGAAGAGATAAAACCCACTTCATGAACGCCCTCATTCTCAGAAGGCCCAAAGGCAGGACATGTATAGCCGCAGCCATAAGACCCTGTAGCCTGAGACATGCGCGATAATGTACTCTCGTTTCTTCTCTGAATTGTGAGAGGCAATTCATAAAGGAGAGAACGCGCTCTTGTGAGAGACGCGCGCGCATTGTAACCGAATTCAGCTCCAGACCCAGAAAAATAATTCTCTGCGCGGGAGTGAAATTGCTCTTGCTCACATTCACCCTGAAGCCGAGCGCTGTGATGTGAGCGAGCAGTGTTTTGCATGACGATCTCTCTCGAATCGGCTATAATCAGCCAATCGTCTATGTAAGTCAGGATTTTGAGCCCCGCTATTCTCAGCGGGGCTAACCCCGCTTCCGCACACATACAGAACACTCTTGGACTGAGTGCTAGGTCGAACAGAAGCACTGTGAATTCGTAACATATGCCTTGGAAGGCGAAACGAAGAAACTTCCTGTGTGGCGGATAAATGCTTATGTGGAAAAAAGCATCTTTCAGATCGATCGATGTGAACCAATCGTTCTGTTTTATTGCACGAGAGAGAACGTTGTGGGTTAACATTCTGAAATTGTATTTCCTTAAATGTTTGTTCAACACTCTGAGATCCAGAATAGGACGAAGTGAACTGTCCTTCTTTGGAATCAGGAAATAAGGGGAGTAAAAACCCTGCTGACATTGATGCGGAGGCACCGCTCGCACCGCCCCCTTCTCAAGAAGAGAAGAGATCTCGTCTTTCAGAATGTGCGCGGAGCTCTCTTCTGTGTGAGAAAATAGAACTCCGCTGAAACGTGGAGGTTTTCTGGCAAACTGAAGTCTGTAGCCCTTCATTATAAATAAAGTTGAGTTGAGTTATGGTGTGAATCACCCATTCTGGAGCCGACACAGACTGCCAGGCTGTCAGGTGTGACGTGAGAGAGCCCACACTCACCGGCGAGTTGCCTAGGGCTGGCAATACAACCGGATCGTTCATTTGTGATACAATGGCGCCATCTAGTGGACAACTTAGGGGCGACATGTAGGATTTCTGAGAAACAACAGCACTTGGCAGAGCTTTCGCTCCCAGTGCTCGATATATTTGTTGTTTTTGTTTTTTTGTTGTTTTTATTTTTGAAACACACACAGGGATTTGAACCTTTATTGAATGTGTGAGAGGTGGTTTGTGCAAACTGTGAAGAGACTGTGGTTGAGCACTTTTCAACAGTGGTGGGGCACTCTTTGACCATAAATTTCCCCCCAGTTCTGAAACTGGAAGCTGGGAGGGGAAATTTTTTATGGACCACACCTGAACTTGTGACCTGTCCATATTGAACTGGGGTTGGGCACTTGAACGAGGGAAAAGGGGCCCTCGAGTTGAGAACTTCCTCTTCTTGGGTAAAAGGGGGGAAAAACTCAAACGCATGTTCAATAGGCTGGTCGCCTGAAAACCTGGACTGAGAAGCCCCTGGAGCTGAACATCAGGTATGCCTCTTCCTCTTCCCGTCAGACGGGGTAGAGTGGGTGGGCTTTTTCGCTGCGGCCGCAGCGAAAGATGTCTTACCCCAGGGCTTAGGAGGATGGTTGGGCTGCTGGCTGGGCTGCTGGCTGGGTGGCCTGCTGCGAGCTTTAGGCCTGGCCGTGTTATGGTACGGCCGTCCTGTGGTCGGGGCCTGAGGGGGCCGTGCGGAGGGCTGATGTGGAGTGGCCTTTCTAGGCAGGCACAGTTTAAACGCCTCATCCTCCTTCTTCTTATCGTCGCACCGTTGTTGCATAAGGGCAACAGCCGGGCCAAAAAGAGCCTGGCCTGGTTCCACTGGGGCTCCTGCTATGCGTCTTTTCTCGCTGTCGGGCAGACCAGAGAGACTGAGCCAGAGGGCACGTTCCCCCACAACACATAAGGCCATAGAACGTCCGCCGGCTTGGACGGCTTGGCGGGCGTTACGAAGGACCAGGTCGTTCACGGTAACTATCTCCTTCCACAGCGTCGGCGATGACACGTCTTTCTCCAAATGAGAACTCATATCCTCCAACAGCTCAGCCTGGTAGGCCGAGAGGAGGGAGGAAACATTTAGAGCCCGTACCGCGAGAGCCGAGGCCTTGTATGAGGCCTGGAAGACAGATGCTGAGAAGCGGTCCATCTTATTAGGGAGAACTGGCTTAGGAGGGGCCAGTAACCCTCCCTGCGAGGGGTTAAGGTGTCTGGCAATCGAGTGCTCGATGGTGGGCGGGTCGCCCATGCCACACGCTGCCATATCCTTAACCTCCAGACCCGCCAAGCCGTGCTTAAGGTCTAGCGGGTCTTTCCAATAGTGACGCATGTGCTTCGCGCACGCGGGGAGTACAGGCATGAGCTGCTTCCTAGGACCGGGCGGGGGACCTAGGAGCTTGCCGTTATACACATCCCTCTCTTGGTTGGCGGCGTTCTGGAGGGCCGGCCATTCCATGCCGAGACGAGCGGCCGCTCGCTCACACACCTCGAGAAGGACAGCGTGCGGCAGTGAAGCCGAGCCGCTAACCGGGGGAGCTTGGGCGGACGGGATGGTTTCCTCGTCATCCGAGCCATCAAGTATAGCGGGATCCTCGTCCTCGCCTGAGCCGGGCGGCTCGTAGTCGAGCGAGGAAATACCGAGAAGGATTTCATCGAGTAGGCCCTCGTTAGACTGGTCAGCCCAACTGAGAGCAGGCATGCTCCGGGAAATCCCCGGAGCTGCAACGCTTTCACCTACTCCAGCATCCGAGTCGTACTGTTCGTCCGTGCCTTGGGTGGACGCAACCTTGAGTCTACGTCGAAGAAGCTTCCTCGGCAGGGCGAGGCAATGGCTGCAGTTCTCAGGAAGTGAAAGCGCTTCCTCCGCGTGCTTAAATCCCATGCATACCACACAAAAGGGATGGGCATCCCTCGCGGCAATGAGTGAACCGCAGGCGGCAGGGCATGCACACGACTGCACGTCCGATGGGTTAGAGGGACCGGAGAGCTTGTGATCCATCGGAGAGGTGAAAGCTGAGAAACAGGTGGGCAGCCTGAGCAAATTCAGGTAGCGAGCGTGGGTGGCTTGCAACCAGAAATAAATCGCAACTGAACGTAACCGTCTGACAATCACGCCTGGCGGAGGCTGATCGAAATAGATAATTCCTCCTGTTGACTGTGGTGAAGTCAGCGAAAACCATAGAGCTTCGAAGCAAAGAGGTCGCGAGAAGCGAATAACAACTGAGGTAAGATAGCGCGTGCTAGTGTTTTATACACTTGGTAAGGGGCGGGTCCCTTACCGGGCATTGGACACGCGCTTCTGTCTGTCAGGCCAGACTTGGTGCAATTGTTGGTGCAGACTTGGTGCAATTCTGCAGAAGTCAGGTGCGGATGCCCTTCCCATAGGTGGATCTCGAACACGAGATGATGAAAGAGAACCTTATAGTCAAGTCAAGAAAGTCACAAAGACTGTCCTAAGAACCATTTAAGGAACCAAAGAAGAACCACTGAAGAAACTTTATTTTAAAAAGTGTATTTGTTGTACAGATCTTTGCTGCAGCATTATGAGATGCATGTATCAGTGGATTTGGGGCAGGAAATATGACTTTCTCCACAACATGACAGGTGAGAAGAGACTGCTGATAACTAGCAATTCAATGTGAATAATAAACATGACTCAATGTGACTCATTTGTGATCTCTCACTCATAAACTATCAGATGAAGCAGTGCCCGCCACTCTACTGGAAAGTGAGACGAGAGACTATGAAGACGCAGGACTGTTGCTCAACTCGCCCTACTTCTCAGTGTTGAGAAAAAAGAGAAACATTGACCTCATCATTTCCCTGGATTTCAGTGATGATGATCCTTTCACGGTATTATATATACTTCTCTCTAATATAATAATGCACACATACTCTCATATCAGCTAATGTAAAGGAATAGTTCTCCTAGAAATGTAAATTCAATCATCATTCTCTCACCCTCATGTTCCAAACCGGTATGACTTTCTTCACAAAAGAAGATATATTTTTTTTAAGAAACTTGCTGACACAATGACCATCAGAGGTCACACTAACCTAAAATTAAAAATGCTTTGTATCATTTTAACTGGGGGAAAAAACGAGAAAGAAAACCATTTAAATGTTTTAATTTCACCATCTTTATGTGGTATATAAAGAAAATCTAATACCCGGAGTGAGCTATCCGTTAGCATTCCCATTCATCTGAGTGTCAGTTTCTCGGCTTACACATGAACCCCTGGAAGTACTTCCACTTTTAATAAAGTGATTTGTAATGCTTTTCCACTGCAGACAGTGAAGGACGCTGCCAAGATTTGCAGGGAACGAAACATCCCTTTCCCTGAGGTCAACATTCCCAGTGAGGACTCAAAGAAACCGAAGGACTTCTATGTGTTCAAAGGCCAAAACGTTCCAACCGTGATTCACATCCCTCTCTTTAATGTGGTCAACTGTGGAGGCAAGTTATGATCTTACAATATCCTGAATAATATCAACTGTGTTCTGATTTAAGTGTGTGATTGTTTCTTCAGATGAAATTGAGGACTGCAGGACGAGATATCACACGGTTCAAGGTCCTTACAGCGCTAAGATGATCACTGATCTAATGAAGGTCGCTGGAGAAAACATCTCAAAGAATAAAGCAAAAGTGGTGGAAGAGATTCGTGCGATCGTTGGGCAAAAAAGATCCAGGCACTAACATGACTAAATTTAACACTGTTACTTAATACACAACTTATAACAATCTAAATACAGACTAAACTGAACTACATAGATGATTTAACAATAAATTGTGTTTCATTTCTTTTTCTATCTTTAATAATCACTTAAAATTGATAGGCATTATTACTTTTCGGCTAAATGATCATTAATAAGAAAATCAGCAAAGTATGATTGCAGATTAAAAATGTCGTATTAGCTACTTTGACAAATATTGTATTCTTGTCAGTTGTTGTTTCTGTTCCAATTAATTAATAAAGTGCTCTTGAAAAATAAGGTTTTGTCCTGGTCATTTGGTGATGGCGCAGTGCATAAGACACATGCCTTTGGTGTGAGAGACCTGGGTTCGAATCCACTGTGAGACACCAATGTGTCCCTGAGCAAGACACTTAACCCCTAGTTGCTCCAGAGGCGTGCGACCTCTGACATGTATAGCAATTGTAAGTCACTTTGGATAAAAGCGTCAGCTAAATGAATAAATGTAAATGTATCATATAGCAAACAGCACAAATGCTCATTATTACTAAACTGATAGTTGTGGTCCTGGATGCTGATTGGTCAATCCAGAGCTCCAGTCATACTAAAACACATTAGCTACTATAAATTAATAACCCTTTATCACTTAATTTCTAGGATTTTAGACACACTTGTAATGGGTGGTCAATTAGAAATGTCTGACATACCCTTAACGGAGCTCAGTACTGCAATGGCTGTTTACAGTTATTTACTGTAATTGGTGGTTGAAGTATATTACTGTAACAATATCAAGCTGTAATTATCATGTACAGTAAAAACTGACTATTGTAAAATAACCATATTACTGCTATTAAACTGCTATTTGTTCTATTTAAAAGGGACATTCATATTTTAACATTTATTTTATTGGCACACTTAACACTTAATTTTTTTTTCTTTACTTGATGCACTCGACGACACCACTGGGCAATAATCTAAGCAAGAACCATTGTTTGCACAATTTTAGAAATACAGTGAACTGTAAAAGGTTCAACCAGGCGCTCAGGTAAAGTTATAAAGTCTGTGATAGGTGCTCTTGGGGTAGGGAAAATATCCAAAGAAACGAAAAACAGGTCCCAGGCAAATTCAAGAGAAGAGCACTTTGCCCTAAAGAAGACCACTTGTTGGTCGAAACATGTTGGCTCGTGTAAAGGCTTTTTAACTTTACGGAGAAAACTTACATATTGTACCTTCCCCAAAAGGAAAGTGGAGGTAATGGCGGCGGCGCCCTCCTGCTGTGCTTGTGTGTGAACAGTGGATGTGTGACAAAACACAGACAACTACATTGATCCAGCAGTGAAAATGGCGCCGAAGAAGTTAAGTGATGTGGCTGAGGAAATCGATGACATTAAAGTCACGTTGGACTTCCTCAAAACACAGCTCACGGAGGTAAAGGAGCAACAGATCCGTATTTTGGATTTAGTGAAGGAGGTCCAGTCTCTTCGCATCCAGAACGCGGAGAAGGACACGAAAATAGTGCAGCTGGAGAACCGGGTTGCAGACCTCGAACAATATTCGAGGATGAATGACATCATAATAACCGGGCTCACGGTGAAACCCCGATCGTATGCTCGAGCGATAGATGCAAACATCAGGGATTCAGCAGCTGAGATTGAAACCAGCTCGGCAGAGCAACAAGTGGCGAACTTTCTACAATCAAAAGGAATCGATCTGGGGTGCGTTTCCCAAAAGCATTGTTTGCCAACTATGGTCGCAACTTCCTCGCAAGTGCCATTGAACTCTATTGGTAACGACAGAACTTGCGACCATAGTTGGCTAACGATGCTTTCGGGAAACGCACCCCAGGACTGTAATAATGTTGAGGCTTGCCATGTGCTGCCGAAGAGGAAAGCCGGCGATAAATCTATTCTCATCATGAGATTTGCAAACAGAAAACACAAGATTGCGATTTTGAAGGAAGGAAAAAAGCTCAAAGGAACAAACTTTTATTTCAATGAGCACCTCACAATGCAGACATTGCAAAGAAAGCTAGGTACTTGAGAAAAATGAAGAAAATACAACATACATGGACTGCCAACTGTAAAGTGTTTATAAAACTAAATGGAAACCCAGAAGATGCGAAGGTATTGGTGGTGAGCAGGGGCGTGGCCACAAGGGTGGCACGGGGTGGCAGCTGCCACCCTAAAAATTAGCTTTGCCACCCCATTTGCCACCCCAGATGACAGCTCGGATACAGACCATTTTCGGTTGGTTTATGGAGGGGCGTCGGCTTCCTCCCCATCGGCTTTAAAAAAAAAAAGTTTATCTTACTTCAATCGATTGGGACACGAAAAGCACTTATCAAATATGATCTATAATTCTCAATAGTTTTAGTTTTATGTCTGATGTCTTTATTATGTAGATAAAGTGCATTTCTGCCCCTGCAGCAGGCTAGTGCAAAAGGCAGATCGGTATGAATCCATAGCATGAATCCTTCTGCAGTTACTGGAGTGTCGGACTCGTCTCGGAGGAAGAACGCGCTTGTCTTGTACAGACTGGACCCCAGAGACGAGTAGCCTATAGTTGTGAGAATCTCCACGAATACGAAAGCAAATTTTTCATTTGAATCGCACATTCTGACAGGTGTACTGGACGGTATTGAAATTGTCATTCAAATCACAGTGATTTCAGGAGACAAAACTTGACAAAAGAGCAAGTGAGAAATTATATATCTTAATTATATAAATGTTTTTACATTACATATTAAAAGCTTTTTATTTAATAGGCTATTCAACATTTGAAATAGCCTATCTACAAGATTGTCTTACTTGATTTGGGATTAATTACTAATTGCTATTAAAATGTAGATGTATCAAAGCAAATATAACCTAAGCAAATATTAAAATGGCAGAGCAATAAAATGTCTGCGTGAGCTAAATAATATTTATTGGGACAGTTCGTCATATAGTGATGTCACTGGCATATATTCACCCCTCCCCCATTCTTTAATCTTTTCGTCAGAAATACCACATGTGGCAGGCCCGTGACCACCAAGCTGAAGCTAGAAGTTTAGACTTTTCTCATTTTAATGCACAGAAGCAGGTAAAGTCAATCATGTGTCTATCTTACTCGTTAATCTAAAAAAGTTACATGAGTGGTGGTTATGTTAATGATGTATATTTTCAATCAATGCAAAGTTGCTAACGTCATTACACTAGGCCTACTAAGTAGTAGTACAACGCCTGTCCGCGACGACACACGTGGATTTTTTTTTAAGGGGCAAGTGAAATACATTTACTTGCCTGACCGGACAAGTAGCCTGATTAAAACTTCAGTGAAACGTGAGAATGGTTCTGATTTTATTACATTCAGCATAGACAGTCACAGCGATTAATAATGGATAACGTTAGTTAGTGTATTTCTGGTAAAGATGAGTCCAGCGCTGCCTGTCTCTTTGTGAGAGACTTTAGGTGGAGAAATCAAACCAAATGAGCGTAACAGCACACGCAAGAAACTCACAGAAGAAACATACATTCAAAATGTTGTTTATTATTAATAACATGATACAGTTAACTAATAACATGACTAAGTTTTGCCGAATATTCTTACGATTGCAAATGTTACATTGATTTTAAGTTACAGTTTTTTTCAATTGCTAACATCCTTTTGTCCAATCTGTAATCACATTTTCAAAACTCTGAACACAACTAGCACAACATTTGTCTGTTGTGACCATACCATTAACACAAATTATGTTGTTTTCACACAAAATGCTGTCAATTAACACATTTCTAGAATGCCTACATCTTCTTTACATATAAGCATACCCGATACCAAAATCATGGATCTTTATAGTCTTTTTTACAAATGCTTTAACGCAGCTTGCCAGAAATGAAGACCTAATGTTCCAAACCATAGATACAGTATAAAGCCTCTACTTCAACAATATCAGCTCAAAAGTATTGAAACAAATATTGAAAAAAAAAATTCAAACAGCTGATAAGCATTTTTAAATGACTGATCATTACAGTAAGAAATAGCTGATTCCAATCTCAATCAGAGACATAGCTAGATGTTGAAGACTTTCCATTACATACACAATAAAAAGGCACTCTTTGGATTAGTTTTGTTCAAAGCAACACCGAACCAAACAGAGGAAAAAGAAAGAAAATGCCTGGACGATGGAGAGGACTAGTTTGACCAGAATAAGGGAAAGGGAGAGGGAGAAGGAGAGGTAGGGGAAGAGGAGTAAGAATGCGTGGTGCTGTTCAAAGGGGAGTAAGAGCTGTTGTCACAGATGAAATAAGAGCCACCATCATCATGGTCTTTCATTGAGAGAGACTGGTGAAAGAGTCCAGCCTAATCTCAGACGGTCAACCGTTGCTTCCATTATTTCAACCTGTTGGTTTGTATTTCAACAAACCAACAGGTAAGTCATGCATTTCATGAGGGCTATCAATGCAGTGGCTATTTACTGTATTACAGTAACTGCTGGCCACCAGCATGGTCAAGACACTTGACCAGGTATAGTCAAGTGCTGGTTTGGCCCTGCAGAAAAGCCAGATTGGTCCCTACAACACAGAGTGCCTTCTTTTAGACGACCTCCACCAACAACTGGTGCCAGAAGCAGAACAGGTGGGAGGAAACATGAGGACATTTGTGATTACATGGGACAATGTAGCATTCCACCCTTCACATGCAATCACAAACTGGTTTGCAGAAAATCCAATGATTTCCCTTTTCTTCCTCCGTACTTTCCTTTCCTCTGCCCCATTGAGGAATTTCTTTCTGCTTGGAGGTGGAAAGTTTATGATCATCGGCCTCAAGACCAAATGTCCCTTCTCGATGCCATGGATGCTGGCTGGAGTGGATAAGGGGTGGATAAGGCATGCCAAGCGTTTCTATCCAAGGTGTATAGAAAGAGACAACATATGATGTGATGTAGACGAGAACATGTGGCCAAATGCTGAAGATCGTATATCGATTAGAACAGGACTTTTTTTCTGTCATTTTGTTTTATGTTTGCACACTTTAAACCAAAGGCCATGTATGTTTTTCTTTTTTGTTTCGTTTTGTTGATCACTGACAGCAATTTCATATTGCTAATAAAGCCTTTACTGCAGCAATTCTGTCACTTACTGTTTTTTATTCAGTTGTATATTCTATAAAGTATTGATGACTCCTTCATATTTAGATATTATGTTGTACACATACTATCTATCTAATGAACCATGAATTTATGGATTCATGGAAAAATGGATTTCATACTGTATGTTCTATACAGATAGAACTGAAACATGACAAGTAATGCAGTTTTTGTAATGCCACCAACTGTTAGTATTTTGACAGTCATTGCGCTATGATTGACTATGTGTTCATGTTGGATAGAAAATGAGTGCTAGTGTTTTGACCGAATGATTCAATTTTGAAACAAGTTTGCAGTGTTTTGATAGAGTTAGTGTATATAGAAAAAGTTTGTTAGTGTTTTGAAATGTAGAGTTTGTATTTATTTAACAAACTGTGGTTTCGGTCAGAAAATTAACTATTTGGCTAATTGTGTGATGTAGGTGTGTTGCTGTGTTAAGAGTTTAGAAAAACTATTTTAAGAATTGGCAAACGCTTCTTAGCAATTGAAAAAAACTGTAAATAAATAAGTAGTTAATATTAAGTTACTTACATTTTAGACACATTATTAACTGTTTTTGTTCTATTTTACCAACGAAAATAGTTCTAAACAAAAGAAAAACTGCACTCAACAGTGTTTTACAAAATGATTCATCGTTTTGAACGAATCGGTTGAATCAATGTCTCAGTTATTAAGTGACTTGCCGCCCTACTGGCAGTTTAGTTTCATGTTCAAAAGTAGGCTATCATAATGTTTTTCCCCCAAAATGTCTTATTTGTATATTCAAAAGTTTATTTAAAACATTAATCTTATAACATTATTTATTGCATTTGTAATTTCACAGTATACATTATTTAATTTGATTGGTATATTGCTAAAGTGTGTTACTATTATCATTTAATTTATTGAAAGATTTATTGAAATTACATGAAAGATGATGCATACATTAAATAAGGTTAAAAAAATGGCCTTTATAAAAATAATTAACGCCATTGGATAAATATAAAAAATATACAAATTTGCAGAAGTAAAAGCTGATAGAACACTGATGAGGATATTGCTTTAGAATAAATTACCGGTATATGTACACCACCAAAAATAATTTTCACCCCACAGAAAAGTAACTTTTTTACTCGGACAAGTGAATGACAGATTTAAGGCACTTTGATAGGTTATTTACACATTGTGGCCAAATGCTAGTGCACAATTTATGAAGGATGTACACATTTACAAATCTTATTTCTTAATAAAGTATATGTAATAGTATACCTTAACGTGTTTTCCTGTTTTGTGTGATAGAATACCCAAATGAAGAGGAAGGGAGACATAGATAGCTATTTTTTCCAAAAATCTAAGAAAGATTCAGTGGAAACATGAGAACAGGAGCTAAGAGCTGAGGCAAGAGATGATGCAGTGGAGGGACAGAAAGGCACAGTGGAGGGAGGGAAGGATGTACTGGAAGAAGAAGATGATGCAGAAGAAGAGGAAGAACAAAGCAAAGACATTGAATGCAGCATTAGGAAGACAGAAACAGGTTCTGCATGTCCAGTAGGTCCTCATGGTACGTTCATAGTCAGCAACAGTCTTGTCATAATCTTTCATTTAGGTTAGATCATATTTAAAGGGATAGTTAACCTAAACATGAAAATGATGTAATCATTTACACACTCTTATGTTTGTCTAATGTTTTATGTAGTAGATTGGGGTTTAGAGTTGATTACAGTCAGATCTGTTTGTAGCCCTTCAGGAGCTGAGAGAGACAGTGAGAGACAGACAGACAGAGAGAGACAGACAGAGAGAGAGAGAGAGAGAGAGAGAGAGAGAGAGACAGACAGAGAGAGAGAGAGAGTGAGAGACAGACAGAGAGAGAGAGAGTGAGAGACAGACAGAAGAGTGAGAGACAGACAGAGAGAGTGAGAGAACGAGAGAGAGAGAGTGAGAGACAGACAGACAGAGGGTGAGAGACAGACAGAGAGAGTGAGAGAACGAGAGAGAGAGAGTGAGAGACAGACAGACAGAGGGTGAGAGACAGACAGAGAGAGTGAGAGAGTGAGAGAACGAGAGAGTGAGAGACAGATAGACAGACAGAGAGAGAGAGTGAGAGACAGACAGACAGAGAGAGTGAGAGACAGACAGAGAGAGTGTGAGAGACAGACAGAGAGAGACAGTGAGAGAGAGAGACAGACAGACAGAGAGAGAGTGAGAGACAGACAGAGAGAGAGAGAGTGAGAGACAGACAGAAGAGTGAGAGACAGACAGAGAGAGTGAGAGAACGAGAGAGAGAGAGTGAGAGACAGACAGACAGAGAGTGAGAGACAGACAGAGAGAGTGAGAGAGTGAGAGACAGACAGAGAGAGAGAGAGTGAGAGACAGACAGAAGAGTGAGAGACAGACAGAGAGAGTGAGAGAACGAGAGAGAGAGAGTGAGAGACAGACAGACAGAGAGTGAGAGACAGACAGAGAGAGTGAGAGAGTGAGAGAACGAGAGAGTGAGAGACAGACAGACAGACAGAGAGAGAGAGAGTGAGGCAAAACTGTGATGAAACCGTGAACGCTCACGGACGGCAGCTCCTGCAGCTCTGCCGAGGCCTGGCTCTGTACATCGTCAACGGAAGACTGCGAGGAGACTCGCTCGGCCGATACACCTACAGCTCAGCTCTTGGTAACAGCACTGTAGACTATGCCATCACAGATCTAGACCTGTCCTCTTTGAGAGCATTCACAGTCAAACCCTTAAAACCTTTCTCAGACCACAGCCAAATCACCCTCTATATAAAGCAATCTGAAACAGCACCCAAACCAATTAAGACTCCATATCAAATGAGTAAATTAATGTCTTTCAAATGGACTGAAAACAGTGCCACTAATTACAGCACTGCCATTGAATCTCCAGAAATACAGTCCCTCATACATTCATTCCAAATACAGGAATACCCTAAAAACCAATTCGGCATCAATCAGGAAGTACAAGATCTAAACAACATATTCTACAAAACAGCACAAAAAAGTAATTTGTCAATTGTTAAACCAAAGAAAAAATATTTAGATACAGACAAATGGTTTGATTTGGACTGTAAGGCTCTGAGAAAAAACCTAAGAAATTTATCAAACCAAAAACACAGACAACCAGATAATTCGGACCTCCGCCTTCTTTACTGTGAGGCATTAAAACTATATAAAGCCACACTCCGGCGGAAAAAAGCACAGTTTCTGCAAAGCCAGTTTGAAGAAATTAAAAAATCTATAAACTCACACAAATTTTGGGATAAATGGAAATTGTTATACAAACCAAATCGAGAAGTTCTGGCAATCCAAGACGGGGAGAAGTGGAAAAACCACTTCCAAGAACTATACAGCCCAACTGAAATTCAAAATTATAAACAAAATGAAATGATTAATAAACTAGACAATTTGGAAAGATCAATTAAAGAAAATCAAAACCCTTTAGATTTCCCCATAACAATGAAAGAATTGGAAGAAAAATTAGGAGTCCTTGAGCCCAAGAAGGCCTGTGGTGTCGACAGCATCCTGAACGAGATGCTGAAACACACAGACCGAAGCTTCAGACTGGCCATGCTGAAACTGTTCAATGATGTTCTGTGTGTAGGGTTCTTCCCTGAGATCTGGAACAAGGGCCTCATTAGCCCCATCCACAAGAACGGAGACAAATTAGACCCCAACAACTACCGAGGCATCTATGTGAACAGTACCCTGGGGAAGGTCCTCTGCAGCGTCTTAAACTCCAGACTTTCAGACTTCCTTATGAAGCACAATGCCTTGAGTAAATGCCAAATTGGCTTTCTTCCAAAATGTCGCACATCCGACCACATTTTTACATTACAAACACTAATTGACAAATATGTACATCAAAACAAAGAACAAATTTTTGCTTGTTTTATTGATTTCAAGAAAGCCTTTGATTCAATCTGGCATGAAGGACTATACCTAAAACTCATCGACAGTGGAATAGGGGGGAAATTCTATGATTTGATCAAATCGATGTACACAGCCAGCCAATGCGCTGTTAAAATTGGAAACCAAAGAACCGAGTTTTTCCCCCAGGGGCGCGGAGTGAGACAGGGCTGCAGTTTAAGCCCCACCCTCTTCAACATTTACATCAACCAATTAGCCGATATATTAGAACATGCTCCCTTTCAAGGTCTCACTCTACACGACACCGAGATCAAGTGTCTTCTCTACGCAGACGACCTGGTCCTCCTGTCGCCCACTAAAGAGGGGCTTCAGGACAGCCTGGATCTGCTGGAGGATTACTGTCAGTCCTGGGCCCTGACCGTCAACCTCCAGAAAACTAGAGTCATGATGTTCCAGAAACGCTCCAGATCTCAGGGACCAACACACACATTCACACTATCACACAGAACCATTGAGAGCACAAAAACATACACCTACCTCGGCCTGAAAATAACTCCAACTGGCAACTTTACTTTGGCTGTGAATGAACTCAAAGAGAAAGCTCAAAGGGCTTTCTATGCCATAAAAAGATCCATCAAAATTGACATCCCAATCCAAATTTGGCTCAAACTTTTCAAATCAATAATTGAACCAATTGTTTTATATGGCAGTGAAGTGTGGGGTCCTTCTATCAAATTTGATTTTTTAAATTGGGAAAAAAATCCGATTGAAACTCTACATTTAGATTTCTGTAAACGAATTCTCAAAGTCCAAAGGAAAACACCAAACAACGGATGCAGGGCAGAATTAGGCCAATACCCTCTCCTTCTAAACATCCAAAAAAGAGCCATCAAATTCTGGAAACACCTAAAAACAAGCGACCCCAACACATACCATTACAAAGCCCTACAACACCAAGAGCTGAGCGTAGCGAGGAGTCCCCTGTGCCAGCGGGTGCTGAGACTGACTGGGCTCTCTCCTGCAGAGATCAGCTCGCCTCAGCACACACACACACTCACACACATTCGGCCCGCACAAATTATCACCACAGAACAAGACAAGTACATCACCCATTGGACAAACACCATTAAAAACCAACACAAACTGGAATGTTATTCGGCACTAAATCGAGAGTACACTGTTGCGAACTACCTGAGCACAGTGAGTGATGTGAGACTCAGGAGAACCCTGACGATGTACAGACTCAGCGAGCACAGCCTGGCCATAGAGACGGGCCGACGCAGACAGACCTGGCTCTCCCGTGAGGACAGACTCTGCCCGCACTGCACCCTGGGAGTGACGGAGACCGAGCTGCACTTCCTCACAGAATGCCCAAAATATGAACATATCAGAGACCACTATTACCCCAAAATTAATCAAATATTTCCCCAATTTAACACCTGTAACCCAACCCAAAAACTCCGTTTCATTCTTGGCGAAGAAGCCAAATGCTCAAATATAGCTGCAAAATTTGTATCATCCTGCCATATCCTGAGGGACGACCAGAGACCAGCAAACATCCAATAAACACACACTCACTCACAGCCTAAGACCTACACACACACACTCACTCACAGCCTAAGACCTACACACACACACTCACTCACAGCCTAAGACCTACACACATGTATATGTTCAATTCCAAGTTCAGTGTTCGTTTGTTTTTTGCTTGTTTTTGTTTTGTACATAGATGTTTTCTAAATCCTTTATATTTTATTTATTAATCTTTGTTTATTTTATTATTATGGTTTTATGCTATCAGTATTATTTTGTGTACTAAATGTTCTAAATCATTTTCTATGTTGTTTTGATGCTTTGGCAATACAAAATGTATTTTTTTTGTCATGCCAATAAAGCTTTCTGAATTGAATTGAATTGAGTGAGAGACAGACAGACAGAGAGTGTGAGAGACAGACAGAGAGAGACAGTGAGAGAGAGAGACAGACAGACAGAGAGAGAGTGAGAGACAGACAGAGAGAGAGAGAGAGAGTGAGAGACAGACAGAAGAGTGAGAGACAGACAGAGAGAGTGAGAGAACGAGAGAGAGAGAGTGAGAGACAGACAGACAGAGAGTGAGAGACAGACAGAGAGAGTGAGAGAGTGAGAGAACGAGAGAGTGAGAGACAGACAGACAGACAGAGAGAGAGAGAGTGAGAGACAGACAGACAGAGAGTGTGAGAGACAGACAGAGAGAGACAGTGAGAGAGAGAGACAGACAGACAGAGAGAGAGTGAGAGACAGACAGAGAGAGAGAGAGAGAGAGAGAGAGAGAGAGACACCTTTTGTAGTGGAATCAAACAAATGCTGATGTAATGAGTGCCCAGTAATTTTTAGTTATTGTATTGTGTTAGGAATTAAAAAACAATATATCTCATTCTTAGATATATCCAGATTCAGAAGTGAGGGGCCCACCCAGCCAAACTTGCAGACATTCCCTAAAACTTTTCAAGGAGCTGCAAAGAGAAGTTTTCACAGTGAGTGGTACAAGGCATACACATGGCTGGAGTATTCACAGTCCAAGGATGCTGCATACTGCTTCGCTTGCAGACACTTTTCACTCCCTAGTGCTGCCAGTGGTGTGTTTACGTCTTTGGATACTCAAACTGGAAGAAAGCCACATTTAAAGACAGTGGGTTCAGTTTACATGCAAAGTCGGATGTCCATGTTAGTGCAATGACTGCCTGGCTTGAGAACAAAAGAATGGGGGAGAACAACTCGTCACTGTTTGCACTGATGGATCATGAGCATAAAAAAAAGGTTACTGAAAATCAGAATTATGTGAAAACCTTAGCTGAAGTTCTTCTCCTGACAGCTACACAGAACATTGCCCAGCGAGCCCACAATGAATCAGCTGCTTCATCAAACAGAGGGAATTTTTTAGAGATTTTACATCTAATCAGCAAACATGATGCAAATGTGAACAAGCAATTGACACAATGTGCAAAAAATGCAAAATACACTAGCAACACAATTCAAAATGAAATCCTTGAATGTTTAGCAGGAATAGTGCGTGATGAAATTATTGAAGAGGTAAAGAAGAGTGAACAATTTGCTGTTATAGCTGATGAGACAAAGGACCTGAAAAAAAAAGAACAGATTGCCTTTGTGCTGAGGTACTATTATAATGGCATGGTACATGAAAGTTTTTTGGAATTCCAAGAAGCAGAGCAGTTAGATGCTGCAGGATTAACAAAAATGATAATTGAAAGTTTAGAAAAATGTGGATTGGAATACAGGAAAAATCTTGTTGGACAAGGGTACGATGGAGCGTCTGTCATGAGTGGTCAGCACACAGGAGTACAAGCAAGAATCAGAGAGATGGCCAAACATGCATTCTATGTACATTGTAGTGCACACTGTTTAAACCTTGTTCTTGTGGACTGTGTGAAGTCAGTTCCGGATGCTGCACGTTTCTTTTCCTTACTGGAGAGGCTGTATGTTTTCTTTTCCAGTTCATACGTTCACCACAAATGGCTAGAAGTGCAAAGTGAGATGTTCGAGGGAGCACCAAGAGAACTCCAGAGATTGAGTGATACCAGGTGGGCGTGCAGGTATATAACTTGTCGAAATCTAATGGATCGATTGTCAGCTGTCAAGAGAGTGCTTGAGGACATTTCAGAGGAAGGCCATCCTGATAGGGCTGTAGATGCTAGGGGGTTACTTGGTCAGATTGATGTAAATTTCATAGGGCTTTTGTCAGTCTTCAAAAAAGTTCTTGGTAGCACAAAATTTTTATCAGACATGCTTCAGTCTCCCAAGTTAGAGATGTCAAAAGCAGTTGATCTCATTGGAGCACTGAAACAAACCTTTAAAGAGGACCGTAGTGAGACTTCCTTCAACAATCTCTGGGATGAGATTATCAAGACATGTGACAATTGCAGCATTTCCTCAGACATGCCACTCCCAACACAGTCTCATGAAAGTGCGTATCTATACCACGAATGTCATTTCTCGTGCCATTTATACGCCAAAAATGGTTTTTGCGTGCATATGCTACGCACTGAAAACCCCTTGGGTAGGTTTAGGGGGGAGGGGGGTGGGGAGTGCGTGCGTATTACACGCCATAAAGTGCGTATCATATGCACGCGAAAACTGCGTATCATATAGACGCAAAAAACATTTTTGGCGTATAAATGGCACGAGAAATGACATTCGTGGTATAGATACGCACTTTCATGAGATCGGGCTCGCCACTCCCTAAGAGAAAACGACAGCTATCTAGAACACTACAGGGTTGTGTCATAACATCTACAGTTGGACAGCATGTGGAGATGGACAGTAAGGAAGCTTTTAAATCACATGTTTACTACCCAATCATTGACTGTATGATTGGAGAAATAGAGAGGCGTTTCTCAAAATTAAACTGTGGGATCATGAAAGGAATACAAGCACTTAACCCCTCAAGCCCTGGATGAAGAAAGCATTGCACTCTTAGCCAAGGCTTATGATGCAGATATGGAGGACCTAAAACACGAGCTACATCAGACCAGATGAATTTTAAGCAGGAAAAAGTCTGATGGACAGATGATTCCTGTTACTTTGATGGAATTCACCAGGTTTCTTGAACCTTTTAAAGAAGTCTTCTTTGAGCTTTTCCGTCTTGCAAAAATAGCTGTTGTGCTACCTGTGAGTAGTGCCTCATGTGAGCGCAGTTTCTCTAGGCTGAAACTTGTAAAAACTCACTTGCGCTCCACTATGTCAGATAGTAGATTAAGCAATTTGTCAATACTTAGTATTGAGTCTGAGCGTTCAAAGGCTATAGACATGGATGTTTTCATTAAACGTTTTTGTGCACAGCATGGTAACCAGCGAATTCAGCTCTTCTGATTTTTTGGGTTCTCAAGTTTGACTATTTGTCTGACTAATGTAACTAGGTTCACATAATCAGTTACAGTTGTATATCTACTTCTCTGTGTCATATTCTGATTTTTTTTGTACAGATAATGAGTTAATGGCTGCTGCCTTACATGTTTTACTATTTCATATTTGAGCCTGATACTGGTTTGCCACTTCTGTTTTACTCTTTCATATTTGAGTCTGATACTGGTTTGCCACTTCTGTTTTACTCTTTCATATTTGAGTCTGATACTGGTTTGCCACTTCTGTTTTACTCTTTCATATACTGGTTTGCTACTTCTGTTTTACTCTTTCATATTTGAGCCTGATACTGGTCTGATACTGGTTTGCCACTTCTGTTTTACTCTTTCATATTTGAGTCTGATACTGGTTTGCTACTTCTGTTTTACTCTTTCATATTTGAGCCTGATACTGGTTTGCCACTTCTGTTTTACTATTTCTATAGCTATAGACATGGATGTTTTCATTAAACGTTTTTGTGCACAGCATGGTAACCAGCGAATTCAGCTCTTCTGATTTTTTGGGTTCTCAAGTTTGACTATTTGTCTGACTAATGTAACTAGGTTCACATAATCAGTTACAGTTGTATATCTACTTCTCTGTGTCATATTCTGATTTTTTTTGTACAGATAATGAGTTAATGGCTGCTGCCTGATACTGGTTTGCCACTTCTGTTTTACTCTTTCATATTTGAGTCTGATACTGGTTTGCCCACTTCTGTTTTACTCCTTCATATTCGAACCTGATACTGGTTTGCTACTTCTGTTTTACTCTTTCATATTTGAACCTGATACTGGTTTGCTACTCTGGTTGCTCTTAGCTTTGCTACTTTTATTTGTGTTTTATGTGTTATGGTATTTGCAGGAATTATTTTCATATTATTTAGGCTATCTGGTTGTTCTGTAATGCACTTTGGTCAGCCTAGTGGCTTTTGTAAATGGGCTATATAAATGAAGTGAACTTGATGTTTGACTATTTGTCTGACTAGTTTAACTATAGGTTCACATAATCAGTTACAGTAGTATACTGCATCTTACAGAATATGCATAATGACTATTTCCTGAAATGAATTGTTTGGTAATCAAAATATTCTGGATTCCTATTCTTTTTGATCAATATGAATAAATAAATGCACTTTGAGTACAAACTAAGGAATCAATTTATTTTATTTTAAAAGTGTTTGTTTCTACCAGTAATCTCCACTAGAGTAAGGGAATTTTTTCCATGATTTCTCCATTAATATGCTTACACACACACACACACACCACACACACACACACACACACACACACACACACACACACACACACACACACACACACACACACACACACACTCTCTCTCTCTCTCTCTCTCTCTCTCTCTCTCACACATACACTCACAAACATACTGCACACACAATGTTAGAAACAGATTATAAATTATGAATTATTATTACAGATTATGAAAACGATTATACTTTAAAGATTTCTTATCCTACGTTAGTATTACAGCCTTCGAAATGGCTGATAGTTCATAATTTACTCTTAGCCCTCTCTGAGCATCAGAAATTCATGAAAATAATATGTCCCTCATAACCAGTATAACATTTAGTTTTTTTTTCATATACCATGGGAAGCCTAGTTGCCAGTGCCACCCCTCATTCTGCTCTTGCCCCCCCTTTGCCACCCCAAATATAAAATCCTAGACACGCCACTGGTGGTGAGGGCTTTGGAAGAGCTGACTGAGTATGAGTAAACAAGGTTGTCAGACTACTGGAATACGAGGTAAGCTGACGGATACACATACTCAATTAAGACACTCATCTGAAGCAGAAGATACAACCAGTCTGGTGTTACAAACATTTGAATATACTGATTACGTAAGTTTCAATACGGAACATGATATTGATCCGGACAAGAACTTTTTTACTGGTGCAAACAAAAACTGTGGCTACTATACAGAGGAAACGCACAATCAAATTAACAAAGATGGCAGACTCTCCGTTATACATATAAACAGTAAAAAGTATCTATGCAAACTTTGAAAATATTAAGAACTATTTGCATGGTTTGGCACAACCATTCAGTATAATTGTGTTATCTGAAACATGGTTGCATAAGGAAAAAAAAAGAAAATTTTGAGTTGGATGGATATGATTTTGTACACATGGACCGAAAACATAGAGCAGGAGGAGGTGTTGCATTATTTGTGGACACTAATTTGAGATTTAGTGTTGTGGAGGATATGGGTTCCCTTTCAGTCGTGAACGTCAGACGTAGTCGACGTCGACTGAAATGGGATCACGCTAGGGAGCCTATTGTCTTCGAGTAATTTAGAACGAGCCAATGCACATTGGCGTGCGAGATATGCATCTAACACTCCGCCCCGCGGCGCGGGTACAAATACGGAAGTAGATGCACGCACCATTGCCTTTCACTTCGGAGCCGAGCTTCATGTTCAGGTCTGTAGAGTCTTGTTATACAACGAGCGAGTGTGTCGTGCTTCTTCTGGAAGTCTCTCCTGGTGTCGGTGTTTACAGCGCGAGTGCAGCGGTGATCGCGAGCTTCCGAGCTCTCAACTGCTGTTGTCACAGCAACCAAATTTCTGTTTGTGTTTGTTTGTCTGACGGCCGTTTGAGGGCGAAGAAAGTGAGTGCTTCACTGATACAGGCTGCACCATTCCTGTATCAGTGTTGCCGCGGTCATTCCCCTGTGTGCTCCAGCACTGGTGAGAGTTTTTCACTTCCTGAAAGAACAACACGGGTGCGTTTGCGTCTTTTTCAAGATGTCATTCCGCCCGTGCGTTTCTGGATGCGGTCGTTCCCTGTCTCTCTTTGACGGTCACAATTGTTGCATCACGTGTTTGGGCTTACAGCACGCTGAAGCAGCTTTTGTGGACAGTTCATGTTTCCATTGCGGGAATATGACTGTCGCGGTGTTGAGATCGAGACTCGCCTTCGTCCGCGAAGCGCGAGTCCCCATTACCACGCCCCGCCCTCGGGTGCTGCGTGAGATGGGTGATAGGAGGATAGTGGTGGATGTCTCGCCCGGTAACCATTCCCTGTGGGCTCCTCACTCCTCCTTTCCACCGCAGCCGTGTGAGTCCCCCGTGGAGCGTGCTGGTCCATCTGTAATGGGTGGGCCAGCCGTTTCACCCGGGGCTCCCCCAGAGGACAGGACGCCGATTGCAGCATCGGAGGGTGAGCTGGCCTCTGGAGATGACGACTCGACTGCGTTGTCTTCCTCTGGGAGTATAACGTTGCCCGAGCCAGATCCAGATTTGTCAGTTATGCTGAAACGGGCCGCCGAGGCTGTCGGGCTCGAGTGGAACCCTCCACCGTGTCCTGCTCAGTCTCGGTTGGATGATTGGTATCTCGGGGCGGGCCGTGCTGGTTCTCAGCCCGCCGCCCCAGTACCCTTCTTTCCTGAAGTGCATGGAGAGCTTGCTAGGTCGTGGACGGCACCTTTTACTGCTGAAAACTGCCTGAGTGGTTCTTCCCCCCCTCGCTACCCTTGACGGAGGAGCGGTGAAGGGTTATGAGGCTATCCCTCCAGTGGAGCGGTCTTTTGCGACACACCTGTGTCCAACGGCCGCTGCATTTTGGACGGGGGATCCTCGTCTCCCCTCGCAGGCCTGTGAGCTCGCGTCAGATTTGACGGTCAGAGCTCACAAAGCTGGCGGGCAAGCTGCTTCCTCTTTGCATGGACATGCACGAGGGTAGTCTAGATCGTGCGCTTATGAGTGAGCTCCGCACTGCCACTGACCTCGCCCTACGGGGCACGAGTGTCGCAGCGTGCGCGGTCGGTCTAGCGATGTCCACTTTAGTGGTCCAGGAGCGCCATCATTGGCTCAGCCTGGTTGAGATGGCGGATGCGGACAAGGTTCGGTCCCTGGACTCCCCAATTTCCTGGGTTGGGCTGTTCGGCGACGCGGTGGAGAGCTGTACCCAACAGCTCTTCACAGCCCAAGAGCAGACGGAGGGTTTTCGACACACCCTGTCCTGGCGGCCTGCTGTTGCCTCAACCCGCCGCCAGTGACAGTTCCTCCGCCTGCCCGTCGCCGAGGGCGTCCCCCTGCCGCTGCCTCCGGTTCCGCGGGGCCCCCGCAACAGCCTTTACTCAGGCCCCAGCGTAGAGCCAGCAGCAGGCAGGTCGCCCGGTCTGTCTCAGGCACTGCCCAGCCAGGGGGCGAGTGTCAGACGAAGCGTCCCTGAGACAGGCCACCCAGGGTTGGGGGGACGAGCTCTTCAGATGGTTACCGTTCCACCACTGGCTCCCCGGAGTCCAGTGGTTCCCAAATTGTCAAAGAGCGAATTCCTCCGTCCCTGGGTCCCAAGAGTGCGAGGTTGGCGGTGTGCGACCCTGTGGAACAGCCTGGCACCCCTCAGCCCCCTCTTGTTCGCCAGCCGGCAGCACGACGCGTTCGAGGACCCGGTCATCCGCCTTCTCACGCATCTCCTGCTGTCCTGTGGAGACAGGTAGGTGTTGCACTGCACACTCAGACCCCGCTTCGGGCCGCCCACGGGCCTTCCGAGCCGGGTCCCTGTCCTCCACCACGCTGCCTCACCTCGGGTACGTCTGTGGTCTCTGGGCCCTGGTATGGTGTGTGTAAGCCTAAAGTGCTTCCTACCGCTCCATTGGCCCTGAGTTACCAGCAGACTCGGCTTGCGATTCATTTCGCTTGGCTTCCGCCCTGGCTCAGTGATATTGTTCACACCTAGGTGTTGAGCTAATGCTCCTAGAATTAGTGATAATTATCACACCTACGTGTTGAGCACTGCTCCTGGCCTGTGTGCGCACGTCACAGTCCTACTGGCGAAGGACGCGATGTAGCCTCTTCCTCAGCCGATATGAAGACCGGTTTCTTTAACCTGTTCTTTATTGTACCCTAGATATGTGGTGTGTCATGGCCACCTTGGACCTGTGTCAGTTGAAATGGGCCCTTTTTCGAAAGCCTCCGTTCAATTACTAACACAGAGATGCATTTTTAAATGCTCCGTCCCCAAGGATGGCCTGCGGCGTTCGACCTGAAGGACAGTACTCAGATTTCTATCCTCCGCTCCACAGAACATTCTGTGTCTGGTGTCGAGGGTACGAAGTATCCGTACAGGTCCTACCCTTCGAGTGCTCCATAGCCAGTTGGGTCTTCAGGTCAACTGGGAGAGATTAATCTCGCCCACGGGCTGAGTATCTCTTTTCAGTTCAGGAGAGGGACTCGGTCCAACACGTCTCTCAAAAGAGTGTGTTAGGCTAGTGCTAGAAGTGAGAAAGGGTTCAACTGAAAGAATTTTCAGAGGCTTCTGGGGCATATGGCAGTCGCAGTCGCTTGGCTTCCTCCATACGAAGACCGCTTCAGCACTAGTTTTATGATCAAGTCCCGAGGTGACCGTGGCAGAGCGGCACGCCCTGTGTGATTAAAAGATCACCCCGGCCTGCCGCCAAACTCTCAGCCCGTGTTTAGACTTTCAGGTCCACTAACACTGACTGAGGAGCCATGTACAAAGGGCATGCTTTAACGGAGGCCTGGGTGACCTCCGACTGCATTGGTATTTGTTACCTCGAGTTGTCAGTTCACCTCGCTTTGAACCACCACTGCTCAGCTAGCTGGTACTGGTCTGAAAAGACAACACCGCGACCGTTGCGCTAAGCTTCCCTCGCATGTCATAACTCGCCTGTCACCTCCTCCTTGGAGTCAGAAGCTTCTGAGGTTGCTTCTTTCCACTATAAAATTCTTCCGGCCTGCTCAATCGTGCCGCCAACGAGCCTCACGACAGCTATGGCCAGGGAGAGTGGAGACTCCATCCCCTGGCGGTCCAGCTGGGCAGGGACCACTTCGGGGCCGCACAGTTACATCTGTTGCCTCTCCGGACTCGTCCCTCTGCCAGTTGTGTTTCTGTCTGAGCAGACATCCCTTGGACAGACACTAGCTCTCAGCTGACCCCGGGGCCCCGCAGAAATGCGTTCCCCAGTGAGCCTTCTAAGAAAGCGACTATGCGATTCATTATCGCTTGGCGCTGCTCAAGTTCAGTGATTTTCATCACACTCAGGTGTTGAGCAGAAATGCTCCTGAAACTCAGTGAATTTCATCACACTCAGGTGTTGAGCAGAAATGCTCCTGAAGCTCAGTGAATTATCACACTTAGGTGTTGAGCAGAGTTGCTCCTGAGCTCAGTGAACTTATCACACTCAAGTGTTGAGCAGAGATGCTCCTGAAGCTCAGTGACTTTCACATCTAGTGTTGAGCAGTGCGCAGGTCGCTTGCACCTACTGTGCTAAGTCAGGAGTGGAACAGGTCTGATAGTTGCCCCTTATTGGCCCAACCAGATCTAGTTCCCTCGACAGCCTTCCTGACTTCCCCTGAATACTTTTTGGGGATGGGGCATGATGGCACCCGCGTTGAAAAAAAAAAAAAAAAATGGACGTGGAGGTTCAGGTGGTTACCACAAGGATATGTGGTAGTGACCATCACTTCTGCAAGCACCCCCTTAAGATAAGGCAGTTGTGCTTCGCTAAGTTAGAAGTGGAACCTATTCATTGAATGAGTCTTCTCTCCTGAGGAGATCCTGAGAGCGTTCGGTCATTTCAGTGCTCTCTTTCCTGCAAGTTGGGTTGGAGTAGGCTGTTCCTTCACCCTCAATATGATGACGAACATCATATGCAGAAGCATGGGAAGCACGTCCTGATCGTCAGGTTCCTGAGGGAGCAAGGGTCATCCCTGCGTCCCTCTTTATCCTCTTGGGCCTATCTCTGGTGCTACTGCACTGCAGAGACCACCCCTGAGCCACTGTGGGCAGTGAGTTAAAAATCTGTTTTTTACAGTTCTCCTGCTCGCATTGTCTCTACTAGAGGGTAGGGACTTGCTCGCTTTCGGTCAATGACTTGTGCCTGGAATTCGGGCCGGCTAACTCTCATTAGCTGAGACCCCGGCCTGGATATGTGCCCAAGGTTCCTACCTCTCCCTTAAACTGGGACCAGGTGGTGAGCCTGCAAGCACTGCCCCGGAGGAGGCAGACCCAGCCCTGGCTTTCTCTGTCCGTCCGCTTCATCGCGGTTATACGTGTACAGAACGCAAGCCATAGGACCTCAGACCAGCTCTTATCTGTTAAGGAAGTCAGCAGAGAGGGAAGGCTGTTTCCAAGCGAGGTTGGCCCACTGAATGTGGTTGCCTTATCTTGGTGAAAATCCCGAGATACTCATGTCCACTTACGTGGTGAGCTCCTCTTTTATGAGTGTTGCCCCCACCTAGGCGTTGACACAGAGTGCTTCGCTGACAGATATTCTAGAGTTGGGGGCTGGGCGACACCTAAGTCGAACCGCGGCTTCCCGTGGGCTCCCTTCATATGAAGCCAGTTTCACCATGAGCCCGGTTCGAAGTGTCGGCTTGCTGCGCCATTCCCCTCCTATGGACTGGATACGTGCGCCATGTTGCTCCAGTAGAGTTCCCTTATCCGAACCCTGTTGAGTTCCTCCGCACCCCTCCGACATCAGACGTGGCGGAACGCCCGGTGTTAGGCCTACCACTCGTAAGCAGTGTGGAACCTGTGTTAGGCTGGGTCCATATGTTGTGATCCCTACGGTGATCCCATATGTGTATTCTTCCACGGTACGGCTCCCTACGGTGAGCCCGTGTCTCCCTCGGCAGAGCCTGCTCTGCTGTCATTGGCTGGTTGAGTCTCCCCCCTGTCATAGGCTGGAGCCTCCCCAGTGACCTTCCATATGTTGCACTGCCCGGTCTCCGCCCAGTTCATATGTGTATTCTCCACATGTTACCTCCATTCGGGCAGGATGTGGCTTCCGCAGCGTCCCTTCCTTCCATGTACAGGGTACGCTTTCCCAGTGTTATCCAAGTCTAACTGAGTGGGTCTTGTGGAACAGCAGTGACTTCCTGGCCTAAGCCCTATCCTCTTCCGCTAAAAAGGTCGGGAGGATCAGGAGGCTTTTGTCTAGGCACTGGAAGGTGGCAGCTTTAGTGGCGTTTTCAATGGTTGATCCCATTTCAGTCGACGTCGACTACGTCTGACGTTCACGACTGAAAGGGAACGTCCTGGTTGCGTATGCAACCCACCGTTCCCTGAAGGAGGGAACGGAGGACGTAGTCCCCTTGCCACTATCGCTGGACCACCGCTGACTCCGAGTTACGCTCGGCTCCTCAGCGAAAAGCAATGGTGCGTGCATCTACTTCCGTATTTGTACCCGCGCCGCGGGGCGGAGTGTGAGATGCATATCTCGCACGCCAATGTGCATTGGCTCGTTCTAAATTACTCGAAGACAATAGGCTCCCTAGCGTGATCCCATTTCAGTCGACGTCGACTACGTCCTCCGTTCCCTCCTTCAGGGAACGGTGGGTTGCATACGCAACCAGGACGTTTCATTGTTGAAAATATATTTGAATGTTTAACAATTGAGTTAGACAGAGAACATATGGAAGAATGTGAGTTTAAGTTGTATTTATAGAAAACCAGGCTCATGTGTTGAAAAATTTAGTGAATATATGGAGGAAATGTATACCAAAAAAGCTAGTAAAACAATCATTGTTTGTGGAGACTTCAACATAGATATGCTTAATCCAAATAACCATAAATTGACAGAAAATTTCATCAACACAATCTACAGCGTAAATTTGTACCCTAAAATTACTAAACCTACGAGGATAACGACTCATAGCGCCACACTAATTGACAATATTCTAACAAATGAAATCTTTAATGAGGCAATAAGTGGAATACTAATAAGTGACATCAGTGATCATTTGCCCGTATTTACAGTGTTTGATAGTGATTGTAGGCCTCATCAGGAACCATTAAACAAATTCAAAAGATTAAGATCAGAAGAAACCTTGAATGTTTTTAAGAATGATTTATTTGTACAAAATTGGGACGGTGTATATGATACGAGCAATGTACATGAGGCCTATGATGAGTTTATGAGAATATTTAAAAAACTATAGGACAAAAATTGCCCATTGAAGAAAATATGTATAAATTCTAAGAAAAAAGGACATCCCTGGATTACAAAGGGATTGAAAAATGTAATCAAAAAGAAGAATTTGCTTTATAAGGAGTTTTTTAAACAAAGAACGAAGGAGGCGGAAAATAAGTATAAGAAATATAAAAATAAATTGACAAATATCTTGAGAAAAACTAAGAAAGATTATTACAATAAATTAATAGAAAAAAAAAGACATCTGATCTGAGGGAAATGTGGAAAATATTGAATAAAGTAATAAAAAAATCTTCGGGCTAGTTAAGTTATCCTAAATATTTTAATATGGGAGACAAAGACAATTATAATATGACAGAGGTGGCAAATACTTTCAATGCTTTTTTTGTTAATATTGGGAAAGAGCTGGCAGAGAGTATTCCTGACCCCAGAAATGATCAATATGGTTATTGCTTTATTGAAAGAAATGAAAATTCAATGTTCCTTTCTCCGGTGGAGGAAAGTGAGATAATTCAAATTGTTTTAAAATATAAGAATAAAACTTCAAATGATTGCAACAATGTTGATATGATGGTGGTAAGGAATGTTATTGAGGCCATTTCAAAACCTCTTACCTATATTTTCAATTCATCATTTCAATCTGGCACATTTCCTAATCAACTGAAAATAGCAAAGGTCATTCCATTCTATAAATCCGGAGACAAACATCAATTTACAAACTATAGACCGGTTTCTCTGCTTCCACAATTCTCAAAAATTCTAGAAAAACTTTTTATCACTCGTCTTGACAACTTTTGGAAAAAAATAATATATTTAATGAATGCCAGTATGGATTTAGAGCAAAAAGGGCAACATCACTTGCATTGTTAGATTTCATAGAAGAAATATCAAGTTCTGTAGATAATAAAATGCATACTATTGGAATATTTATTGATTTATAAAAAAAAAGGCGTTTGATACCATCAATCATGAAATTTTGTTAGGAAAATTAGAGCGATATGGGATACGAGGAAAGGTATTAGACTGGATAAAAAGTTTTTTGACTCAGCGAAAGCAGTTTGTGAAATTGGGAGATTATTTTTCTGAATGCCTGGAAATTTCTTGTGGAGTCCCACAGGGGGCGGTGTTAGGCCCGAAATTGTTTCTTATTTACATTAATGATTTATGTCAAGTGTCAGAAGTACTGAAATTAGTGTTGTTTGCTGATGACACTAATATTTTTTGCTCAGGCAGTGATCTTCAGTTGCTAGTGCAGGAGACAAATAAGGAATTAGAGAAGATTAAAATATGGTTTGATACAAATAAATTATCATTAAATTTAAACAAAACAAAATTAATGATGTTTGGTAATGGTCGAAATAATTTGCAAATTGATATTAAGCTGGATGGAGTGAACATTGAAAAGGTTAATGAAATAAAAATTTTAGGAGTCATAATTGACAATAAAGTGAACTGGAAACCTCACATTATTCATAGGAGTAAGGTTTCAAGGAGTAAAGCAATAATTGGTAGAGCAAGGCACGTTTTAAATCAGAAGTCTTTACGTATGCTCTATTGTTAATTCGTTTTGCCATATTTCACTTACTGTGTAGAAATGTGGGGAAACAATTACATAACAACAGTCCAGCCACTTGTCATTCTACAGAAGAGAGCTTTAAGGATCATTCATGGGACAGGTTATAGGGAACATACCAATATATTTTTTATGGAGTCCAAATTACTAAAATTTAAAGATTTGGTGGATTTACAGACTGTACAAATTCCATATAGGGCAAAGCGTAATGATTTACCTCAAAATGTACAAAAGTTATTTACTCTGAGAGAAGGAGGGTATGTGTTGAGAGGAAAATTAAATTTCATATTACCATTGGTACATAGTAGGAAGAAAAGTTTTTGTGTTTCCATACAAAGGGTGAAACTGTGGAACAACTTAAATGAGATAAGGAATGTCCAAATGTAAACCAATTCAGGAAAAGATTTAAAGAAATTATTTTTGAACGTTATAAAAATGAAGGAAAATGAGTTGGTTAAGCTAGAAATTTTTGTTCCTACAATATTGTATAAATGTTTGAAGATATATGTGCTTGTGTTTTGGAAAAAAGTGGATAATACCAAAGGAAGTAAACTAAGGTATTAAGAGTTTGAAAGAGGGGGTGGGAATCAATAAGTGTTAAAGGTGGGGTATGTGATTTGCAAAACGACCGGCAGATTTTGAAAATACACAACTCAAATGGTCCTACCTTCTTTCCTCCAACGCTGTCTCTGATTCGCGCGAGGGGGAGGGGGGTATGGTACGACCGTTTGATTGACAAACTTACTGTCCAATGATTCTAGGTGGTCTTGGAAATGATTGGCTGGAGTTTTTCGAGTCCTGCCCGTTCCACAGATGATTAAATTGTTTAATTTTTATTTCAGTGCTTCTAACTCAGTGGCTGTAAGTGGGTTAGGAATAGGATTTCAAGTGATTTTGAAAAAATGGACAAAAAAGAGAATCACATACCCCACCTTTAAACTTCATCCCACTCCTTTTCAAGCAGCGGTGAATTTTTTATTTGTTTGAGCATCAGTGTTCTTTTGATTATTGTCTTATGTTGTACACTTTTTCATTGTATGCTTGAAAAAAAAAAATTCTCCTCATTGAAAATTTGACTGAGTTCCTGGGACCTGTTTTTCGTTTACATGTTGTGGTAAAAAGTTTACACATCTCTGAATAACTGACAAACCTCTTCACATACCTGTTACCATATGTTCTATCTGTTTTGACCACTTCAGCCTACTGTAATATAACTCCAAGAAGCCTTATTTCCTCTACCTGTTTAATAGGCACACTCTTTACAGACAAATGTAACTTTTGATGCAATTTGATGCAAACACAATGCTTTTGGTTTTTATCAAGTTTAGAACCACCTTATTATTCCGTACCTACTTTATGACCAATTGTATTTCCTCATCCAAAGCAGTAGACAACTTCTTAATTGATGTTGCAGGTAAATATAATGTTTTATCATGACTGTCCATGCAAACTTTATAACAAGAGGAAGATCATTGGTCTTAAACAACTTCCTTGAGGCACACTACATTGGAACTCTTGGTAACACTTTACAATAACAGTACATGAATAATCATGTACTAATACCTGAATTAATAATTACTTTACTATGAACTAATGATGAGTTAAGACATGTACTAATGAGGAACTAACCTTAACTACGACATGAGTCATATGAATTCCTGCATGAATATACCATATTAACTACACGTTAGTACATGCTTGTTAATTAATGTTAATGTCGGGGTAAACTAAATCAAACATGTAAAGTATAAAGTAAAATGAAATCATGACTTGTTAATGTATCATGTCATTTCTTGTCTTGGCCCTCCAAGAGTACATCTTTAAAAAGTTATCAATTACACATGTTCTATATTGTTCCCTTATACTTACATGCAAGTTCTTAGGTACACTATAATTACCCAAAGTTATGCTGTAAATTCGTCTTAATTACGCAGTACTTTCCGGTACTTTAATTTGTTCTTTGTGTCATGTCGTTTCAGCTCCGCCACAAATTAATTTGAATGAATTACATTTTTAAATAAAATATATCAATTTAATAGCATTAATATGGTAGTTACAGTCAGTTTTTACTGTACATGGTAATTACAGCTTGATATTGTTGAATTTACTAATTGTTTTACCGTAACTCCAACCACAAATTACAGTAAATAACTGTAAAGCTTACTGTTAGCAGTTTTACAGTAACTAGCAACAGTGTTGTAAGGTTTAACATTGTATGCTAATACACATTACTAATACGTGATTTAAATAGAAATGCTAGATTTTTTTTCACACACTTTGGAGAGTGGAGACAATGTAGTGTGTTGAGTTATTCACCAATCTACACAATGGTGATGAGTTAAGAATCTAAATAGGTCAATTATTAATGTGCAGCAAAACAAGGTTGTTCCTCCAGATTAATTTGTGCCACATATGGCATCAATAAGATTATGCCTTCAAATATGTTTTGTCCTGGTCATTTGATATCATATAGCAAACAGCACAAATGCTTATTATTACAAAACTGAGATTTGTGGTCCTGGATGCTGATTGGTCAATCCAGAGCTCCAGTCATAAAACACATCAGCTACTGAGTATAACTTAATAACCTTTTATCATTTGTACTTAAACTTCTAGGATTTTGGACATCTGGTGGTCACTTAGAAATGTCTAACATTACCCAAACAGAGTTTAGTAATATTGACTTTAGAAATTACAGGAAGCAGTGAAGGATCAAGCATGGTGTCTTCTAATACGAGATATTTTAGACTTGAATTAAAAATCCTTTCAATGTAAGTGTAATATTTTTATTACAAAGCCTCCAAACTGCCACAGATTGTATTGTTTACACTAAAATGTTTTCACTATGAAAATTAAGATAATATTGTAAAGTGATCATATGTCTATTTTGTCAACAGAACCTTATTTTTCAACTTCATTGGAACAGAAACAATAATGGACAAGAACACAATATTTGGGTAACACTTTATAATAACTGCACGCTATTAATCATTAGTTAAGCATTAGTAAACAGTTAATTCATCATTTATAAAGCATTAATAGACATTAATAAGCAGTTTATAAATACAGCTATAAATGCTTTATTCTTGATTTAAAAGCATATCTATAATGTGTTTAACAATTGTATTTTCATATTTATTAATGATCAATTTATCATTTCTAAATGAAAACTTGAATTATTTATAAACCAGTTATTTAAGAGTTGTCAGTGGTTCATAAGATTACTTAGAAAGTGTAAGTAAAACTTGAATTATTTATAAACCAGTTATTTAAGAGTTGTCAGTGGTTCATAAGATTACTTAGAAAGTGTAAGTAAATGATTAATAAACTATTTAAATGTACATTCATACATCTTATTATTCAGACATATAGTAATAGTTACTTAGTGTGTTAATAAATGCTTTATTAACATGTATTTATACTGTAATTCAGGGTTAATTCGGGTAGTTATAAAGCATTTAGCAGTGGTCAGTTAACTATTTTGTGAGCTCATCTAAAGTGAGGACTATTTATGCCTTGTAAAGCATTTATAAAGGAGAATTAACTACATTTACTTACACTTTCTAAGTGATCTTATGAATCACTGACAACTCCTAAATAACTGGTTTATAAATAATGCTATACTTCATTTAGAAATTATGAATTGATCATTAACAAAGTATGAAAATACAATTATTAAACACATTATAGATATACTTATAAATCAAGAAAAAAGCATTTATAGCTGTATTTATAAACTGCTTATTAATCTCTATTAATGCTTTATAAATTATGAATTAACTGTTTATTCATGCTTAACTAATGATTAATAGCGTGCAGTTATTATAAAGTGTTACCAATATTTGTAAAAGTAATATAACTTTTTTAATCTGGATTAATTATACTTGTAATCCAGTTTGTTATTGCTGATTTGATCATTGATGATCAGCTATTTTTAATGAAGGTAAATCATGCGGAAACATTTTTAATATAAAAAGAAATGAATCACAAACTTTACCAATCTCTGATGATCTTATAATGGCACACAAATCACAGTTTTCAGAAAAGGTAATAATGCTGATTAAATGTTAAGTGATTATTATAGATAGAAAATGAAATTAAACACTATTTATTGTTAAATGTACTATATGCAGATCAGTTTAGTCTGTGATTGTCATTAATTGTTTAGTCACAGTGTTAAATTTAGTCATGTTATCGGCTGGATCCTGGATCATGTTACTCCGGAAGCCCAACGATCTCACGAATCTCTTCCACCAGTTTTGCTGTATTGTTTGTGATGTTTTTTCCAGCGACCTCCATTAGATCAGTGATCATCTCAGCGCTGTAAGCACCTTGAAACGTGCCATATTTCTTTCTCCAGTCCTCAATTTTATCTGAAGAAACAATTACACACTTAAATCAGAACACATGTTGACATGTCAGATTTTATTCAGGATATTGTAAGATCTTGCCTCCACAGTTGACCACATTAAAGAGAGGGATGTGAATCACGGTTGTAGTGTTTTGGCCTTTGAACACATAGAAGTCCTTCGGTTTCTCTGTGTCCTCACTGGGAATGATGACCTCAGGGAAAGGGATGTTTCGTTCCCTGCACATCTTGGCAGCGTCCTTCACTGTCTGCAGTGGAAAAGCATTACAAATCACTTTATTAAACGTGGAAGTACTTCCAGGGGTTCATGTGTCAGCCGAGAAACTGACACTCAGATGAATGGGAATGCTAACGGATATAGCTCTCCATTAGATTTTCTTTGTATATACCAGAGCCATGGAGAGAAAGAGTTGCGACACTCCCATAGACCGCCATAGGAACTTTGGAATGCGGAAGTAACGCGTGTCGTGGAGCAGCCAATAGTTCCAAACACTGATAGCTTCTCCATTGAACCCCATTCATTTTCAGTGCTTCAGAAGTACGCTCGCTGGTAAATTAATGAAATTACTGTATTTTTTTTTACTTTTACACACATTAGCCGACCTCTCATGAATCTAGTCTATAGTTATATTTTATGTAGCCAGTTTTAGTAAATGTTTATTGGAAGATAATAGGTTAATTGCAGCTATAGCTTACGTGACCAACACTTCACTTAGCTTCACTCGTTAGCTAACTTACGGTAACTGATGTATATAATATATAATATTTTATATGTATGTATATATATATATATAGCCTATATATAATATTATATATACATACACACACACACACACACACAATTCATTTATTTAAATGGGTTAGGGTTATGCATATATGTGCTTATATGTATTTAGGAACATAGTTAATTAACTATCTCTCCGGTTTAATTTTATGAAGAATATTTTTCGGTTGAATATTTACCGAACATTGCTGTATATAGTCGTTGCTTTCTACGTTATGGGAGCAGTCTATTTCCCTCCTAAATCATTCATTTGTACATGCACAGCGTAATTATTTATATTTTATGTTGGTTGGAGTTCTGAACGGACTGCAGACCTCTTTGCGTGATCACGAAGGTAGGCTAATGGCTGAATCGGAATTTATAAGCAAGATCACGGGAATCAATAGCCTAATACAGCCCAGTTGTGCTAAAATAAATATCATGAGACGTCCATCATCAGATGAATGACATGGAAAAGTTAAGTTAGAGACGCTAAAGCCAGTGCTACCCATGCGAACATGAACACTAAGCGTTTCCCTCCGAAAATATAGCCTAAAACTTATCTAAGTTGTCACCCTGCCTCTCCAAATGCAAAACTGACATTAACAAAATGCAATAACAGCTGAAAAAGTACTTGGGTGTGTGTTTTATTTTATATTTACCGTTTAATAATGCAATCGCTGCTGTCTGTCCATAGAAGAACATGACAGCCCGCGTATGTTTTGGAACTATTGGGGCTTACATGAACCACGTGACAGCCGTCGCGGCGACATCAAAGCGTGTCGCAACTCTTTCTCTCTATGGCTCTGGTATATACCATGTAAAGATGGTCAAATTAAAACATGTTTAAATGTTGTTGTTTTTTATTATTAAAATGATACGCAGCATTTCAGTATCTGTCAGTGTGTGTTTTTTTATTTTATTTGTACATTTAAAGGGATAGTTCACCCAAAAATGAAAAATCTGTTAGTAATTACTCCCCCTCATGTTGTTCCAACATGAGGGGGAGTAATTACTGACAGAATTTTCATTTTCATAAGGTTAGTGTGACCTCTGGTGGTCACTGTGTCATGAAGAAAAAAGCAGCAAGATTCTTCGATAAAAAAATCTAATTTTGTGAGAAATTAAGTCATACTTGTTTGGAACAACATGAGTGTGAGTGATTGGTGATTGAATTTACATTTCTAGGGGAACTAATCATTTAAATGAGGTTATATGAGAGTACGTGTGCATTATTATATTAGAGAGAAGTATATATAATACCGTGAAAGGATCCCCATCACTGAAATCCAGGGAAATTATGAGGTTAATGTTTCTCTCTTTTCTCAGCACTGAGAAGTAGGGTGAGTTCAGCAACAGTCCAGCGTCTTCATAGTCTCTCGTCTCACTTTCCAGTAGAGCGGCCGGCACTGCTTCATCTGATAGTTTATGAGTTAGAGATCACAGCGAGAAATTTGTTTTTTATTATTCACATTGAATTGCCAGTTATCTCTTCTCACCTGTCATGTTGTGGAGAAAGTCATATTTCCTGCCCCAAATCCACTGAAAGATGCATCTACAAAAGCTGTAGAAGAAATCTGTACAACAAATACACTCATATTGACAAATACGACAAATCGACAAATACACTCATATTGACAAATACACTCAATACACTGAAAATTTCTTCAGTGGTTCGTTGGCTACCAAGGGTTCTTAGGACAGTATTTGCCCGTGTAGGGTTCTTGACTTGACTATAAGGCTCTTTGGAGATTCAAGAACTTTTTGGAATCTCCAAAGAGCCTTATAGTCATTTCATTATAGGCTCTTCGAATCAGTGTTTTGTATTTGTTTTAGCTTTAAAGAAGTACATAGCTGGTTTTCTAAAGAACCAAAAAAAAAAGCTCTTGGAAATTCAAAAGGTTTGTCTATAAATCCAACTCCTCATGGACTGCAAACACAACACATGCAGAGCGTGACCTGTAGGTCTATAGTCCAATTCATGAACGAAAGCAACATGACATCATGACTTTGCGTAAACATACACGCCACTTTCAAGTCAAGTGGCGTGTTATCTATACGCATTTTGAGCTATCCGCGTGTATGTCCACGCCGAAACGAACCGTCATCTTTTGCGTGTATGTCTACGCCGTTAAATGTCCGAGTGATTCCGCGTGTATGTACGCCGTTAAATATCCGAGCGAAACGAAGCAAATTGTATATCTACATCTGGGGAGCGATATTTTTTTTCCTAGGATGGTAGGGGAAGACTCATAAATGGTATTAACCCCAGTGACGGGTAGGTTTAGGGACGGGGTTGGGGTAGGTCATATATTTATATATACAGTAATGTAACGTTAAATCTGCAGTCCGTAGCTTTTCCTCTTTGTCGCCATCTCTGTTTGAAGTCTGCAATTGCAGTCATTCGCGGAATTATTAATTTTACGTGAGTTGTACATCGGCATGAAACAGCGCGGATGAACACAATGTTGTGAGGAGAGTGCGCGTCGCGGCTGTCGGTCACAGCGCCGGTGTGGATACTGGCATTCAGAATCACACATTCTACTTTTTGGAAGTACAGGATGACCAACATAAGAATTTTCACCGGAAAATGTCATCTGAACAAGTAAGTAACATTCACTTTTGTTCAGATCAACTAAGGGGGAAAAATGCATTGCACTGCAGTAAATCGCGCTGATTAAATCTATCGATCGCTTATCATGTCGAACCGTGCAAAGACATGCTCGAATTTCCCGCGGAAATCCACCAGTGCCACTGGAATTAAAATCATTATTACAAGCTAACCGTTTTGAATCGAGCTACGGCAAGCAGATAGTTTTGAACACTGGCTGAATATGTTTTTTTTTTAAATAATTATTTTGGATTATTTTTAACTTGAAAAAAGTTACGGACTGCAGCTTTAAGTCAACGGTGTTGATAAACACGCTGAAAAGCGATTATGTGTGTTGATAGCACGGCAAAAATGGAAATACGAATTGGCGTGTCATACATACGAAAGACTTAAATTAACTATCAGCTGATCTTTTTATTGTATTATTCAGGCTCGGTTTGAATCAGTCCGATGAGTCCTTTACTGATGAACATTGCAAAGCACCAAAAAAGAGAATATGCTTTAAAATTAGTGTTTGTGTAAGCGTTCTGTTAAGAGTGTTAAAGGTTTATCCACCTTATTCTTACGCCCCATGACGCTTTGCGCGAATAATGGGTCTAACTTCCGTTAAGCTGTAAACAATCAGTGAAAAGGCTCGCTCTATAAACCCAATACGTAAAAAAAAGTGTCACAACGAGATGACATTAATCTACTCACCCTTCAACAATCGAACATTAAAAGGAAATTTAAAAGTTTAAAAGTCAAGTCAAGTCAAGTCATCTTCATTTATATAGCGCTTTTAAAAATGAATTGTTTCAAAGCAGCTTTACAGAGATAAACATATAATTTAAGGTAACAGATTGTTTTGGCGTTATAGCGGTTCTTGAATAATGTTACTTCCAGCTAAAGTTAACTTTGATTGATTCACCTCCGTCGAAATGATCAGACTTTAAACGCGAACCTGTGATTAACGCTGACGGCGTTCACATGCTCATTCAGAATTCTATATGTGCTTTTTAAAATATGTGCGCAGGTTTGTAATTCATACAACCCAGCCTAAACAAACTACTTTTCTTGCCTATAAATTTTGATACAGAATTTTGTTTTATTTTATCACTTCGGGGTACGCGAGCCGGAATTCACAGCGCTTTATCTGTAGAGTGGGAAAGGGATCCTCCATAGGGAGAGGATAGTGGATACTTCAGCACTGCAACAACAAGGTATTCAACAAGGTTGACATTTTTTTCTCCAAAAGCATCAACAAGGTATTTTCAACAGACCATGAATAACCCCAAAAACGCGATTCTTTCCACAGCAATAACGGGCGGGTTAAATATCACTGTAGTCATATGTATTGTAAGTTGCCTTAATCAAAAATGTTCATTAACTTCAGCATTACGTAATAGCCTACAACTTCAAAGTGATTTCTGTCATTTTGACAAATTAAAATTTTATTTACCTCTGAAAACAAACCTAGAAAGAGACGTGAGGATTTGAGGAGAAAAACGAGAGATTCTTCGTGCATTCCAGTGAATTATTAATGGAATATATCGTAAATTAAAGGAACCGTATGTAAGATTGTGGCCAAAACTGATACTGCAATCACTTTCAAATGACTGCAGAGCGGTCATTTGAACCGCTCTGTAAATGACTTACATGACTTGTAATGCTGCCCAAATCATGCACTGTTCCTTCGTTGGCCAGAGGAGAACTGGCCCCCCGACTGAGTCTGGTTTCTCCCAAGGTTTTTTTCTCCATTCTGTCACCTGATGGAGTTTTGGTTCCTTGCCACTGTTGCCTTGGCTTTTGGCTTGCTTAGTTGGGGACATTTAATATTCAATAATGTTATTGATCTTCCTTACTTAAAGGTGCAGTGTGGGATTTTTAGCGACATCTAGTGGTGAAACTTGCAAATTGCAAACAGCAAGTCACTCGCGGCCTATCCCTCGGTTTTCAAACTCGAATGAGAAGCTGAGAATGAGAAGCTCGAATGAGAAGCTGCAGAGCGGTCATTTGAACCGCTCTGTAAATGACTTACATGACTTGTAATGCTGCCCAAATCATGCACTGTTCCTTCGTTGGCCAGAGGAGAACTGGCCCCCCGACTGAGTCTGGTTTCTCCCAAGGTTTTTTTCTCCATTCTGTCACCTGATGGAGTTTTGGTTCCTTGCCACTGTTGCCTTGGCTTTTGGCTTGCTTAGTTGGGGACATTTAATATTCAATAATGTTATTGATCTTCCTTACTTAAAGGTGCAGTGTGGGATTTTTAGCGACATCTAGTGGTGAAACTTGCAAATTGCAAACAGCAAGTCACTCGCGGCCTATCCCTCGGTTTTCAAACTCGAATGAGAAGCTACGGTGGCCGACATAAGACAAAATATGTCGTCGTCTGAGTCAGCAGCAGAGAGTAGTAAGTCAAGCAATGAGGTTTCTTTAGCGCTGTTTGTTCGCTTTCGGTTACGGTAGAAACATACCTTCAGACCTTCATAGAAGGGGATTCCCGCGCCTATGTAGATATAAATGTCTCATTCTAAGGTAATAAAAACATAACGGTTCATTAAGTAAGGTCTTTATACACCACTGAAAACATAGTTATGGATTTTATATTGCATCTCTGTCAATAGATCCTCAGAAATATTACACAATGCACCTTACATAATATAATAATAGTAATCAGCTGATTGTCTCACGAACGTAACCAGCACATTCTCCCCACAAAGCAAACCCATAATACGGCTAGGGAGAAGAACCACATGAAACTATGCAACTATATATTTTTTCTAACAGGGTAGTAAAAGTTTAGCTGGCTAATATGAGCTGTTACTGTGGCTGAGCTGGTTAAAGCGTAAAGCCTTGTTTAAACTCGACGCGTCCGCATGAGCCCAAAGGTGCGTGCGGCAAAAATAACGTGATTGTGACAGCGCGCGCGCCTCCGCATCCCCTAGACACCACTTACTACACACAATAGGCTTTTTTTCTCTGATTTTGGAAACTCGATCGACTTAAAATGCTTCCAAGATCGACGGGTTGGTGATTCCTGTAACTGTTTTACGGTCAATGACAAGAGTAGCCTACTAATCAGCTGTCTCACGAACTTAACCAGCACATTTATCCCCACATAGCAAAGCCATAACACAGCGAGGGAGAAGAATTAAGTTACATGAAACAATCCAACTACATATTTACACCACTGACAAGGGAAAAGTCACTACTCACGGTGTTTATGACTAGCTTCTTCTTCTAGCTTCCTGCGGCTTCTCTTTCAATGTAGTGACGAAACGCGCTCTGTAACGCTGTTTGTTCGCTGTCGGCTACAGTAGAAACATGACGTCACAATATGGCGACCTTCATAGAAGGGGATTCCCGCGCCTATGTAGATATAAATGCCTCATTCTAAGGTAATAAAAACATTACGGTTTATTAAGTAAGTTCTTTATACACCACTGAACACATAGTTATGGATGTCATATTGCATTTCTGTTAATAGATACTCAAAAATGTTACACATTGCACCTTTAAGGTGGACGTTGACGCAATTTCTTTTAGAAACAAACTTTGTTATATTGTTTTCATGTTATCACTGTGAAGCGCTTTGATACAATCTGTATTGTAAAAAGCGCTATATAAATAAAGGTGACTTGACTTGACTTGACTGCAGAGCGGTGTATCCCCTCCCCCTCCCCCTGACTCGAGGTTGCCATATAGGCTGCAGGATCCAGCAGGAACGTAGGAGCTACAAGAAGTGCTAACTAGAGCAGAGCTGGCAACCCGGATGCCGCAACACTACTGACTTCGTGATTGGTAGATAGGTGGAGGGTGGAGCATCAGACCAAAACACAACATGACAACATCAACATCAGTTGAGGGCTGCAACTTCACTTTTTAAATGACAATATCCTGGCCGGACTACTGTTGTCAGTGATATAAGTATTTGAAATGAACATGATTTCTTAATGTCTAGTGACATATCCAACCCAGTCTCATCCCAAGCCGTCATCTAACTGACGCTTTTGACCATGTTTGACCATGCGTCAACATGCCGACGCACATGGCAGCCTCCTCCTAGTGGTCTAACCCTAATCCTACCCCATACCTAAACCTACCCATAACGGAAGCGTCATCTAACTGACGCCAATGGCTGCCATGGGCGTCGGATTTAGACGCATGGTCAAAAGCGTCAGTTAGATGACGCCCGAGGATGAGCGTCTCATATTGACGCTTAAAGGGTGCCATGTGCGTCGTCATATTGACGCATGGTCAAAAGCGTCAGTTAGATGACGCCTTGGGATGAGACTGTGTTGACATATCAGGGCCATTTTATGATTAATTGAAATCAATTTCTTACATACAGCTCCTTTAAATTCGGGAGGACAGGCCACAAATGTGCAGTAGCCTATATTGTCCTTTTTCATACTTTTACAGCGGATTACAAAGAAAAAAAAAGAAAATAATAATGAGGAAAAGTAAGCAGCGACTGAAAAGAGCTCTTGCCATAGATAGTCTTGTTATAACATGTCACGTTAAAATACCAAGTGTAACGTTATTCTCATAATGTCTGAAAATAAATCATGAACGGAAATTTCCAACTCATCCAGTCAAACTGACGGATAAGCTTTATTTGTAGGAAAACCTTATGATTTGAAATGATTCGTTTCAGCCTTTTTGAATGTAAGTTTCCCAAACCGGAAGTGTCACCCATAATTCAAAACGCAGTAAGCTCGTCAGGAATAAGGTGGATAGTTACAAAGAATTTTTTTCAGCATTGAGCTTTGTAGCCAATCACATGCAGGCATAGGCCTATCTGTTGAGTGTGAAAGCAACAGCCAATCAGAAGTGTTTAAGTTAGTCTGAATCCACTGACCACCTAAAAAGGTGGAGTGTTTCTTCAGAGCGAGTTCAGCGCGCTCGCGAATCCTTTCATTATACACAAAGTAAACACAATGTCAATAAGAGCTTCATTGCAGAGAGTAGACAGCTTTGTTGATAATAATGGGAGTTTTCCAGTGCAGCATTGTGTACCTCACTTTGTAATTGATATAATGTATATAGCTACAGTAATATATATGGTTATACTTTATTTTAAGGTGTCATTGTTATAGTGCAATTATATATTTAAGTACTGAGTAATAATAATCAACAGCATGTACTTACTATAGGGTTAGGGTAGGATCAGGATTTGGTTGAGGGCTAGTTGCATGTAATTATGCATAATTTACTTTTATTACCATGGTAACTACGTTACAATTATAACAAGGACACTGTAAAATAAAGTGTTACCATTTGTAACTATGATCTGTCCTTACAGTGATTATTTTGTATTTAATGAATAGGATATGTTCATATTTTTAATTTGATTTATTGTCAGTACCCTGGCTTGCAGTTCACATAGTTTAGGGTACTTTGTACTGTGTGTGTAGATGACCGTGTTCATCCATCAGCACCCAATACTATTTTTGACCCAGGAAAACCCCTGACAATCCTTACGCTATTGCAATGAAACTGACAAGTAGCCATTCTCAATCTAATAATATGAAAAGGAAAATAAAAATATTTACTAAAAGAGAACAAATGCAGGTTTTTCTCCTTCACTAAAATGTGTTTAGTGGTTCTCAAGATAAATGATCTATCTCTATGGTCCTAGTATGAGAAAGTTTGGGCATTAGGCATTCAATTACACTGGTTCAAACTGGAAGCTCAGTTATGGCTTTAAAATATGAAAATGCTTTGTTCTTTATGCAGTAATCTGGCTTGAAAATCAAAAGTGAAGTGCATTGTATATATCAGTTCAACCTACCGAACGGCCAGAAACTGAACCCAACACTCAAATTGTTGCACACATCCATGGTGTAACGCTCCATATACAGTTTTGCAGCTTCTTTATCAGTGACATCTAGTTTCCCCACTGGAAAAATCAGCTGTCTTTTGTCTGGAGCGAGGTCTGTAAAAAGAGAAGAACATAACTGAGTTATTCCTATCTGACAACATATAATTATAAATATAATATTATAAAGTAATATAGTGTGTGTGTATATAAAAATCAAACTTATTTGCATTTGAATTATCATCAGTAAACTCACTGAAAGAGATTCTGGAGTCTGGAGAGTGAATTTCCTCAACTTGATGTCTTTACACAGTTCTGATCAACTGTCTGCAGGGGTTCGAATCAACCCGAATTTTTCATTTATTAAAAATGTAAGTAAATTAACCTCAGTCAGAGGTTTGATATTTTTGCATGTTGCCATATCTATTTTTGTTGTTACATTAATTGTTTGTTTAAATTTAGCTGGAAAATGTAATATATTTTCAACACAAATACAATGTGAGATAGAGTTATATTTGAATTGAAATAGTATTTAATATTTAAAAAAATAAAAGGTATTCTTAAATCACTGTCAATAAACAGCAGGTTCCTGTTGTGACAACTTACCACATATAATTTGATAACTACAGTAGATGGCATAAACTACAGTAGATGGCATATTTAATTTGACGTGAACGCAAGGCTGTGAGTGAGAGACTTACTGTACAGTCAATGGGTTGTACTGTTGTGCACTTTGTGTCAATCATTCAGCCGACAAAACAAGAGGACAAAAACTCTTGAAAACATGCACTGTGGATATTAGACGTGATCTGACAGTATAACCCACTGAACAGTATGTCTGAACAGGCACAGCCTCATTTTATTTGGCATCAATATTATTATTATTATTTTTTTGTGGAAATGTTCAATACATTTTTTGTTTGTTTGTGTCTCTTCAAAAAAATCAAAAAAATAATAAAAGGTTTACTGGTCAGTGTTTTTCTGATGGATTCATCATAAGCAGAAGGATCTTTGCCATCCAAAACACAGAGATTCATGTCCACAAGGTCCAAGATCACCTGGAAACACTTGTCTGTAGGTGGGTCTGGATCTTGAACAAGATTGAACAAACATTAATAAATGTTTGAACTAAATTTTTATTTTTTTAATCAAATAATGTACTACATGTAACTTATTGAAAACTAAAATGAATAATAAATTATTTACCTTTCCCCATGTCCTCAAGTATATATTTTTTGTTTTCAAATAAACCTGAAAAAATAAAAATAATGAATTGCAATGAATGAACAATGAATTTCAGTTTTGACATGGAAATGAGTAACTACTACAGACCTGATCAGCGGATCAATACATCACAGAAACTATCGATCTATTCGTTTGTTACCTTGCAGGTACAGCATGTCAATTTCAGGCTGCTTCTTGATCATGGAGCCTTTTTCAAACTGACTGCCAAAGCTGGAGACTCCCACAAACTTGCCAGTGAGAGAATAACCTGCTTCATGCGGAGTGATCTCGAACCAGGAGTCTGAAGACAGAAACACGTCCATATAACAGCTGACACAAGCACATTAACTCTGTCTTTCTTTCACACAAACACACAGACCTCCTTCCTTTTTCTGTTTGCATTTCTTGTCAATCACTGTGTAAATGGGAAGCGGGTCTTTACTCTGCTGATCCCAATTTTCTGTGAGTGTGTGTTCATTGATCTATAGAGAATGAAGTTTTGCATGTTATTGTAGTAGAGACCAGGCACAGTTCGAAAAATGTCTTCAATCACAAGCTAGTTCAAGTGATAAAACTTGAAAAAAGAAAAGTGACCTAGAACTAGTGCACAATCTGAAATGTATTTATTACTTATGTTATTTTACATATTTATATAAATTTGAAATCACAAAACTTTCTTTATTTCCAGGTTAAAATAAGATTATGAATCCCATATTTTAAATTTTTGCAAGTATGTTTCCTTTACCATAGGATGGCAGGTAGATTTGTAGTACTTTGTAATCTGATATATATTGCAATATTGATACTATTGATTAAAAATGTATATTACAATCTATTAAAATTATTTAACACATACAACATACCTGAATGTGACCTTCTCATAAATTACGAAAGTCATGGAAGCTGTGTTATGAATAGTTACAGACCTCTTTCACATAATCTGTGACAACCATCGCTGCCCAGAAGTCAGTCAAGCTGAAGAAGTCTTTCTCATAGTAATATTTCTTCAGTTTGGCTAATGCATCTCCCCAGCTGACTCCAGGACCGCTGAGTCTCCGGATGATCTTGTCTTTCACAGACTCTAGTTTGGTGGACCAGTCTGGCTCCTGATATAAGGAGGCCATACACCTTCAGAGGAACAACATGCTGTCATTTTTGACATTCACCACATCTCTCTCTCTCTCTCTCTCTCTCTGTGTGTGTGTGTGTGTGTGTGTGTGTGTTTGTGTGTGTATGTGTGGCCTGGTAAACCCTACGTTATGGGGACAAAATGTCCCCACAAGGATGGCAATATCCGAAATCCTTGTTCGTGTGGGAACATTTTTTGGTCCTGTAAGGTCCACCCACTGGCCCAACACCGGAATCCAATGGTATGGTCGAAGGAATTCAGCGTGTATGTCTTTTCGGGCGTTTTCTGGAAAAATCACTTTAATTTATTAAACAGTTGATCTCGAATTTTAATTCTGACTCCATGAAGAATTTAATCTGACTCCAAATTTAAGTGACTCTTTGTTTTACAAGCTTTCTATCTTTACAGCTGATCCTCAGATTAGTTGCGATTTAATTTAGACCAAAGATTATTCTGTGCATTTCATAACTTCAAATATTCGTTCATTAAGGACCTGGTGTCACTTTGAGACGTCACGTTGCGAATGTGCGCTCACGATCACAAACTAGCCAGTCCTAAAATAGTCAGAGGGTGCAGTGCAACCTATCTTACCCTACGCAGCCACTCACTGCTGACTCATAGGTGTAATTTTTCGTAATAGTTACAGCTTACAACATGCTAAGTGAGGAGATAGTCAAAATCAAAAAGTCTAATGATGTGCCCCATGCTCCATTCATTAGTGCCTTAGGTGTGATCTATCCTGGACAGAGATTTGCGGAAACATCAGACTGCACATAATCTACTAGAAATAATGATTTCAGAAAACTTCAGAATAATCAAGGTTAACATTTATTTTTCCAGGCAGAGTTAAACATCAAAATAAAATAATTAGAAAGAATACCTAGTACACAACTGATCAGCCTATAAAAACATAATACAATATCAAAAATAGTTTCAAAGAGTCATCATACCTGGCAATAGAGACACACAGTAACAGTGTGGGAAGTTCTGTTTACAGATGCTTCCTTGAGTGGTTTGCCAATTCTCTTTAAATACCCCAGAGAAACAGAAGAACAATAAACATCTAGCACCCAAATATTTACTCAGCTTTTACTGGACCCTTTCTCGTGACCCAAGTGGTCAAGCCTGAGTTTGGGGGATAAAGACAAATGGTTATCAACAATCTTTATTGGGGCATCTCCCACAACAGAAGAACAGGCATTGTTTTCTTTTTCTGACTGTTCTGCTGCTGCGGGAATGAAACAACTTTACCACTCGCATCAGAAGTATTTTCTTTTGCCCTAACATCACACAGCTGGAGGCAGGAGGTTTGTGAGATTTGCATGACTGACTGAGCCCTGAAGGAGAGGAGATAGTGTGCTTCGTCAGGAACACAGCATGTGGGGAGGAGATCAGATTGGGCCAGTTGTGTTGTGCTCTCTGTCCCACAGATCTCCTTTGCAGATTAGTGAGTTTTTATTGTTTTATTGCAGATTCGACTTCTTGAATACAGTCTTAGGAAAATTCCATCCTTACAGTTTCGACCCCTGGCCCCTTGGGGCAGATTCAGATCAGTCCTGAGGGGCCACAACTTCAGGAAGTCTACTTATGGCTGCAATTTCCGTAGAGCCGGCACCTGCAATGGACTGAGTGCAATGGCCACGTTCGTTGACGTGCGCATTGTGCGGAGAAGGCATCTAAAGTAGCAGCACTGGCAGAGTGTGAATAAGAAGATAAGCACACTGGCGAGGACGCATCCACGAAACGTCCAGTCCCACCAGGTGTACACATACCTCGCTGACCGGGTAGAGGAGCTGGACAGGATTTCTGCAGTCTGTCTCGCCAGATTCGCTTCCACTTGAGCTTGGTTGAGATGGTACTCAGTCTTTAAGATGATTCCTTGCACCAAGTCCATTGTATGGACCAGAGCTTGAGTACCTTGTTCATAGAAAGTATCCTCCCACCAGGGAGAAACGTCAGCGTCCATCGGCACCTTCCCCAGGATGTTTATCTGACCCATTGAAAAGTCCTCTTTTACTTCCAAACAGAACGTGTGGTTCGCAGGGCAGGTCAGACCTCCGTAGGAGAAAGAGTTCATCTCACTGACGACGCACCACTGTGTGTGAGACACTTGAACAGCATCAGAATGACCATGCAATGACTGGACATTAATGAGCTTGGAATCATTGGAGGAAAAGGGTTGTAGAGTGTTGCAAGTACATATAATGTAACTAGATGTTTCATGACAACAGGTGCGAGTGGTAAACAGAGTTTCAGTGCCCTTCAAAGTCATATATCCCGTCAACTGGTCCCATTTAATGATTTGGTCTCTTACTACAACGCCAATAGAGCGTATGGTAGTGGAGTCCAGATAAATTTGTTCTGGGTGAATTAGAGGGAAAGTGGCAAAGAACCCAATACAGCCAGCACATTCCTTACCAGTATACATCATTAATGTCGATAATAATTCAGAATACTTAATATTTTTCATTTTCTCTGATGCGAGCCATCTATGCAGATCTAAAATTTCAATAAGATCATTTAAAGCATGTCTAGGTGTTTTATGGAGACGAAGATCTAAAATCTCTTGTCTGGCTGCAGTAAATAAGTCTTGTGCATACAATCTACAGGCTAAGTCATGCTCGATGGTACGGGTCTGATTGAAAATTGATTGACTGGTCGACAGAAGTTAAGTGATAATGTTTTCGTTACTATTAGTGATGTGTTGAAAACCGGTGGCCACCTGGTTTGCCAACCATGTTGAAAATTGAGATTGACCTGTTATTTTGTACGTGTTGGATATAGAAGTAGCTGAGCCAAAAAGACCTGCTATATTTCCAAACAGGTCTCGTTTGGTGCGAGCAGGTGGAATTTGAACTGCAAGTCTGTTTTTGTAATCAGAAACTAAATCATCGATGCGTGACTGTAGCCATGTATACGTCTTATCATTAAAGTTACAATGTTTTACATAGGCAGACAACACATTGGAGATGTTATACGTCACCTGTGTTATCACAAGATTGACATCATGTAGTAAAGTCTTATTTACATTCCCTTTGATTATGCCACCTGGAGGGGTGGTATACAATTTTGGGCACTGTGTGGGTTTTTGGTAACCACATGTGGTTAGATTAAAGCAATGATGTAAAGTCCATGAACAATTGTGAGGGTTAGTGAAATCATCCAAATCTGCCTCACATTTTCCCACACAGTATGCTCCTTCTTTTCGGCCAGTCCAAACAAATGTTTTCAAATTGTTGCTAGATACCTTGTTTGTTAGATTAAACAGAAGATCAGTAAACTTTAAATGTGTATTGTTATGCGTTGTAGTATGTGTGCACCTATATGTGGTTGGTTCGAGATCCTTAGTGGAATAACATTTTTTTGGATCTACCCCATTGTTGTTATTTTCATATAGTGTGTGCATGCTACCAATATTTGAATCTGGAAATTCTTTAAGTTGGTACCAAGCAGTAATGTTATGGTGATATTGTGGTGCGCGTGTGTAGCTTGTGATGTTTTTGTCTGGAAGATGGGTAGAACCTGTCCTACAGCATATTTTTGTTGCACAATTTGGTTCCGGTGCTAATCCGGGAGGCCATGTGACTATTTGTGACCCGTCACGGAAACCAGGGACACAAGTCGGCAGCACAACTTGCGAGCAAAATGAGAAAGAAGCGTTTTTTTCCAAAATTGGTGATTTCCGCTTTTTTGCAGAATCTGTTAGTTGAGATCATGAAGAAGCCTCTCCATGTTTGAGATAACAGTATTGGTATATTTAAAAGCGTACATTTTGAGGTTGAAATCGGCTTGTTTTTCGGAGATTCTAGCATGCAGTAGGGGCGTGTCATTGTCTGTGTGTATTTCCATACTGAATAGCCGCCGGCGCTTTTGCCCCCGCCCCCCAACAGCGTGGCTACTTATTATGCAGCGCTCTGGCCGGCTCTATCTGATATCAAAATTCAATGAAGATCGATGCCGCAAAGATTGTCGCAGACGAGCTGAACCGTGGCCGTTACACCGAAAATGTTTTCGCCGCACTTTGTGGGCTCGGGAAACTGAACCGGAGGTATGGGCGCGGCGCGCGCGCCCTCGGTGCTTGAATACGGCGGCTCGGCTCGCTGACAGCGGTGGCTAACTGTTTCATATGTGACGTCCCGATTGCTTTGAATGGGGAACGTTTTGTGAACAGGGAACAGACTTAATGGACTGGCAACAATCTCCATAGAACATGAACTGGCACAGAGAATCGAAATAGAGGATGCAGTTAAGACCTTTGCTGCGATGAATGCCTGCCGTGCGCGTTTCTGAAACGTAAGTTAAGCTTTATTTGCTCCTTAGTCGTTATGTAAGATGCTGAACCTGCTGATGATATAATGTGCTTGCGGACATTTCATTTGTGTGTGTATACGCACATAAGAAAGTGGTGTAAAGAGATTTGCAACAGTAATCTGAGGAGGAAATATGATTATTTGGAAAATTCCTGTCATGACTGCTTAAAGAAAAATGCCAGCAGGCATTTACCTCCTGCATAAACTTTAATAGTGTTGACATTTTGGGCACACGTGCGTTGCGCACTATTTGCGTTATATGTAGGCCTATGGCTTATTGGTCTTTGTGTGTTGTTGCTGGTTTTGCGTTATATGTATATGGCATATTGGTGTTTGTGTGTTGTTGCTGGTAAACGTTGCAAATAGAGGGGCAGCACAATTGTTTTTCGCCTAGAGCGGCAGAAGTGCATTCGCCGGTTCTGGGGGTGAGTTTGCATTAAACATTAAAGTTTGTCGTTTTGTTTTAATTCTAAGAACACGTACATGTTATCTCATGTTTAGTCTGTTTAGACCTTCCCATACCTACCTATTGTTATTAGCTAGCTCAGGAAAGAAAAAAAAGCTGTAAAGCACAGGGGGAGCTTTACAGGGGGTATGGCTTATCTAAATGAGATGTAAATGAGCCCTATTGTCACTCCCAGCAGGAGAGAGAGGTGAGAATGCACAATCTTTTGAGGCCGTTTTCTCCCATTTTAGTTTTTTTGAGTTCCTACCTTCAAATGGCCACAACTTCTCCAAATATTATCAGATTTCCACGTGTTACACATCGTTGGAAAGCTTGGAGACTACACTTTCAGAATCTATGAATAACTCAAAATGCCGAAGAACCGACTTGTGTCCCTAGTTTCCGTGATCGGTCACATTTCTTTGTATGTGACTGGAATGTATGATGTGGATGGCCCCTTAGTATATTTCCATACCCATCTACCGCATCCTAAGGTGTGTGTGAGTGTGACTCGTTGTCCCAATTCGATGCAGGCGGGTCCGGACACTGTCCTGGCATCTGGCCTCCATGGAATTGCAGTGACTGTCCTATGAAGGAAAAGATCACAATTAATTCAATGAACCTTTGAACCGTTTGCACTGAGACATGTGGTACCATTTTAGTTTTCCTCTGATAACCACAGCCACGCAACTGTTGCAAACAGCTTTTATCTCATAGGGCCCATGCCATCTAGGGGAAAATGCGTTTTGCTTCACAAAAACGCGTATCATCACAATGTCTCCTTCTGAAAATGTTGTTTCAGATATTGGGTTGAATTGTGCATCATTTGTCAGGTCTGACTGCCGTTGCTTCAATCCAGCCTGGGCATGCAGCACCTTCAATCTCTCTTGCAATTGTACCAACACCGTCTGCTGAGTTGCAAGCATGAGGGGCCCCAGGTCTGCTGGGGAAATTTCTGGATCAATGGGTAGTTTCATTACCCTTCCAGTCATAAGCTCATATGGGCTGATGCCTGTAGCTTTTGATGGGGTTGCTCTTAGCACAGTCAGAACAGTGGGTAAATCATCACTCCACCTGTTTTGGTGTTGAGCCATTTGCTTAGCAATATTTTCTTTGATTGTGCGGTTCGATCTCTCAACCATGCCCGAACTTTGCGGCCGAATGTGAAATCTTTGCTTGATGTTCAGCATTTTGCACATATTTTTCATGACTTGTCCAGTAAAATGAGTCCCCTGATCAGATTCAATCTGAATGGGTGCTCCCCAAAAAGGGATGATTTGGTTCGCCATCACACGTGCCACAGTGTTTGCTGTATTATTGCGAGTGGGAATTGATTCAACCCATTTTGAGAATTTGTCAATTATAACGAGGCAATAGCGATACCCCCCCTTGGCACTGGGAAGCGGACCAATGAAATCCAATTGCAAGGACTCCCAGGGCCCTTTTGGTGGTTCTGGTCTGCGTAGGTTTGTTCGACCTAGCTTTCCCTGGTTAATTGTTGCACATACTAGACAGGCATAGCACCATCTTTCAATGTCAGCTGTCATTCCTTGCCACCAAAACTGTCTTTGTATCAATTGTGCTGTTTTTGTTGCTGATACATGCGCATAATCATGATATAATTTGATTATTGGCTTTTGGAGGGCTTCTGGAACAACAAATTTCCCATCTCGGATTACTATGCCTTCAATTATGTTCACCATCTGATCCTGTTTTAAGTGTGGCACAAGTTCTCCATCAGAAGCCCACAGATCTTGTTGATACTGTTTGAGGTCAATAGGTGTGACTTGTACAACACTTGAAACAGAATTAGAGGTTGTTTCATTATGCCAATAGTCACCTTTCACTGCTGCCAGCTTAGCTAATTGGTCAGCAATGTTGTTGTTTTATTATTATTTTCATTATTTTTGGTAATGTGCGCTCGCACTTTCATCACGGAAATGGAGTTTTCTCGAGTTTGTATGGCTTGCCATATTGCCGTTATAGTGCTGAAATGTTTTATGGGTGTTCCGGCAGAAGTGAGGAATTTTCTCAATTGCCATTGGGCCATAAAATCTGTTACGACGCCGAAAGAATAACGACTGTCAGTGTGCACGCAAAGCGGTTCAGGATATGCCTTGATCGCTTCTAGCAGTGCGATAAGTTCAGCTTCTTGTGCGGATATGTTAGCTGGCAGTTTAAACAATAATTGTCGTTTAGCATCTGTATCGGGGAGATGAGGAGTCCACACTGCACAGCCAGTATAGAAATTGCCATCTTGACAGAATCGAGAACCATCAATGTACACATGCACTTGGCCTGGCAGTGGCTGGTCATGGACAAGGCTTTGTGTCTCCTGTTTGGGCTGGCATGTGTGCGGGTGTCCCTCAACATCCCCGAGCAGATGTGGTAAAACTCGCGTGTTTTTTGTTGTGATTTCGCGCGCTTGAATGTCTGCTAGCCATCTAGCTAATCTTTGGGAGGAAACTCCCTTTATTCTGCCTTGTAACAGCATTCGTACAGGCGTGTGCATTGTGTGTATCACAACAGATTGAAAACCTACAATGGGTTCTGTTGTTTTTAACATCCAATGCACCGCAAGCACATGCTGTGTACATGGATCAAATCCTTGTTCAACCAGAGATTTTTTACGGCTGTAGTAAGCGATTGGACGCAGTTTTCCTCCATATTCCTGAGCTAAGACTCCGCTTAATGTAATTTCATGCGCGTCTACCTGAATGTGGAAAACTTTTGATGGGTTGGGCAAGCCCAGGGCGGGCGCAGCGCACAGACGTTGTTTCAACTCTGTAAAAGCCTGTTCGTGTTTATCGGTCCATTCAAGGACATCATTTGGTTTTGTTTTCCCTTTTAAAAGTGAATACAACGGTGCGGCGGTATTTGCAAAATCAGGAATGAAGTCTCGTAAATAGTTTGCTGTACCCAATACTTTTTGTAGCGAGTTTAAAGTGTAAGGTCGAGGCAGTTCGGCAATGCATTTTTTCCTGTCGTCTGTTAAGGCTCTGTGACTTTGAGTCAGAGTGTATCCTAAATAGTGTACCTCTCTTTGTGCAATTTGGGCTTTTTCTTTGTTCATTTTAAAGCCTGCATCACCCAGCATCTGTAACACTTTGTCAACCAGCTGCAAATGGTTCTCAAGTGGTTCTTCTGTGGCTATTAGTATGTCGTCTACATAGTGAATTACTTTGCCAGTCCCTAGTAAGGGACTGAGCACATCTGCCACAGCTCGATGAAAAATTGCTGGGCTGTTGTGAAGGCCCTGCGGCATTCGTTCCCATGTATACTGCATCTGATTTACAGTAAATGCTAACTTCCACTGGTCGTCTCGCTTAACTTTAATTGACCAAAAGCCATTTTTGATGTCTAGCACTGTGAACCACGAAGCATTGGTTGAAACTTGTGATAAGATTGTCGCAGGGTTTGCCACTATAGCTGTTGCTTTAGGCAGAACTTTGTTGAGACGCTGATAATCAATGCACAGACGCCATTTACCATTAGGTTTTGGCACAGGTAAACACGGAGAATTTGTAGTTGAACTGCACCGCCGAACTATGCCTCTAATCTCAAGCTGTTTCACTATCTCATGAACAGCGACCTCTGCCTCTGGCTTGATGCGATATTGTTTTTGTGGGGGAGGGGGCTCTCCCTCAATGCATACTTCAAAGTCAACGAGGCCGCAGTCGTGCTCATGATTAGCCCAAACATCGCTGTGTTTGTCGATGAGAAGTTGAGTTGGATCTGTACTGGATATGGACATTATGTTCGCCCTGCCTTTAGGCAGGCATTTCTTTGTTGCTTTATTTGTTTGCACTTCAATTTGTTTTTCAAAGCAATGAATTACAAAGCCATGTTTTTTCATAATGTCCATTCCCAAAACAGTTCCTTCACTGTTTTCTGGTAAATACCAGAATTGCTCTTTTAGCACTACCATGCCTAAATCGAGTTGGACTAATTTTGTTTGAGTTGCTGTCATCAAAGTATCGCCTATACCTTTAATTTGAATTGTTTGCGTGCTAAGTGGCAACGGAATGTTTGTGCAAGAACAAGCAGCTCCGGTATCAATAAGAATGTTAACTAACCGGCCTCCAAGGTTAGCTTTTATTTTGATTCGGTTTCCACTTGTGAGAATTGTTCCTATAGCAACGGAGGCCACGCACCCCTATTGGGGGTTGTTGTATTTTGCTAACAGGTCAGCGAGGTCTGCTTGCAGGTTTCGGTATGGGTGGTTTGGATTTTTAGATTGTTCTTCCGTTTGTTTTGAACTGACGTTTTGAGCTGGAGAATTATTTTCTGCAATCAAATTCCCTAAGCGTCTGAGAATGTCATCGTCATATTTAGAATGCATTGTTTGGTTCGTTTGCTCTCTTTTCCGCTTAAAACAGTTCTGGATATGATGGCCAGTTTTTTTACAATAAAAGCATTGTTGCAACTGAGGTCTAAAACCAGGATTTTTTGCACCTTTTCCTTCTGCCAACCACTGTGTTGTTGAAACGGAACGAGCTTTGCTCTGCTTTAGTCTAGTTTCTATTTTGGAAGCCCAATCCACCAGTGACCGGTAGGTATTCTCAGGTGTATCGGCTCCATGCACTAGCACCTGTTGTATATGAGGGCCTGCATTATTTTTCAGAATTTGAAGTAAAACTTCCTGATCGCGTTCTGCATTGTCTAGCCCTGAGTGCTCTTTGTAGGTCACCCATAAGCGTTCGGCATAGATTTCAAATGGCTCTTTGTTGGCCTGCTTTATGTCTAAAATTCTGTTCCACTCAGCGTGCGTTGGTCCCCTTAACTCTAATAGAGCCTCCTTCAATCTTTCATAAATCTCCTCTTCATCCTCATCTTCCTGTTTGATTATAATTTCCCCAGATCTCAATTCGGTTGACATTTTTGGTTTTAGCTCGTTTGGAATCGTGAGGAGGGCTACCTGCCAAACATCTCTAGGCTCTAACTTGTAAACGGAGGCCTGTAACATTAAGTTGTCCCAGTAGGGTTGAAAAGGGCCTTTTCTTGGCATTGTGCCCACAACTTCATTGTGTTTTGTGCATTCTTCGCAAGTTAAAGGACGGCTAATAGTAGTGACTTCATCATCTGCGTTGGTCATTGTTTTAAGCACAGCAACTTTTACTGTTTTTCGGAGGACAGCGCCCGATTTAGTTCGAGTCATTATGGGACTGCGGGGTTTCGATTCTGCATTTCTTTGTGGATAATACATTTCAGTCGCGGGTTCTGGTGAAAGATCGCGCACTCCTAGACTAGAGCGTGCCTTTGGAGTTTGTCTACGAACTTCTCTCAGGGACAATTGATCTCGGATGCTGCTCGGTAGAGCTGCTATCATGTCATCTTCGTCGCTATCACTGTGTACATCGCCATCAATTTGAGAATTTATCGCCGCTATTTTAACTGCAGCTATAGGAAAGCCTGCAGAACCGCAGCAATCCTCGAGCGCGGATGTGTATTGTTTATCTACTTGAAGCTTCTTTTCAAGCTTTTTAATTTGTGTTCCCATTGCGTCGCCCTGTCTTGCCCAAGTTTGTTTATCATACACAGATGCTTCGACCTGTGCTCGGAGTTTTTTCAACTCATCTGATCGCGTTGTTTCTAGGTCTTTTATGTTTGCTAACACGCGTTCGTTTTCAGCAATAGCTGCCAAATCATTTCGCCATAGCAAATAGACGATTGCGACCAGAATTTTCCGAAACCTAGGTTTAGTTTCTAATTTTCGCCCCTCGGTAACGTACCAAGCTAAAATTTGCTCATTATTCCAATCAAAATCTAATCCCTTGTTACGCAAACGGAAAAGGAGATCTTTAATTTGCAAAGCAAGAGATTCCATTACGTCCTTGTCTACACTCGAACTACCGTTTCCCTGATAAGTCATGTTTTCACGTGTAATCTTAAGTTTATACCGGGTTTTTTCGGTTGCGGTCTATCCTGGGTATGCCGACCCGTTCTATAAATGTGTCTATATGAGGTGTGTCTAAGTTTTCCCTCAACACTTTCTAAAAGATACTGGAAAAAAGTACTTACCACAGTAGCTGGAGACAGAGAAGGAGAAGCTCAAACCTCATGCTCTGCTCGAATCTGAATTGTCGAGCCGAAAGACGTCACTCGCCTGAGACTGGGAGATCACGTCGGGGTCACCACTTTGTAAGGTCCACCCACTGGCCCAACACCGGAATCCAATGGTATGGTCGAAGGAATTCAGCGTGTATGTCTTTTCGGGCGTTTTCTAGAAAATACACTTTAATTTATTAAACAGTTGATCTCGAATTTTAATTCTGACTCCATGAAGAATTTAATCTGACTCCAAATTTAAGTGACTCTTTGTTTTACAAGCTTTCTATCTTTACAGCTGATCCTCAGATTAGTTGCGATTTAATTTAGACCAAAGATTATTCTGTGCATTTCATAACTTCAAATATTCGTTCATTAAGGACCTGGTGTCACTTTGAGACGTCACGTCGCGAATGTGCGCTCACGATCACAAACTACCCAGTCCTAAAATAGTCAGAGGGTGCAGTGCAACCTATCTTACCCTACGCAGCCGCTCACTGCTGACTCATAGGTGTAATTTTTCGTAATAGTTACAGCTTACAACATGCTAAGTGAGGAGATAGTCAAAATCAAAAAGTCTAATGATGTGCCCCATGCTCCATTCATTAGTGCCTTAGGTGTGATCTATCCTGGACAGAGATTTGCGGAAACATCAGACTGCACATAATCTACTAGAAATAATGATTTCAGAAAACTTCAGAATAATCAAGGTTAACATTTATTTTTCCAGGCAGAGTTAAACATCAAAATAAAATAATTAGAAAGAATACCTAGTACACAACTGATCAGCCTATAAAAACATAATACAATATCAAAAATAGTTTCAAAGAGTCATCATACCTGGCAATAGAGACACACAGCAACAGTGTGGGAAGTTCTGTTTACAGATGCTTCCTTGAGTGGTTTGCCAATTCTCTTTAAATACCCCAGAGAAACAGAAGAACAATAAACATCTAGCACCCAAATATTTACTCAGCTTTTACTGGACCCTTTCTCGTGACCCAAGTGGTCAAGCCTGAGTTTGGGGGATAAAGACAAATGGTTATCAACAATCTTTATTGGGGCATCTCCCACAACAGAAGAACAGGCATTGTTTTCTTTTTCTGACTGTTCTGCTGCTGCGGGAATGAAACAACTTTACCACTCGCATCAGAAGTATTTTCTTTTGCCCTAACATCACACAGCTGGAGGCAGGAGGTTTGTGAGATTTGCATGACTGACTGAGCCCTGAAGGAGAGGAGATAGTGTGCTTCGTCAGGAACACAGCATGTGGGGAGGAGATCAGATTGGGCCAGTTGTGTTGTGCTCTCTGTCCCACAGATCTCCTTTGCAGATTAGTGAGTTTTTATTGTTTTATTGCAGATTCGACTTCTTGAATACAGTCTTAGGAAAATTCCATCCTTACAGTCCCCATTAAGGAAATCAGCTTATAAATCATACTAAGTGATGTTGTTTGAAAATGTAAAAATGCAGAATGTTTCCTGTGATGGGTAGGTTTAGGGATAGGGTTAGTGTAAGGGAATAGAATATACAGTCTGTACAGTATGAAAATCATTATGTCTATGGAAAGTCCCCATAAAACATGAAAACACAACATGTGTGTGTGTGTGTGTGTGTGTGTGTTCTTTCTCAGGGTTCATACCAGGTAGATCCAGAGACTCCACTCAGATAAAGGATGGAGTCCAGAAGACTGGAGGTTTTCTGGAAATGAACCAGGGATCCCAGCAAACCCACCATGGCTCTTGCTCCTCCTCCAGAACCCACTAATGCAATGTTTGGCACTTCATTGACTTCGAAAAACACATGGTTTAATTTGGCAAACATTTGATATTCAGCAGCTACAAAAGCATTTTGTAGGTTATTTCAAGAAGGTATAGTCAGACTCGGAGGTCGCATTAACCAAATTTTTTTTAGCTGTGATGGAAATATCTGAACGCCATCCATCATTTTTACAGATTAGACTGAGGATGATCTATATATGCCTATTGTAACATGTAACTGTAATTCCCACCCGTCCCCTGTACAGTTGGTGGCGAGTGTGTTCCAGTGCGGCAGCAGAGCGCAAGTTCAGTCTCCAGTTTAAAATGAAAACTGACATGAGAAATCGGCCACTGTGTCTTTAAATATGGAATTATTTAAGGGGACAGCCATTTTTAGTGGTGTCCGAAACCATAGTGGACGTTATCGAGTGCACTCATTCAATCCCACAATGCACTGCAATAACAAGTGTACAACCAATGTACACTCTACACTCTAAAAGGTTGTCCCAATTCAATTCTGCATCTTTCGAAGGCCGCATTTGAAGGCCGATTGCGTCATCGCGGCGCGACGAAGGCTACCCCGATTCAAAAGCGACGCCAAATGCACCCTTTGTTTTCCCATGAAAGAAAGGATACATAAATTGACCCCTAGCGGCCTATCCTACCCCATAAGTCATTGCGCTGGTGACGACAGCATTTTTTTTTTTTTTTTTAATGACGGCCGAGAGTTCGGTGGTGGACGGCAAATTCACATTTAAATGTAAGTATTATGTTTTCATTAGGCTTGTTTGAGATGTGCCTTGCCTCGTCTGAAATGTAGGTGAGAGTAGGCGGCTGCAGTGAGGGGAGGAGTGAAAAAAGCGCAGGCAAGACGGACAGATCGCTCTTCTCGCAGTGGATCAGACACCTGCGAGATCAAAGGCGGATATCGCGGGATTCATGCTTGTGCACGGTGTTGCTAATAAACTGGATGTAATTTAAGTTCAGTTGCTTTTATTTTAAAATAAATATAATGAACAAGACACCCAAAGTACTTGTTATTTAATTCCATTCCAAATACGTGTTTATCAATATTTTTTTCTTTAATACAGACATGTGTTTTATATATATATATATATTTTTTTTTATTAAAATTACATCACATAACCCATATCGCACTGTCAGAGACTTTATTCACACATAGCGTACGTATACACATAAAACATTATACCAGAGTTTTAAAATCCAACATTTTAAAAGAGAACAATTCATCACGGTTGTTTAAACCAATGAGCATTAAGCTGTGTCGTCAGCAAGTCGTTTCCCATCATGCTTTTGATCAGCGCAGTCGGTGGAGACTCACGGTAGAGATCCACTTTTGCGACACGACTGAAGCGTGGTGTCGCGACGCCTCCCCACATTTGTACGTTGATGGGCGTTCCTCAAGTTTACCGCTGTGGGCGTGGTTTTGAGGCAGCGGCCAGTCTAGAACAGAGGACCTGCGAGAGACTTCCCCCCCGTCTCCATATTCTCTACTTCTATTGGATAGTCGCGTCACATTCAACGGAATTCATTTGCATAAGGATGGGCATCGGCCAGCTTTTTGACGCGCAGCATTTTTCCAAATGAAGCGCCGCCTTCCCGGAATGCTTTGCATTCCGAAACAAAACTACAAGATCACCATGAACATGAATTTGTATTTTTTCTATAAACAATTTCATTCTATAAACATAAAATTAGTGAGGCCAGCAGGGGGTGCTCTCGCTGTGCTCTGTGTGGGTCCTAACATAGTATAGTGGGACACTATACTGTCAAATAGCACTGTCCTTCGGATGAGACGTTCGACTCTCTGACTCTCTGTGGTCAATAAAAATCCCAGGATGTCTTTCGAAAGAGTAGGGGTGTAACCCCGGCATCCTGGCCAAATTTGCCCCTTGGCCTCTGTCCACCATGGTCTCCTAATCATCCCCATATATATATATATATATATATACATATATATACATATACTGATTGGCTTCATCACTGTCTCCTCTCCACCAGTAAGCTTGTGTGTGTGTGTGTGTGTGTGTGTGTGTGTGTGTGTGCGTGTGCGTGTGCGTGTGGTGAGCGTTCTGGCGCAGTATGGCTGCCGTCGCATCATCCAGGTGGAGCTGCACATTGGTGGTGGTTGAGCAGATTCCCCCCTGCTATGTAAAGCGTTTTGAGTGCCGAGAAAAGCGCTATAAAAAATGTAATGAATTATTAGGGCCCAAGCCTTGAAAAGGCGAAGGCCCTATTGTTTTCCTTAGGATTATTATTATTAGGGCCCAAGCCTTGAAAAGGCAAAGGCCCTATTGTTTTCCTTAGGATTATTATTATTAGGGCCCAAGCCTTGAAAAGGCGAAGGCCCTATTGTTTTCCTAAGGATTATTTATTAGGGCCCAAGCCTTGAAAAGGCGAAGGCCCTTTTGTTTTCCTTAGGATTATTATTATTATTATAAGGGCCCAAGCCTTGAAAAGGCGAAGGCCCTATTGTTTTCCTAAGGATTATTAGGGCCCAAGCCTTGAAAAGGCGAAGGCCCTATTGTTTTCCTAAGGATTATTTATTAGGGCCCAAGCCCTGAAAGGGCGCAGAGCCCTATTTTTCTTCTTAGGATTATTTGCTATTCTTTATTAGGGCCCAAGCCTTGAAAAGGCGAAGGCCCTATTGTTTTCCTAAGGATTATTTATTAGGGCCCAAGCCCTGAAAGGGCGCAGAGCCCTATTGTTCTTCTTAGGATTATTTGCTATTCTTTATTATTATTATTATTATTTTTTTTCATTTTGGGCACTTTTGGGGCCCTTAACGTGCTCGAAAACTCTTGAAACTTTGCACACGGGTCAGAACCCGCGGCCATCAGGGCCGGGCTGAAGCTGGTACCCGGGCGTGGCAGGGGGGCTCGACAGCGCCCCCTGGAATGGGGTTTGAACACTTGTCCATATATCAAACACGCTTGCATGTAATAATCTGAAACTCAGTACACTTATAGATCTCATCGGGCTGAACAACTTTCGCCCTCTAAGTTTTACGCCAGCCCAACAGGAAGTCGGCTATTTAGGGTTGTTTGGAAACGCATGCTCAGGAATTTGAAACACTTCTCCTAGGGAATTCCTTCGATCATCGCCAAACTCAGTGTGCATTGACATTGAGGATGAAAAATTGCCAGGGGATTTCTGATATCTCGAACGGTTTGGCCGTGACGAGGAAACAAATTTATGGCGAATAATGGAAACAGGAAGTGTGTTATAACTTCTTCATACATTGACTGATCTTGATGAAACTTTAGCAGTGTGTTCGCTGTAAGAGGCCGATCACATGGATGTGACTATTGTGAGTCAAAGTTATAGCACCACCAACTGGCAGCAGGAAGTGTGTCACTTTCAAAATGCTTTGAAATCACCCTCTTATTTTTACCCGATTTGCTTCAAACTTCACTACTATAATGTAAACACACGCCAGATGTAGACCTGTGAATGGATTCTTGATATCTAAGATAATGTTGCCATGGCAACGCATCAAATTTTAATATTCTTTTCTTATGCTTTTGAGACTCTTAGCATGCCTGAAATTGCTTGAAATTGCATGAAACTCAACAGACAGATCAGATTTATTAGCCAGTAGACATGTGCAAAGTTTCAGAAACGGGCATGGTGCAGGGACTCAGTAGCGCCACCTTTTGACAAAAGTGGGGGTGTTAGTTTTATAGTTTTACCTACAATCATAAAACTCAGTACGCATATTGTTCAGATCAAGCCGGACAACTTTCTAATTAACTGTCATTAGCTCAGACCAAGAGGAAGTCAGATATTTTAGTTTGAATGTGGATGTTTCTGAGAATTTTCTCTCCCTCTCCCTCTGACAGAGAGAATGCACCCTGCCATTCGTTTGTGTGTGTCTGTGTCTGTGTGGGGAGGGGGGGAGGGGCTCTTTTAGTTTAAACACAAAATTATACATAGGGCCATACTGCCCTCTTGTGTCCAAAATTATATTTATATATACATTATACATATATTTGGTATGTGACTGAGGACCGAGAGCTTTTAAATGCGGGACATTTATAATGGCCACGTGCAGAGCGCTCGAGGGAATTCCTATGGAAGTAGGAATTAACTAAAGTTCTGCTCGCTCATCGCCGTGGACGCGCACCGTTATGAATGCCCGTTCAACCGTTAGTTTCATTTTAAAATTAGCACCTTTTCTGGGGCCGATTGCTTGAATTGTGAGTTCAATAGCCTATTATTCTTCATGGAAACCACAACAACAAAAGAGTATAAAAGTTTGGTGTGAACGCAGCATAATGAACAAGCTGCTATCTCAAGATTGCAATGCTGGAATGTGTGTGTGTGTGTGTGTGTGTGTGTGTGCGTGTGAGAGAGAGGCGCGGGCGAACTGTGTGTGTGTGTGTGTGTGTGTGTGTGTCTGTGTGGGGAGGGGGGGAGGGGCTCTTCGAGTGATAGTTAGTTTAAACACAAAATGATACATAGGGCCATACTGCCCTCTTGTGTCCAAAATGATATTTATACATATATTTGGCAAGCATGTGACTGAGGACCGAGAGCTTTTAAATACGGACGTCCACACGGACATTGATAAGGGTTGCACTTGCAGAGCGCTTGAGGGAATTCCTATGGAAGTAGGAATGAACTAAAAAACGTTCGCTCTGTTCTGCTCGCTCATCGCCATGGACGCGCACCGTTATGAATGCCAGTGCAGCAGCATACTTTTTAGTGTCACTTTAAAATTAGTGCAATAACGGGGCCGATTGCTTGAATTGTGAGTTCAATAGTCTATTATTTTTCACGGAAAACACAACAACAAAAGAGTACAATGATAGATTCGCTTAAATAGGGGCTTTTACATAAAATAGCCTATTCCGTCATCATCTTTTCAGTCAGCTCTTCACTCTCGTGATTAATGAAATTTGACTCCTGTTGCTGATATTTGCTGCAACTTTCGTTCCGCTCACAATTTAGTAAGCAAACACGCTTCAAATGTGTTTTTATTTTATTTTTGTGTATATATATATGTGTATATATATATATAGCTTATGTTTCAAATATGAGTTAATTAACAATCGTTGGAAAGAATGATACTTTTAAACATAACACTAAACCGTCATTAGGTGTCGCCAGACGACCGTCTTAATGAGCGAGTCATTGATTCATTCGTTCAAACGATTCGTTCGAACGGCTGAGTCATTCATGAATGAGACAGATGTTTATGGATTGGTCATTGAATCTTTGAGTCAACCGATTCGTTCAAAATGCTGAATCATTCAGTAATGAGAACGCGTTGCTGTGAGATGCTCGATGGTTCTGCTGTGATCTTTGTTTAACTATTTTCGCTGCTGAAACAGAAAAAAGTCAATATTGCATCTAAAATGTAAGTGATTTGACTTGTGTGTGTGTGTGTGTGTGTGTGTGTGATTGTGTCTGTTACAGTGATTGTTTAACCCTTGTTAAAGTTTAGGCCTTGTCTTTTTGGATATATATCTTTTTTATATAAAAAAAATAGGCATACAACCCATATATTTTAAATGTATTGTTTGCTTTAAATTACATTAAGATTTGTATGTTTGGTAAATGAACCTGAATGAATTATAAATGAATGTGCTATATATCAGATCATATATTTGTTTTCCTTAAAATTTAAACTAACACTAACTTTATTCTCATCTGAATGATAGATTATTTATTTCTGTATATAAAAACACATTTGATTTTTCTTTTTTAATCAATGTAGAATGTGTAACTGAAAAAATAAACAGATTAGGGCTCTGTTCGACAATAAGAAATGAAAACCAATGCAATATGATGAATGTCCAAAAGATTTTTTTTGCTTTTAAACTACGTGTATGTGTGTGTGTAAGAGATTTTGGTTGGGTGACATTTGTAGTTTACAGTTTGACAAAAGCACAATGTTGTGTTTTATTGCGATTGTACACAAATATAAGTAAACAGTTTGCAGTTTGAATAATGTCCTGTATGAACAAAAGGACGGAGTATGTTTTTATGTCTACATTGTTCAATCACGTCTCACACACACACACACACACACACAAACAATTTTTCTAATCATATCAGGCAAGTAATATTCTGTCTTGGCACACTTCATATAACTTTCAATCTTGTGTACTTATTTCATGTGTCCATTAAGTCCATGAGACCGTAGGGTGTCTCATTTTTCATTTTAGGATTCAGAAGTTTGCTCACGCATATGATATGTGCCCTCAATGCACACTTTTGCAGAGCCCACACCAATGCAAGCTCTACAGCACACATCTTCTCAACAGTCAAAGCGGGGTTAAGTTATTACCCGTCATGCACAGTAACCCTTAAGGCACCAGGGTGGCGGTGCCACCGGCTTGTTTATATATATACACTCACCGGCCACTTTATTAGGTACACCTGTCCAACTGCTTGTTAACACTTAATTTCTAAGCAGCCAATCACATGGCGGCAACTCAGTGCATTTAGGCATGTAGACATGGTCAAGACAATCTCCTGCAGTTCAAACCGAGCATCAGTATGGGGAAGAAAGTTGATTTGAGTGACTTTGAACGTGGCATGATTGTTGGTGCCAGAAGGGCTGGTCTGAGTATTTCAGAAACTGCTAATCTACTGGGATTTTCACGCACAACCATCTCTAGGGTTTACAGAGAATGGTCCGAAAAAGAAAAAACATCCAGTGAGCGGCAGTTCTGTGGGCGGAAATGCCTTGTTGATGCCAGAGGTCAGAGGAGAATGGCCAGACTGGTTCGAGCTGATAGAAGGGCAACAGTGACTGAAATAACCACTCGTTACAACCGAGGTATGCAGCAAAGCATTTGTGAAGCCACAACACGCACAACCTTGAGGCGGATGGGCTACAACAGCAGAAGACTCCACCGGGTACCACTCATCTCCACTACAAATAGGAAAAAGAGGCTACAATTTGCAAGAGCTCACCAAAATTGAACAGTTGAAGACTGGAAAAATGTTGCCTGGTCTGATGAGTCTCGATTTCTGTTGAGACATTCAGATGTTAGAGTCAGAATTTGGCGTAAACAGAATGAGAACATGGAACCATCATGCCTTGTTACCACTGTGCAGGCTGGTGGTGGTGGTGTAATGGTGTGGGGGATGTTTTCCTGGCACACTTTAGGCCCCTTAGTGCCAATTGGGCATCGTTTAAATGCCACGGCCTACCTGAGCATTGTTTCTGACCATGTCCATCCCTTTATGGCCACCATGTACCCATCCTCTGATGGCTACTTCCACCATGTCACAAAGCTCTAATCATTTCAAATTGGTTTCTTGAACATGACAATGAGTTCACTGTACTAAAATGGCCTCCACAGTCACCAGATCTCAACCCAATAGAGCATCTTTGGGATGTGGTGGAACGGGAGATTCGCATCATGGATGTGCAGCCGACAAATCTGCGGCAACTGTGTGATGCCATCATGTCAATATGGACCAAAGTCCCTGAGGAATGCTTCCAGCACCTTGTTGAATCTATGCCACGAATAATTGAGGCAATTCTGAAGGCAAAAGGGGGTCCAACCCGTTACTAGCATGGGGTACCTAATAAAGTGGCCGGTGAGTGTATATATATATATATATATATATATATATATATATATATATAAATATAGCTGCGAGCAGCGATGAAGGGCCAAAGCCGGCGGCACCGCCACTCCGGTGCCTTTAGGTAACTAAAGGCACCGGGGTTGCGGTGCCACCGGCTTGGGCCCGTAATCGCTGCTCGCAGCTATATTTATTATTATTATTCTTTTTCTGTCAACCTTTCGGGCACTTTTGGGGCTCTTAACGTGCTCGAAAACTCTTGAAACTTTGCACACAGGTCAGAACCCGCGGCCATCAGGGCCGGGCTGAAGCTGGTACCCGGGCGTGGCAGGGGGGCTCGACAGCGCCCCCTGGAACGGGGTCCGAAAACTGGGTCTATAAATCAAACACGCTTTCATGTAATAATTTGAAACTTGGTACACATATAGATCTCATCGGTTCATATATCCTTCATGCTCTTACTTTTTACCCCAGCCCAACAGGAAGTCGGCTATTTAGGGTTGTTTGGAAACGCATGCTCTGGCATTTGAAACACTTCTCCTAGGGAATTCATTCAATCATCGCCAAACTCGGTGTGCATGTAGTCAAGACATTGAGGATCCCAAATTGAGAACGGATTTTTGATATCTCGAACGGTTTGGCCGTGGCGAGGAAACGAAATTATGGCAAATAATGGAAACAGGAAGTGTGTTATAACTTCTGCATACATTAACTGATCTTGATGAAACTTCAGTAGTGTGTTCGTCGTAAGAGGCCGATCACATGGATGTGACTCTTGTGAGTTAAAGTTATAGCGCCACCAACTGGTAGAAGGAAGTGTGTCACTTTCAAAATGCTTTGAAATAACCCTCTTATTTTTTCCCCATTTGCTTCAAACTTCACTACTATAATGTAAACACACGGCAGATGTAGACCTGTGAATGGATTCTTGATATCTTAGATACTGTTGTCGTGGCAACGCATCAAACTTTAATATTCTTTTTTTATGCTTTTGAGACTCTTAGCATACTTGAAATTGCATGAAACTCGACAGACACATCACATTTATTAGCCAGTAGATATGTGCAAAGTTTCAGAAACGGGCGTGGTGAGGGGCTCAGTAGCGCCACCTTTTGTCAAAAGTGGGGGGATTAATTTTATCTACAGTAATAAAAATCTGTATGTGTATTGTTCTCCTCGAGCCAGACAACTTTCTAATTTACACTCAATAGCTCCAACCAACAGGAAGTCAGATATTTTGGTTTGAAAATTGTCATTTTATGTCTCTCTCTCTCTCTGAGCCTATGTCTCTCTGTGTGTGTGTGTGTCTGTGAGTGTGGGGAGGGGGAGGGGGGCTAGATTAACCATTTGACTGCTGTGTGGTTTGGCCTGCATTTAAAAAAGAAAATAAATGTCTTACGCCTTGTATTTTTTAAATAAGTTGTATTAATAAGTAAAGGCATATAACCAGTTGAATTGTAGTGCATTGAAAATAGTTTTATATAATTAGTTTATTAATTAAATTAACTTGGTCCATAAACTTCGTCAGAAAATTTGGTCCATAAATCAAACACACTTGCATGTAATATTATGAAACTCTGTACTCATATAGATCTCATCGGGCCAAACAACTTTAAGCCAGCCCAACAGGAAGTGGGCTATTTTGGTCTTAATGTGGATATTTTGCAAAACCAGGTTCTACATTTTTACCCACTCCTCTTAAGTGGTTTATTTTATTCCCACCAAACTTTTTCAACATGATGAAAATACATTAAAGAAGCATAATTGTGAATATCTATTGAATATCTCTAATTGTTTTGCTATGGCGAGGGATTAAAGTCATGTAAAAAAAAATAAACACTAAAAGCCTCATATCTTCTAAAAATGTAATTATACACCATTTATTTCTAGATAAAATTATACAAATATCAGAACTAACCCCATTTTATTCTTGTTTTCAATTTAAGAATAATGTACAAGTTTAAAAACAGCCATGATGCACTATTCAGCTAAAAAAATAATATATCAAATAATACATAGGGCTATACTGCCCTCTTGTGTTCAAAATCAGGTAGGCCTGTTGTATTTAAATATAGGTAGCTGCTATGTGACTCCGAGAATATTTTCTCACCGGTTATTTGACGTGTAACACCGGGGGCTTTTATATCGCTAAGTTAAAAGTGAAAGTAAAGTAAGGACATTTATAGTGGTGGCGCTCGCAGTGCGCTCGAATGAATTTCTATGGAAGTAGAAGTGAAAAAACGTTCGCTCTGTTTTGCTCGCTCGTCGCCATGGACGCGCACCGTAATGAATGCCACTGCAGCCGCATACTTTTTAGTGTCACTTTAAAATTAGTGCAATATCGGGGGCCAATTGCTTGAATTGTGAGTTCAATAGTCTATTATTTTTGACGGAAAACACAACAACAAAAGAGTACAATGACAGATTCGCTTAAATAGGCGCTTTTACATAAAATAGCCTATTCCGTCATCATCTTTTCAGTCAGCTCTTCACTCTCGTGATTAATGAAATTTGACTCCTATTGCTGATATTTGCTGCAACTTTCGTTCTGCTCACAATTTAGTAAGCAAACACGCTTCAAATGTGTTTTTATTTTATTTTTGTGTATGTGTGTGTATAATATATATAGGCCCTATATACATATATATATATATATAGCTTATGTTTCAAATATGAGTTAATTAACAATCGTTTGACAGAATTATACTTTTAAACATATCACTAAACCGTCATTAGGTGTCGCCAGGCGACCGTCTTAATGAGCGAGTCATTGATTCATTTGTTCGAACGATTCGTTCGAACGGCTGAGTCATTCATGAATGAGACAGATTATGGAGTGGTCATTGAATCTTTCAGTCAACCGATTCGTTCAAAATGCTGAATCATTCAGTAATGAGAAAACACGTTGCTGTGAGATGCGCAATGGTTCTGCTGTGATCTTTGTTTAACTAGTTTCACTGCTGAAACAGAAAAAAGTCAATATTGCATATAAAATGTAAGTGATTTGACGTGTGTGTGAGAGAGATTGTGTCTGTTACAGTGACAAGAGTTTAACCCTTTAAGGCCTTGTCTTTTTGGATATATATCTCTTTTTTTATTACAAAATGTGCATCCAACCCATATATTGTAAATGTATTGTTTGCTTTAAATTAAATTAAGATTGTATGTTTGGTAATTGAACCTAAATAAATTTAAAATTAGGAAGTCGGCTATTATGGGTTTAGGAAGGCCGATCAGATGGATGTAACTATTGTGAGTCAAAGTTATAGCGCCACCAACTGGCAGCAAGAAGTGTGTCACTTTCTAAATGCTTTTGACAAAAGTGGGGGGGTTAGTTTTATCTACAGTAACAAAACTCGATATGTATATTGTACTCTTCGAGCCGGACAACTTTCTAATTTACCGTAATTAGCTCAGACCAAGAGGAAGTCAGATATTTTGGTTTGAATATGGTGAGCCTCTCTCTGTCTCTCTCTGAGCTAATATGGCAAGCCGTTTTAACATTTAATCATTTTAACCTACTAGTCTCTATTTTCATGCTACTAGTACTTATTTTTTAGATACTAGTATCTATTCCATTAAGTACTAGTACTTATTCATTAGCGACTAGTGCTTATTCTGTTTAGAATATTCAAAGTGCTTTTTCAATTTTTATGCTTATTTATATTTTCAGAGCAGAAAATCCGATTTTTCTGCTTATTCAATATTGCATCTAAAATGTAAGTGACTTGACGTGTGTGTGTGTGTGTGTGAGAGAGAGAGAGAGAGATTGTGTCTGTTACAGTGACAAGAGTTTAACCCTTTAAGGCCTTGTCTTTTTGGATATATATATTTTTTTTATTAAAAAAAGTGCATACAACCAATATATTTTAAATGTATTGTTTGCTTTAAATTAAATTAAGATTGTATGTTTGGTAATTGAACCTAAATAAATTTAAAATTAATGTTCTATATTTCAGATCAATATATTTGTTTTCCTTCATTTTAATCAACACTAACTTTATTCTCATCTGAATTATAAATAACTTATTTCTGTATAAAATAAAAAATCCCGAATAATCCAGACCAACCAGAGCGCACTATTTCTACAACATCATCAGTGCTGAAGCGGAACTACCAGAGCCGTTCGGCAGAGAGCGAGCAGATATTTTGTGTCACGTCGTGCACAATAACCCTAAAGGCACCAGGGTGGCGGTGCCACCGGCTTTTTATATATATATATATATATATATATATATATATATATATATATATATATATATATATATATATAAATATAGCTGCGAGCAGCGATGAAGGGCCAAAGCCGGCGGCACCGCCACCCCGGTGCCTTTAGGTAACTAAAGGCACCGGGGTTGCGGTGCCACCGGCTTGGGCCCGTAATCGCTACTCGCAGCTATATTTATTATTATTATTATTCTTCCGACTTATTATTATTATTATTTTACTACCTTTTGGGCACTTTTGGGGCACTTAACATGCTCGAAAACTCTTGAAACTTTGCACACAGGTCAGAACCCGCGGCCATCAGGGCCGGGCTGAAGCTGGTACCCGGGCGTGGCAGGGAGACTCGACAGCGCCTCCTGGAACGGGGTTTGAACACTTGTCCATATATCAAACACGCTTGCATGTAATAATCTGAAACTCGCTACACTTATATATCTCATCGGGCCGAACAACTTTCGTGCTCTAAGTTTTACGCCAGCCCAACAGGAAGTCGGCTATTTACGGTTGTTTGGAAACGCATGCTCAGGAATTTGAAACACTTCTCCTAGGGAATTCCCCCGTTCGTCTCCAAACTCGGTGTGCATGAAGTCAAGACACTGAGGATGAAAAATTGCCAGGGGATTTTTGTAAGTGACTTGACGTGTGTGTGAGAGAGATTGTGTCTGTTACAGTGACAAGAGTTTAACCCTTTAAGGCAGTGGTTCTTAATCTTGGTCCTAGGGAGCCACTGCTCTGCACATTTTATATGTCTCCTTTATCTGACACACCCACTTCAGTTAATAAAGCTCTTTCCTAACGAGCTGATGATCTGAATCAGGTGTGTTAAATGAGGGAGACACACAAACTGTGCAGAGCAGTGGCTCCCTAGGACCAGGATTGAGAACCACTGCTTTAAGGCCTTGTCTTTTTGGATATATATCTCTTTTTTATTACAAAATGTGCATACAACCCATATATTGTAAATGTATTGTTTGCTTTAAATTAAATTAAGATTGTATGTTTGGTAATTGAACCTAAATAAATTTAAAATTAGGAAGTCGGCTATTATGGGTTTAGGAAGGCCGATCAGATGGATGTAACTATTGTGAGTCAAAGTTATAGCGCCACCAACTGGCAGCAAGAAGTGTGTCACTTTCTAAATGCTTTTGACAAAAGTGGGGGGGGGGGGTTAGTTTTATCTACAGTAACAAAACTCGATATGTATATTGTACTCTTCGAGCCGGACAACTTTCTAATTTACCGTAATTAGCTCAGACCAAGAGGAAGTCAGATATTTTGGTTTGAATATGGTGAGCCTCTCTCTGTCTCTCTCTGAGCCAATATGGCAAGCCGTTTTAACATTTAATCATTTTAACCTACTAGTCTCTATTTTCATGCTACTACTGGTACTTATTTTTTAGATACTAGTATCTATTCCATTAAGTACTAGTACTTATTCATTAGCGACTAGTGCTTATTCTGTTTAGAATATTCAAAGTGCTTATTCAATTTTTATGCTTATTTATATTTTCAGAGCAGAAAATCCGATTTTTCTGCTTATTCAATATTGCATCTAAAATGTTAGTGACTTGACGTGTGTGTGTGTGTGTGTGTGAGAGAGAGAGATTGTGTCTGTTACAGTGACAAGAGTTTAACCCTTTAAGGCCTTGGGCCCTATTTTAACGATCTGAAACGCAAGTGTCAAAGCGCAAAGCGCAAGTAACTTTGTGGGCGGATCCCGGCGCTGTTGCTATTTTCCCGGCGGGATAAATGCCTCTTGCGCCTGGCGCAAATCTAAAAGGGGTTGGTCTGAAGTAGCTTCATTATTCATAGGTGTGGTTTGGGCGTAACGTGAAATAAACCAATCAGAGCGTCATCTCACACTCCCTTTAAGAGCAGGCGCGCTTGTTCTAAAGCGGATTCCTATTATAACGGCGGATTTGCCAGGCGCGCGCCAGGAGCGGTTCACAGCAGAGGAGAGCAGCGTTCTCGTCAGGGCCGTAAAACACAGAGAAGTGACATTGGGGATGTAGAAACCCACCCAAATTAACTTCTGTTAAACAGGCGTATGATAATTTGGGTAAATGTGTAAGCTACATGTATGCTTTTATAATAAATTGCCTATCCATCCATCCATCCATCCATCGTAATAATGTATGATTTGCAAAAATGAAAACTGCTGCTTAGATGAGAGAATCAAAGTGTATGCGCGTTGTGCACACGCTACATTGATTATGGCCAAGCATGCGCCCTTAAAATAGCATAATGAACAACGCGCAACGCGCCACTGACTTTAGACTATTTTTTTTTTGGTCAGTGGCGCATTTGTTACATAGAACAGCAAAATAGCATGAGGGAAAGTTTGCGCCGGAACACGCCTCCTTTTTGCGCTGAACCGCCCCGGGGAGCGCAAGTGTATTTCTTAGTTAACCGACGTGTGTCTGTGGAGGGAAAAGCCCGCTTTGCGTGGGTGCAAAATAGGAATGATACATGCGTCAGTGTAGTCATTTGCGCCGAGTGCAAGATAGGGCCCTTTGTCTTTTTGGATATATATCTTTTTTTTATAAAAAAAAGTGCATACAACCAATATATTTTAAATGTATTGTTTGCTATAAATTAAATTAAGATTGTATGTTTGGTAATTGAACCTAAATAAATTTAAAATTAATGTTCTATATTTCAGATCAATATATTTGTTTTCCTTCATTTTAATCAACACTAACTTTATTCTCATCTGAATTATAAATAACTTATTTCTGTATAAAATAAAAAATCCAGAATAATCCAGACCAACCAGAGCGCACTATTTCTACAACATCATCAGTGCTGAAGCGGAACTACCAGAGCCGTTCGGCAGATAGCGAGCAGATATTTTGTGTCACGTCGTGCAAAATAACCCTAAAGGCACCAGGGTGGCGGTGCCACCGGCTTTTTATATATATATATATATATACACTCACCGGCCACTTTATTAGGTACCCCATGCTAGTAACGGGTTGGACCCCCTTTTGCCTTCAGAACTGCCTCAATTCTTCGTGGCATAGATTCAACAAGGTGCTGGAAGCATTCCTCAGGGAGTTTGGTCCATATTGACATGATGGCATCACACAGTTGCCGCAGATTTGTCGGCTGCACATCCATGATGCGAATCTCCCGTTCCACCACATCCCAAAGATGCTCTATTGGGTTGAGATCTGGTGACTGTGGAGGCCATTTTAGTACAGTGAACTCATTGTCATGTTCAAGAAACCAATTTGAAATGATTAGAGCTTTGTGACATGGTGGAAGTAGCCATCAGAGGATGGGTACATGGTGGCCATAAAGGGATGGACATGGTCAGAAACAATGCTCAGGTAGGCCGTGGCATTTAAACGATGCCCAATTGGCACTAAGGGGCCTAAAGTGTGCCAGGAAAACATCCCCCACACCATTACACCACCACCACCAGCCTGCACAGTGGTAACAAGGCATGATGGTTCCATGTTCTCATTCTGTTTACGCCAAATTCTGACTCTAACATCTGAATGTCTCAACAGAAATCGAGACTCATCAGACCAGGCAACATTTTTCCAGTCTTCAACTGTTCAATTTTGGTGAGCTCTTGCAAATTGTAGCCTCTTTTTCCTATTTGTAGTGGAGATGAGTGGTACCCGGTGGAGTCTTCTGCTGTTGTAGCCCATCCACCTCAAGGTTGTGCGTGTTGTGGCTTCACAAATGCTTTGCTGCATACCTCGGTTGTAACGAGTGGTTATTTCAGTCACTGTTGCCCTTCTATCAGCTCGAACCAGTCTGGCCATTCTCCTCTGACCTCTGGCATCAACAAGGCATTTCCGCCCACAGAACTGCCGCTCACTGGATGTTTTTTCTTTTTCGGACCATTCTCTGTAAACCCTAGAGATGGTTGTGCGTGAAAATCCCAGTAGATTAGCAGTTTCTGAAATACTCAGACCAGCCCTTCTGGCACCAACAATCATGCCACGTTTAAAGTCACTCAAATCAACTTTCTTCCCCATACTGATGCTCGGTTTGAACTGCAGGAGATTGTCTTGACCATGTCTACATGCCTAAATGCACTGAGTTGCCGCCATGTGATTGGCTGCTTAGAAATTAAGTGTTAACGAGCAGTTGGACAGGTGTACCTAATAAAGTGGCCGGTGAGTGTATATATATATATATATATATATATATATATATAAATATAGCTGCGAGCAGCGTTGAAGGGCCAAAGCCGGCGGCACCGCCACCCCGGTGCCTTTAGGTAACTAAAGGCACCGGGGTTGCGGTGCCACCGGCTTGGGCCCGTAATCGCTGCTCGCAGCTATATTTATTATTATTATTATTATTCTAACGACTATTCGGGCACTTTTGGGGCTCTTAACGTGCACGAAAACTCTTGAAACTTTGCACACAGGTCAGAACCCGCGGCCATCAGGGGCAGGCTGACGATGGTACCGGCACGTGGCAGGGGGGCTCGACAGCGCCCCCTGGAACGGGGTGCGAAAACTTGGTCCATAAATCAAACACGCTTGCATGTAATAATATGAAAATCGGTAGACATATAGATCTCATCGGTTCATATATCCTTTGTATTTTACTTTTTACCCCAGCCCAACAGGAAGTCGGCTATTATGGTTTGTTTGGAAGCGTATGCCCCTGGAATTCGATATACTCCTCCTAGAGAATTCAACCAATCGCAACGAAACTCGGTCAGCATGATGTCAAGACATTGAGGATGAAAAATTGCCAGGGGATTTTTGATATCTCGAACGGTTTGGCCGTGGCGAGGAAACGAATTTATGGCGAATAATGGAAACAGGAAGTGTGTTATAACTTCTGCATACATTAACTGATCTTGATGAAACTTCAGCAGTGTGTTCGCTGTAAGAGGCCGATTACATGGATGTGACTATTGTGAGTCAAAGTTATAGCGCCACCAACTGGCAGCAGGAAGTGTGTCACTTTCAAAATGCTTTGAAATCACCCTCTTATTTTTACCCAATTTGCTTCAAACTTGATGTGTATAATGTAGACACTCGCCAGATGTAGACCTGTGAAAGGATTATTGATATCTTAGATACTGTTGCCGTGGCAACGCATCAAACTTTATTATTCTTTGTTGATGCTTTTGAGACTCTTAACATGCTTGAAATTGCATGAAACTCGACAGACACATCACATTTATTAGCCAGTAGACATGTGCAAAGTTTCAGAAACGGGCGTGGTGCAGGGGCTCAGTAGCGCCACCTTTAGTCAAAAGTGGGGGGGTTAGTTTTGTAGTTTTACCTACAATCATAAAACTCGGTACGCATATTGTTCAGATCAAGCCGGACAACTTTCTAATTAACTGTCATTAGCTCAGACCAAGAGGAAGTTGAATATGGTGGTTTGAATATGGTCATTTTCTCTCTCTCTCTCTCCCTCTGAGCCAATATGGCAAGCCGTTTTAACATTTAATCATTTTAACCTACTAATCTCTATTTTCATGCTTCTAGTACTTATTATTTAGATACTAGTATCTATTCCATTAAGTACTAGTACTTATTTATTAGCGACTAGTGCTTATTCTTTAGTACTAGTGCCTATTCTTTAGATACTAGTGCTTATTCTTTAGATATTCTTTTGAATGCGTATTAGTAGCTAATGAATAAGTACTGGTATCTATTTAATAGGTACTAGTATCTAATGACTTAGTACTAGTATTTATTTAATAAATACTAGTATCTATTAATAGGTACTAGTATCTAAAAGGTCATTTTCTCTCTCTCTCTCTGAGCCAATATGGCAAGCCGTTTTAGCATTTAATCATTTTAACCTACTAGTCTCTATTTTCATGCTACTAGTACTTATTTTTTAGATACTAGTATCTATTCCATTAAGTACTAGTACTTATTCATTAGCGACTAGTGCTTATTCTGTTTAGAATATTCAAAGTGCTTATTAGTTTAACCCTTTAAGGCCTTGTCTTTTTGGATATATATCTTTTTTTTATATAAAAAAAGTGCATACAACCCGTATATTTTAAATGTATTGTTTGCTTTAAATTAAATTTAGATTGTATGTTTGGTTTTTGAACCTAAATAAATTTCAAATTAATGTGCTATATTTCAGATCAATATATTTGTTTTCCTTCATTTTAATCAACACTAACTTTATTCTCATCTGAATTATAAATAACTTATTTCTGTATAAAATAAAAAATCCCGAATAATCCAGACCAACCAGAGCACACTATTTCTACAACATCATCAGTGCTGAAGCGGAACTACCAGAGCCGTTCGGCAGATAGTGAGCAGATATTTTGTGTCACGTTGTGCACAATAACCCTAAAGGCACCTTTTTTTATATATATATATATATATATATAAATATAGCTGCGAGCAGCGATGAAGGGCCAAAGCCGGCGGCACCGCCACCCCGGTGCCTTTAGGTAACTAAAGGCACCGGGGTTGCGGTGCCACCGGCTTGGGCCCGTAATCGCTGCTCGCAGCTATATTTATTATTATTTTTACGACTATTCGGGCACTTTTGGGGGCCTTAACGTGCTCAAAAACTCTTGAAACTTTGCACACATGTCAGAACCTGCGGCCATCAGAGCCGGGCTGAAGCTGGTACCCGGGCGTGGCAGGGGGGCTCGACAGCGCCCCCTGGAACAGGCTCCGAAAACTTGGTCCATAAATCAAACACGTTTGCATGTAATAATATGAAACTCGGTACACATATAGATCTCATCGGTTCATATATCCTTCATGCTCTTACTTTTTACCCCAGCCCAACAGGAAGTCGGCTATTTAGGGTTGTTTGGAAACGCATGCTCAGGAATTTAAAACACTTCTCCTAGGGGATTCCGCCGTTCGTCTCCAAACTCGGTGTGCATGAATTTAAGACATTGAGGATGAAAAATTGCCAGGGGATTTTTGATATCTCGAACGGTTTGGCCGTGGCGAGGAAACGAATTTATGGCGAATAATGGAAACAGGAAGTGTGTTATAACTTCTGCATACTTTAACGGATCTTGATCAAACTTCAGCAGTGTGTTCGTTGTAAGAGGCCGATCACATGGATGTGACGATAGTGAGTCAAAGTTATAGCGCCACCAACTGGCAGCAGGAAGTGTGACACTTTCAAAATGCTTTTAAATCACCCTCTTATTTTAACCCGATTTGCTTCAAACTTGATGTGTATAATGTAGACACTCACCAGATGTAGACCTGTGAAAGGATTATTGATATCTTAGATACTGTTGCTATGGCAATGCATCAAACTTTAATATTCTTTTTGGATGCTTTTGACACTCTCCGCATGCCTGAAATTGCTTAAAATTGCATGAAACTCGACAGACAGATCACATTTATTAGCCAGTAGACATGTGCAAAGTTTCAGAAATGGGCGTGGTGCAGGGACTCAGTAGCGCCACCTTTTGACAAAAGTGGGGGTGTTAGTTTTATAGTTTTACCTACAATCATAAAACTCGGTACGCATATTGTTCAGATCAAGCCGGACAACTTTCTAATTAACTGTCATTAGCTCAGACCAAGAGGAAGTCAGATATTTTAGTTTGAATGTGCATGTTTCTGAGAATTTTCTCTCCCTCTCTCTTCGTCTCTGTGTGTGAGGGATTTGTCTATTGCTTTTAATGGAGTTCAAGGTTTCAGGGGCTTTTGGGGCTCTTAACGTGCTCAAAAACTCTTGAAACTTTGCACACAGGTCAGAACCCACGGCCATCAGGGCCGGGCTGAAGCTGGTACCCGGGCTTGGCAGGGGGGCTCAACAGCGCCCCCTTGAACGGGGTCCAACAATTTGGTCCATATATCCAACACGCTTGCATGAATTAAAATGAAACTCAGTACACATATAGATCTCATCGGGCCGAACATCTTTCCCCCGGTCAAGTTTTACGCCAGCCCAACAGGAAATCGGCTATAATGGGTTGTTTGGAAAACGCTTGCTGTGGAATTTGAAGTACTACTCCTGGGCAATTCATTCAATCATTGCCAAACTCGGTGTGCATGAAGTCAAGACATCGAGGATGCTAAATTGCAGACAGATGTTTGATATCTCGAACGGTTTGGCCGCGGAGAAGAAATTAATTTTCATGACTAACCCTCTGGGGTCCTTCATTTCAGGGTCACACTCAGGGTCTTCGGGACCAAATGGTCCGGAAGGGTTTGATTCATATTTATTAAAAGAAAATCATATATATGTTTTTTTTACTTGTTTTTTATAAAAAAATTCTTTTATTTTTTGGTGTTTTGAGAAAATTTTATGATTTATGATTAATATTTATGCAATAATTATGACCCATTTTTTCCCATTGAATATAATATAATTTTTTTTATAAATATGTATTTTTTTATTATTTTTTTTTAAAGCTGTATTTCATTTTAGAGTCAAGCCTAGGCCTCATGAAAACAATTTTTGAAATGAGATGGATGCCATCTGCTGGACACACTGAGCATTTTTATCACGCAATAGCACATTTTTACCACTAGTGGATTTACAGCTCTCTGTAGAAAGGGTTCAGAATTCTTGTGAGTTTTGCACATCTTTGACAATTTTTTTCAGGTTGTTGATTTTAAAATATAATAACAGATTCTCAAAGACTATTTTTGTCTTGTTTTTTGTTTGTTTGTTTGGTTTAAATGGTAATTTGAAGTGCCAGTTTTACTTTATAATACAGATTATTATAAATATATAATACAGTGTGTGTGTGTGTGTGTGTGTGTGTGTGTGTGTGTGTGTGTGTGTGTGTGTGTGTATGTGTGTGTGTCTGTTTTGCACTCTTGATGTTTTAGAGATTCACCCCTTCACTGTTGAGTCCTTTTTTCTGCATCCTGGCTGATTTGTAGATTGTATGCAAAAAAAAAAAAAACTCTGACAATTTCCCATTCATTTCCTATGGGGGTCATTTTTGACCAAAGAGCAGAAGTGTGACGACCACTTAGCATGCTTGGATCATGACCTCAATATTTTTTTGTGTGGATGTGTCTGTTTTGCACTCTTGATGTTTTATAGATTCACCCCTTCACTGTTGTGTGCTTTTTTTCTGGATCGTGGCTGATTTGTTGATTGTACGCACAAAACAACTCTGTATTGTCACATTTTTGTCAATTTCCCATTCATTTCCTATGGCGGGTCCATTTGGACCCGAAGACCCTGAGTGTGACCATTTTTTTTACAACCACTTAGACTATTCAAATCCTGTCCCCAATTTTTTTGGGTGTTCATATACCAAGTACCAACAAAGTCACCAAATTTCGGACCATTCCGATGAAGCTATGATTTTACACATTTTTTTATTTAAATTCTTCGGGTCCATTTGGTCCGAAGAACCCCAGAGGGCTAAAAAAGGACATATAAAGTGTGTTATAACTTAGTTAGTTTTTGCCTACAGTTACAAAACTCAGCGTGTATATTCTTCTCCTCAAGCCAAACAACTTTCTAATTTAAAGTAATTAGCTCCGACCCTCAGAAAGTCAGATATTGTGGTTTGAATAGGGTCATTTTCTCTCTCTCTCTCTCTGAGCCAATATGGCAAGCCGCCTTAACATTTAATCATTTTAACCTACTAGTCTCTATTTTCATGCTACTAGTACTTATTTTTTAGATACTAGTATCTATTCCATTAAGTACTGGTACTTATTCATTTGCGACTAGTGCTTATTCTTTAGTATTAATGCCTATTCTTTAGATACTAGTGCTTATTCTTTAGATATTCTTTTGAATACGTATTAGTAGCTAATGAATAAGTACTGGTATCTATTTAATAGGTACTAGTATCTAATGTCTTAGTACTAGTATTTATTGAATAAATACTAGTATCTATTAATAGGTACTAGTATCTAAAAGGTCATTTTCTCTCTCTCTCTCTCTGTGCCAATATGGCAAGCCGTTTTAACATTTAATCATTTTAACCTACTAGTCTCTATTTTCATGCTACTAGTACTTATTTTTTAGATACTAGTATCTATTCCATTAAGTACTAGTACTTATTCATTAGCGACTAGTGCTTATTCTGTTTAGAATATTCAAAGTGCTTATTAGTTTAACCCTTTAAGGCCTTGTCTTTTTGGATATATATCTTTTTTTTATATAAAAAAAAGTGCATACAACCCGTATATTTTAAATGTATTGTTTGCTTTAAATTAAATTTAGATTGTATGTTTGGTTTTTGAACCTAAATAAATTTCAAATTAATGTGCTATATTTCAGATCAATATATTTATTTTCCTTCATTTTAATCAACACTTACTTTATTCTCATCTGAATTATAAATAACTTATTTCTGTATAAAATAAAAAATCCCGAATAATCCAGACCAACCAGAGCACACTATTTCTACAACATCATCAGTGCTGAAGCGGAACTACCAGAGCCGTTCGGCAGATAGTGAGCAGATATTTTGTGTCACGTTGTGCACAATAACCCTAAAGGCACCAGGGTGGCGGTCTCAACCCAATAGAGCATCTTTGGGATGTGGTGGAACGGGAGATTCGCATCATGGATGTGCAGCCGACAAATCTGCGGCAACTGTGTGATGCCATCATGTCAATATGGACCAAACTCCCTGAGGAATGCTTCCAGCACCTTGTTGAATCTATGCCACGAAGAATTGAGGCAGTTCTGAAGGCAAAAGGGGGTCCAACCCGTTACTAGCATGGGGTACCTAATAAAGTGGCCGGTGAGTGTATATAAATTTAGCTGCGAGCAGCGATTACGGGCCCAAGCGGGTGGCACCGCAACCCCGGTGCCTTATTATTCTTTTTCTATCAACCTTTCGGGCACTTTTGGGGCTCTTAACGTGCTCGAAAACTCTTGAAACTTTGCACACGGGTCAGAACCCGCGGCCATCAGGGCCGGGCTGAAGATGGTACCCGGGCGTGGCAGGGGGGCTCGACAGCGCCCCCTGGAACGCGGTCCGAAAACTGGGTCTATAAATCAAACACGCTTTCATGTAATAATTTGAAACTTGGTACACATATAGATCTCATCGGTTCATATATCCTTCATGCTCTTACTTTTTACCCCAGCCCAACAGGAAGTCGGCTATTTAGGGTTGTTTGGAAACGCATGCTCAGGAATTTGAAACACTTCTCCTAGGGAATTCCGCCGTTCGTCTCCAATCTCGGTGTGCATGAAGTCAAGACATTGAGGATCCCAAATTGCGAACGGATTTTTGATATCTCGAATGGTGTGGCCGTGGCGAGGAAACGAATTTATGGCGAATAATGGAAACAGGAAGTGTGTTATAACTTCAGCATACATAAGCTGATCTTGATGAAACTTCAGCAGTGTGTTCGCTGTAAGGGGCCGATCACATGGATGTGACTATTGTGAGTCAAAGTTATAGCGCCACCAACTGGCAGCAGGAAGTGTGTCACTTTCAAAATGCTTTGAAATCACCCTCTTATTTTAACCCGATTTGCTTCAAACTTCACTACTATAATGTAAACACACGGCAGATGTAGACCTGTGAATGGATTCTTGATAACTTAGATACTGTTGTCGTGGCAACGCATCAAACTTATATTTGAATATTCTTTTTTTATGCTTTTGAGACTCTTAGCATACTTGAAATTGCATGAAACTCGACAGACACATCTCATTTATTAGCCAGTAGACATGTGCAAAGTTTCAGAAACGGGCGTGGTGAGGGGCTCAGTAGCGCCACCTTTTGTCAAAAGTGGGGGGATTAATTTTATCTACAGTAATAAAAATCGGTATGTGTATTGTTCTCCTCGAGCCAGACAAGTTTCTAATTTACACTAAATAGCTCCAACCAACAGGAAGTCAGATATTTTGGTTTGAAAATTGTCATTTTATGTCTCTCTCTCTCTCTGAGCCTACGTCTCTGTGTGTGTGTGTGTGCCTGTGAGTGTGGAGAGGGGAGGGGGGCTAGATTAACCATTTCACTGCTGTGTTGTTTGGCCTGCATTAAAAAAGAAAATAAATGTCTTACGCCTTGTATTTTTTAAATAAGTTGTATTAATAAGTAAAGGCATATAACCAGTTGAATTGTAGTGCATTGAAAATAGTTTTATATAATTAGTTTATTAATTAAATTAACTTGGTCCATAAACTTCGTCAGAAAATTTGGTCCATAAATCAAACACACTTGCATGTAATATTATGAAACTCGGTACTCATATAGATCTCATCGGGCCAAACAACTTTAAGCCAGCCCAACAGGAAGTGGGCTATTTTTGTCTTAATGTGGATGTTTTGCAAAACCAGGCTCTACATTTTTACCCACTCCTCTTAAGTGGTTTATTTTATTCCCACCAAACTTTTTCAACATGATAAATACATTAAAGAAGCATAATTGTGAATATCTATTGAATATCTCTAATTGTTTTGCTATGGCGAGGGATTAAAGTCATGTAAAAAAAATAAACACTAAAAGCCTCATATCTTCTAAAAATTTAATTATACACCATTTATTTCTAGATAAAATTATACAAATATCACAACTAAACCCATTTTATTCTTGTTTTCAATTTAAGAATAATGTACACGTTTAAAAACAGCCAGGATAAACTATTCAGTTAAAAAAAATAAAATAATCAAATAATACATAGGGCTATACTGCCCTCTTGTGTTCAAAATCAGGTAGGCCTATTGTATTTAAATAAATTAGGTAGCCTACGTGACTCCGAGAATATTTTCTCACCGGTAATTTGACGTGTAACACCGGGGGCTTTTAAATCGCTAAGTTAAAAGTGAAAGTAAAGTAAGGACGTCCGCATGGACATTTATAGTGGTGGCGCTCACAGTGCGCTCGAATGAATTTCTATGGAAGTAGAAATGAAAAAATGTTCGCTCTGTTTTGCTCGCTCGTCGCCATGGACGCTCACCGTTATGAATGCCAGTGCAGCCGCATACTTTTTAGTGTCACTTTAAAATTAGCGCCATATCGGGGACCGATTGCTTCCGGTTTTCAGGGAAAACACAACAACAAAAGAGTAAATGACAGATTCGCTTAAATAGGCGCTTTTACACAAAATATTCCGTCATAATTTTTCCAGTCAGCTCTTCACTCTCGTGATTAATGAATTTTGACTCCTGTTGCTGATCTTTGCTGCAACTTTCGTTCTGCTCACAATTTAGTAACTGTTAAGCAAATACGTTCAAGTTTTAATTGTAGTGACTAAATGATTTTATTATACACAGACCAAATTGACGGTGGGGGGCCATGGTATATTTAAATCTGCATATTGTAATATCTGCTGGGCACCCCTAGTCTAGTCTTATTAAATGTATGCTTCATCTTTCATTTTTAATTTGTAAATTTGATCAATAAATTCAATTATTTAGAATAATAAGACACTATATGGCTGTTACTCTAGGTAGGGGTGATCAAATTAAATCGTTTACACTGAAAAATAACAATGCATTAAATAATGTGAGATTGTTTGAAATATGAGTTGGAAAGAATGATACTTTTAAACATAACACTAAACCGTCATTAGGTGTCGCCAGGCGACCGTCTTAATGAGCGAGTCATTGATTAATTCGTTCAAACGATTCGTTCGAACGGCTGAGTCATTCATGAATGAGACAATACATGTTTATGGATTGGTCATTGAATCTTTGAGTCAATCGATTCGTTCAAAATGCTGAATCATTGTGTCTCTTACAGCGACAAGAGTTTAACCCTTGTTCAAGTTTAAGGCCTTGTCTTTTTGGATGTATATCTTTTTTTTAAATTCCAAAATATGCATACAACCCATATATTTTAAATGTATCGTTTGCTTTAAATTAAATTAAGATTGTATGTTTGGTAATTTAACCTGAGATGAATGTGCTATGTTTCAGATCAATATATTTGTTTTCCTTAAAATTTGAACTAACACTAACTTTATTCTCATCTGAATTATAAATAATTTATTCCTGTATAAAATAAAAACACATTTGAATTTTCTTTTTTAATCAATGTAGAATGTGTAATTGAAAAATAAACAGATTAGGGCTCTGAGGACAATAAATGAAAATCAATGCGATATGGTGAATGTCCAAAAGATGGCACCCACAGACTGTTTTTAAATGGGGTTGGATAAATATTTTTTGCTTTTAGACAGTGTGTGCGTGTGATTTTAGTTGGGTGACAGTTGTAGGTTACAGTTTGACAAGAGTTTATAGTTTGACAAAAGCACTTTGTTGTGTTTTATTGCGAGTGTACACAAATATAAGTAAACACTTTGCAGTTTGAATGATGTCCTCTATGAACAAAAGGACGGAGTATGTTTTTATGTGTAACAGTTCAATCGCACCCGCACCTCACCCACACACACAGACACACACACACACACACACACACACACATTTTGAAACCTGAGTGAAGTACAAAGCCCATAATGAAGAATAGTTTAGCATCCAAATACATCGCAAATGTTGAAACAGTTTGATTCTAATGAGAGAGTTACGTGAGCCAAACACCACCTACTTTCACTTTCGCTTTCAATTATTTCGGTTATTTCTTAATTATAGTTTTTTTTTATTCTTGTTCTGTTCTGAATATCATTAAATTTAAAGAATTGCTTGTGTAATATTTTGAGTGTATCATCAAAACAGATTAATTCTCTCGGTTTAGTGATTCCCTAGTTATTTAGGGCCCAAGCCTTGAAAAGGGGAAGGCCCTATTGTTTTCCTAAGGATTATTTATTAGGGCCCAAGCCCAAAGGGCGAAGGCCCTATTGTTTTCCTTAGGATTATTTATTATTATTATTATTATTATTATTATTTTTTTACTACCTTTTGGACACTTTTGGAGGCCTTAACATGCTCAAAAACTCCTGAAACTTTGCACACATGTCAGAACCCGCGGCCATCAGGGCCGGGCTGAAGATGGTACCCGGGCGTGGCAGGGGGGCTCGACAGCGCCCCCTGGAACGGGGTCCGAAAACATGGTCCATAACTCAAACACGCTTGCATGTAATAATATGAAACTCGGTACACATGTAGATCTCCTCGTTTCATATATACTTCACACTCTTACTTTTTACCCCAGCCCAACAGGAAGTGGGCTATTTAGGGTTGTTGGTAAAACACACGCAATGGAATGTGAAATACTCCTCCTAGAGAATTCAAACAAACGGCACGAAACTCGGTCAGCATGAAGTCAAGACATTGAGGATGAAAGTTTGCGAGGGGATTTTTGATATCTCGAGCGGTTTGGCCGTGGCGAGGAAACAAAATTATGGCGAGAAACGTGAAACAGGAAGTGTGTCATAACTACTGCATACATTAACTGATCTTGATGAAACTTCAACAGTGTGTTCGTTGTAAGAGCCCGATCACATGGATGTGACTATTGTGAGTCAAAGTTATAGCGCCACCAACTGGCAGCAGGAAGTGTGTCACTTCCTAAATGTTTTGAAATCACCCTCTTATTTTTACCCGATTTGCTTCAAACTTTATGTGTATAATGTAAACACACGGCAGATGTAGACCTGTGAAAGGATTATTGATATCTTAGATACTGTTGCCGTGGCAACACATCAAACTTTAATATTCTTGTTTGATGCTTTTGAGACTCTTAGCATGCTTGAAATTGCATGAAACTCGACAGACACAGGTATGCATATGGTTCAGATCAAGCCGGACAACTTTCTAATTAACTGTCATTAGCTCAGACCAAGAGGAAGTTAGATATTTTGGTTTGAATGTGGATGTTTCTGAGAATTTTCTCTCCCTCTCCCTCTGACAGAGAGAATGCACCCTGCCATTCGTGTGTGTCTGTGTCTGTGTCTGTGTGGGGAGGGGGGGAGGGGCTCTTTTAGTTTAAACACAAAATTATACATAGGGCCATACTGCCCTCTTGTGTCCAAAATTATATTTATATATACATTATACATATATTTGGTATGTGACTGAGGACCGAGAGCTTTTAAATACGGGACATTGATAATGGCCACGTGCAGAGCGCTCGAGGGAATTCCTATGGAAGTTCTGCTCGCTCATCGCCGTGGACGCGCACCGTTATGAATGCCCGGTCAGCCGTTAGTTTCATTTTAAAATTAGCGCCTTTTCTGGGGCCGATTGCTTGAATTGTGAGTTCAATAGCCTATTATTCTTCATGGAAACCACAACAACAAAAGAGTATAAAAGTTTGGTGTGAACGCAGCATAATGAACAAGCTGCGATCTCAAGATTGCAATGCTGGAGTGTGTGTGTGTGTGTGTGTGTGTGTGCGTGTGAGAGAGAGGCGCGGGCGAACTGTGTGTGTGTGTGTGTCTGTGTGGGGAGGGGCTCTTCGAGTGATAGTTATTATACAAAATTATACATAGGGCCATACTGCCCTCTTGTGTCCAAAATGATATTTATACATATATTTGGCAAGCATGTGACTGAGGACCGAGAGCTTTTAAATACGGACGTCCACACGGACATTGATAAGGGTTGCGCTTGCAGAGCGCTTGAGGGAATTCCTATGGAAGTAGGAATGAACTAAAAAACGTTCGCTCTGTTCTGCTCGCTCGTCGCCATGGACGCGCACCATTATGAATGCCAGTGCAGCCGCATACTTTTTAGTGTCACTTTAAAATTAGTGCAATAACGGGGCCGATTGCTTGAATTGTGAGTTCAATAGTCTATTATTTTTCACGGACAACACAACAACAAAAGAGTACAATGATAGATTCGCTTAAATAGGGGCTTTTACATAAAATAGCCTATTCCGTCATCATCTTTTCAGTCAGCTCTTCACTCTCGTGATTAATGAAATTTGACTCCTGTTGCTGATATTTGCTGCAACTTTCGTTCCGCTTTAGTAAGCAAACACGCTTCAAATGTGTTTTTATTTTATTTTTGTGTATATATATATGTGTGTGTATATATATGTGTGTATATATATATATATATATAGCTTATGTTTCAAATATGAGTTAATTAACAATCGTTGGAAAGAATGATACTTTTAATATCACTAAACCGTCATTAGGTGTCGCCAGGCGACCGTCTTAATGAGCGAGTCATTGATTCATTCGTTCAAACGATTCGTTCGAACGGCTGAGTCATTCATGAATGAGACAGATTATGGATTGGTCGTTGAATCTTTGAGTCAACCGATTCGTTCAAAATGCTGAATCATTCAGTAATGAGAACGCGTTGCTGTGAGATGCTCGATGGTTCTGCTGTGATCTTTGTTTAACTATTTTCGCTGCTGAAACAGAAAAAAAAGTCAATATTGCATCTAAAATTTAAGTGATTTGACGTGTGTGTGTGTGATTGTGTCTGTTACAGTGATTGTTTAACCCTTGTTAAAGTTTAGGCCTTGTCTTTTTGGATATATATCTTTTTATATAAAAAAAAATAGCATACAACCCATGTATTTTAAATGTATTGTTTGCGTTAAATTACATTGAGATTCGTATGTTTGGTAATTGAACCTGAATGAATTATAAATGAATGTGCTATATTTCAGATCATATATTTGTTTTCCTTAAAATTTGAACTAACACTAACTTTATTCTCATCTGAATGATAGATTATTTATTTATGTATAAAATAAAAACACATTTGATTTTTCTTTTTTAATCAATGTAGAATGTGTAACTAAACAGATTAGGGCTCTGTTCGAGGACAAGAAATGAAAACCAATGCAATATGATGGATGTCCAAAAGATTTTTTTTGCTTTTAAACTGTGTGTGTGTGTGTGTGTGTGTGTGTGTGTGTGTGTGTAAGATATTTTGGTTGGGTGACAGTTGTAGTTTACAGTTTGACAAAAGCACAATGTTGTGTTTTATTGCGATTGTACACAAATATAAGTAAACACTTTGCAGTTTTAATAATGTCCTGTATGAACAAAAGGACGGAGTATGTTTTTATGTCTACATTGTTCAATCACGCCTCACACACACACACACACACACACCAACTATTTTTCTAATCAGATCAGGCAAATATTCTGTCTTGGCACACTTCATATAACTTTCAAACTTGTGTACTTATTTCATGTGTCCATTAAGTCCATGAGACCGTAGGGTGTCTCATTTTTCATTTTAGGTTTCAGAAGGTTGCTCACGCATACTTTGTGGTTGATATGTGCCCTCAATGCACACTTTTGCAGAGCCCACACCAATGCAAGCTCTACAGCACACATCTTCTCAAAGGTCAAAGCGGAGTTACGATATAGCCCGCCATGCACAGTAACCCTAAAGGCACCGGGGTGGCGGTGCCACCGGCTTGTTTATATATATATATATATATATATAAAGGCACCGGGGTGGCGGTGCCACCGGCTTGTTTATATATATATATATATATATATATATATATATATATAAATATAGCTGCGAGCAGCGATGAAGGGCCAAAGCCGGCGGCACCGCCACTCCGGTGCCTTTAGGTAACTAAAGGCACCGGGGTTGCGGTGCCACCGGCTTGGGCCCGTAATCGCTGCTCGCAGCTATATTTATTATTATTATTCTTTTTCTATCAACCTTTCGGGCACTTTTGGGGCCCTTAACGTGCTCGAAAACTCTTGAAACTTTGCACACGGGTCAGAACCCGCGGCCATCAGGGCCGGGCTGAAGCTGGTACCCGGGCGTGGCAGGGGGGCTCGACAGCGCCACCTGGAACGGGGTTTGAACACTTGTCCATATATCAAACACGCTTGCATGTAATAATCTGAAACTCGCTACACTTATATATCTCATCGGGCCGAACAACTTTCGTGCTCTAAGTTTTACGCCAGCCCAACAGGAAGTCGGCTATTTAGGGTTGTTTGGAAACGCATGCTCAGGAATTTGAAACACTTCTCCTAGGGAATTCCGCCGTTCGTCTCCAAACTCGGTGTGCATGAAGTCAAGACATTGAGGATCCCAAATTGCGAACGGATTTTTGATATCTCGAACGGTGTGGCCGTGGCGAGGAAACGGATTTATGGCGAATAATGGAAACAGGAAGTGTGTTATAACTTCTTCATACATTGACTGATCTTGATGGAACTTCAGCAGTGTGTTCGCTGTAAGAGGCCGATCACATGGATGTGACTATTGTGAGTCAAAGTTATAGCGCCACCAACTGGCAGCAGGAAGTGTGTCACTTTCAAAATGCTTTGAAATCACCCTCTTATTTTTACCCGATTTGCTTCAAACTTGATGTGTATAATGTAGACACTCGCCAGATGTAGACCTTTGAAAGGATTATTGATGTCTTAGATACTGTTGCCATGGCAACGCATCAAACTTTAATATTCTTTTTGGATGCTTTTGAGACTCTTAGCATGCCTGAAATTGGTTAAAGTTGCATGAAACTCGACAGACAGATCACATTTATTAGCCAGTAGACATGTGCAAAGTTTCAGAAACGGGTGTGGTGCAGGGACTCAGTAGCGCCACCTTTTGACAAAAGTGGGGGGGTTAGTTTTATAGTTTTACCTACAATCATAAAACTCAGTACGCATATTGTTCAGATCAAGCCGGATAACTTTCTAATTAACTGTCATTAGCTCAGACCAAGAGGAAGTCAGATATTTTGGTTTGAATATGGTCATTTTCTCTCTCTCTCTCTCTGAGCCAATATGGCAAGCCGTTTTAACATTTAATCATTTTAACCTTCTAGTCTCTATTTTCATGCTTCTAGTACTTATTTTTTAGATACTAGTATCTATTCCATTAAGTACTAGTACTTATTCATTAGCGACTAGTGCTTATTCTTTAGTACTAGTGCCTATTCTTTAGATACTAGTGCTTATTCTTTAGATATTCTTTTGAAGGACTTCCGGTGTGGCGATGTAGGAGAACGCAGCAGAAAGGACGGTCTCCCGATTTTTTCCTTTTCATACACACCTTTTGCAGTGAATTTCACTTTAAAACCGATTAAGCAACTAAGGAAGAGTTTACAAACTAACTGGTGCATAATGAGTAACGTTAATCCTAAACAGAGAAGTGCAGCGTCGCAGTCGAAAAAGGCTAGCGTCGCTAGCAAACTAGCGAGCATGGTAGCTGCGTCGTCTCAAGATGAAAATCAAGATTCGGAGGGAAACATGGACGACTCTCTGTCCATGACACAACTCATTGCTGAACTAGCGAAACAACGGGAAGTTCTTAAGGAGGACATGGCTGCCCTGATACTGAACTCTGTTAAACCTCTCCAAACATCGGTGGATGCGTTACGCGAGACTGTAAACTCCTTTCAGAGTCGTCTGACATCCACAGAAACCATCGCAGGAGAAAACTTTGAACGTCTTGTGGCTGCGGAATCTACAATCAGCTCCCTTAAGGCTCAAAACACTCTGCTACTGGATCGTCTGGACGACCTGGAGAACAGATCGCGCCGATCTAATCTGCGTATCCTGAACGTACCTGAGGGGAGCGAGGATGGCAAAGACCCCACCGTATTCGTTTCAGAACTGCTGGCGGAAGCCATGGCTGAGGTATTCACGAGCCCACCACCGCTGGACAGAGCGCACCGCTCTCTCGGGCCTAAGCCTATAGCGGGTAAGCCCGCGCGTGCCTTTGTGCTGTGTTTTCACCGTTATAGCGACCGGGAGCTTGCCTTCAGATGGGCCAGACAACATGAGGTGAAGTTCAAGGGAAATACGCTGAGGATCTATCCTGATTTGAGCGCCGCCCTTGCTAAAAAGCGCGCCACGTTTAACCCGGTGAAACGAGATCTGTATCAGCAGGGCATCCGATTTCGGCTGCTGTACCCCGCACGCCTCAAAGTCATGTTCAAGGGAGATAACCTCATTTTCGAGACTCCAGACGAAGCAAGTGACTTTTATGAGAAACAAGTGCTTGCTCAGAAGGGAAAGTGAGATTTCGTTCTTATTAAATTGACGGGACTTGTTCATTTGAGAGACTTCTTCATAAAGTAGACATGTAACATTGTCCGTCACCAGGTGAGTGGTCGTGACTAAAGTGTTCTGGAGTTGGGGTTCGTTCATTTTTTTTTCTTCCATATTTGCATGACCTGTTTGCGACGTGCGGGTATCTTGGACAGATTATATTCAGAGGTACTAATTTGTTTAATTTTTTTTTTATTTTCTAATCTTGTATGTGTTTGTCACTGGATGGTTAATAGGTGCTCCTGTTGACCATCTAGTGATAAATACATGGTAGTACCAACAGTTCAAATGCTCTGGGATATACCCTTATATAGTATTCGTTACTTATTTTATAGTCTTCTAAGTTCACTGTTATGTTTGATAATCGGGAGACTTCCACAGGGAAATCTATCGCGAGACCAACGTATAATGGGGGAGTCAGCATATCGGAAGCATAATGGTACAGGGTTACAGCCTTCTTGTATAGGGAAGGGGTTGGTTGGGGAAGGGAAGTTTCTTACTTTTTGTTTCATTTATTTTTTTCTGTTTGATATTTTGTTTGTTTTATATTGCCTTACTTACTGGGTGCACACTGCAGTTTTTGGTTTAGACTTTACAACTATATACCTTGACGGAGACAACACACTGTTTAAATTTTATATCAACCACTCTTATACGACTAATAATCTATAAACAAGAAACATATTATGGGATTCACAAAAATTATTTCATGGAACATATCGGGATGTAACCATGTAATAAAGCGTAAGAAAATCCTCACCTATCTCAAGCAAAACAAATCAGACATAGCTATGCTGCAAGAAACTCATCTAAGTGCTGAGGAATCTGAAAAATTTAAAAGGGGATGGATTGATCAGGTATACTCAAGTACGTTCAACACTAGGAGTAGGGGCGTTGCTATTTTGATTAGAAAGGGCCTAGACTTTAAAGTCCACAAAGCATATAATGACCAGGAAGGCAGGTGGATAGCCTTGGACTCTAGCTTAGAAGGACAGAAAGTTACAATTATGAATATTTATGCCCCAAATGTGATGTCTCCTGACTTCTTTAACGAAATTTGCAATATTATTAGAAATATTGGTAATCATAATATAATACTTGGTGGGGATTTCAACCAAGTCAGGAATGCACAGCTTGATAAGTCAAGCTGCAAACAGGCCATACCTGTAATGTACACAGCCGTTGATACTATGGTAGATGAATGTGGCCTAATAGATATATGGCGTACACTTCATCCTCTAGAGAAAGATTTTACATTCTTTTCCCATCCTCATGGGTCATACTCAAGGATTGATTATATCCTAATCTCAAAACAGTTGGTGAGTCAGGTTCAATCTGCTTCAATTGGGAATATTGTTCTCTCAGATCATGCCCCAGTAGATATGGTCCTTACCACATCGAACTATAACAAAAACACAAGATGGCGCTTTAACAACTCACTATTGCAAACTGAGACCTCATGTTCCTTTATACAAGCAGCAATAGATGAATACTGGCTTTACAATGACGGCTCTGTCCCTGATCCTGGTATAACATGGGATGCCTTTAAGGCTTTCCTGAGGGGACGGCTTATCCAACACTGCTCGCTACGTAAACGCCTGGAACGTGAAAAACTAGTTAAATTAGAAGAAAAGATTGGGACCCTGAAAAAACAACATATTAATCATCCAGACCCAGTAACTCTTAATAACTTAAACAGTTTAAAATTGGAACTAAATGACATTATACAGAAAAAAGCGGAATTTGCTCTATTTTGCACAAAACAAAATTATTATGAAAAAGGTGAGAGAGCAGGTAAATATTTAGCCCATAGAGTGAAACAGCTTAGTACTCAAAACTTAATTCCTTCTATCTTTGATGACAAAAATAAACTGACTACAGAAACCGGGGAAATTAATAAGGCTTTTAAATCTTTTTACCAGGATTTATATACATCGCAAGGAGAAGTAACTTTAGAACAGTATGACCGATTCTTCTCTTCCCTACAGATTCCATGTCTATCCACACAAGATAGCAAATCGTTAGAGAATGACATCACATTAGAAGAGATTAAGATGGCCATACAGGACCTCAAACCGGGTCGTGCCCCCGGGGAGGATGGCTTTCCCTCTGATTTTTATAAAAAGTTTTCAGAGGTGTTGGCTCCTAAATTGCTTTATGTCTTTCAGAATGCTCTGGTAAAGGGTAAGCTTCCAGAGAGTATGAGAACCAGCATAATCACTCTCATTCATAAAAAAGGGAAAGACCCTCAACAATGTACAAGCTACAGACCCATTTCACTTGGCAATGTTGATGGGAAGATATTAGCCAAAATACTTGCAAAAAGACTTGATAAACTACTACCTACTATTATACACCCTGACCAGGTTGGTTTCATCAGGGCTAGGTCTTCAGCAGACAATATGAGACGATTATTACACCTTATGTGGAGCTCTAGAAATAACACTGACCCTGTCATGGCCTTCTCCCTAGACGCAGAGAAGGCTTTTGACAGAGTTGAATGGGGCTTCTTATTTCAAACACTTAAAAGATTTGGTTTTGGACCCTTATTTACTAAATGGGTAAACTTACTGTACACTGAACCAGTGGCCTCGGTATTATGTAACGGTGTAGTGTCATCGCGGTTTGAGCTACATAGGGGCACAAAACAAGGGTGTCCCCTCTCCCCTCTTATTTTTGCACTGGTCTTAGAGCCATTAGCTATTGCAATACGTAATAATCCAAATATTAAAGGTATCATAGCAGGCCAGCAGGAGCATAAGATTCTTTTATATGCTGATGATATCCTACTTGTCTCCAGTAATCCACAATTGACAGTGCCCACAATGTGTTCTTTAATTGATGATTTTTCCCAGATCTCTGGCTATAAAATCAATTGGTCAAAGTCAGAAGT